>JBBMKF010000007.1:3196422-3216412 GCA_037834155.1 Curcuma caesia | reverse complement strand
TCTACGCTATTAGGCTCTATCCCTTAATATATGATCATCTATACTTAAATAAATTTTATCTTATTTATTGTTGCTAACCAACTCATTTTTAGTTTTCTTTTTCCTCGTTTGATGTGTGTATTTGTCACAGTTTCACATCATCTAACTAGAGCATTTATTGGTTTTCTAAATACATACTCATACTATCTTAAACGTGTCTCGAAGTTTTTTCTTAATAGATGCAACTTCGATTTTCTCTCTAATGCTCTCATTTCTTATTCTATCCATCCTCATATGTCCACACATCCAACTTAACATCCTCATCTTTGTCACTCTCATCTTCTGTTCTAGTGCTCGAGTTATATCTTAACATTCAGCGTCATATAATATAGCAGGTCTGACCGTCATTTTGTAGAACTTCCCTTTAAGTTTTAGAGGTACTTTACGATCACATAAATACCCGATGCTCTCCTTTATTTCAACTATCCTGTTTGTATTCTATATAAGATATCTCTCTCAATCCCTCCATCATTTTTATAAAAATGATCATAAATACTTAAAGCTCTCAGTTCCAGACAACTCATCATTTTTTATATTAATAATTGTCTCATTACGTCTAATATTGCTAAATTTAAATTCTATATATTTTGTCTTTACTCTACTAAACTTAAAACCTTCCACTTCTAGTGTTTTCTGTCAAGATTTTAGTTTAACATTTACTCTATCACATGTCTCATCTATCAAAATATCATTTACAAACAACATGCATCACGATACTATGTCTTGAATATGTCCAATGAGTTCATCCATGATTAATCTAAAAAGGTAGGGACTTAGAGCTGATCCTTGATGTAAACCCTATCTTTATTGGAAATACTTTAGTTAATATGTCTGATGTCTTCACTTTGGTCGTTACATCCTCATACATATTTTTGATTAATTCAATATAGGATACGCTAACACCTCGCTTTTCTAGACACTTTATTATTAGTTTTTTCTAAGTCAATGAATATCATGTGTAGATTTTATTTTTTCTCTCGATACTTTTCAATTAATTGCCTGAGAAATGTATAGCTTCTATTATCGACTTTCTAAACATGAACCTAAATTGATTTTCGATCATCATGATCTCCTTAATCTTTTTCCATTTACTCCTTCCCAAAGTTTATGGTATGACTCATTAGTTTATATAATTTTGTATGTCTCCCTTGTATAAGGAAACTAGAGTATTCATCCTCCATTGACTAGGTATTTTTTTCATTTTCAATATTATGTTAAATAATTTTATAAGTCATTCAATACTTTGCTTCCCTAGGCACTTCCATACCTCTATCGGAATATCATCTAAACAACTTTTTCATTTTGCATTCCATTTAAAGCTTGTTCTACTTTTGAAGTTTGAATTCTACAATAAAAATTTAAATTTCTATAATCATTTGACTTACTTAAATTACCTAAGTTAAGTTGGTCACCTAAACTTTCATTAAAAAAAGTTAATGAAAATATCTTTTCCACCGTTCTTTTAATTCTCCATCATTTACTAGTACCCTATTGCATTCATCTTTAATGCATCTTATTTGGATAATATCTCTTGTCTTCCTATCTCACACTTTAACTATTCTATAAATGTCTCTTTCCTCTTCTTTTGTATCTAATTTTCGATATAACTATTCAAAAATTTCATTCTTTGCATCATTTACTATTTTCTTAGCCTATTTCTTGGCTAATATATATATATATTTTAAATTTTTTCTAATTCTTACAAATACATAATTTCTTATAGGCTATTCTTTTTTCCTTTATTTTCTCCTATACTTTCTTATTCTACTACTAAGATTTCTTACTTGATGGTGCATGCTCCTTTGTCTCACCGAGTACACTCTTGGCTATTATTTTCAACTTTGATGCAATCTTATCTCATGTCGTATTAGAATCACCGTATATTTCACCTAATACTTGTACTCTTACCTTCTCCTTAAATATATTTTGCTTTCCATCCTTTAACTTTCACTATTTAATTCTAGGAATCGTGTATATTTTTCTTCTATTTATACTATGCTTGAGGCGTATCCAACACTACTAACCTATATTGGATAGTTAAATTTTTTCCAGAGATGATCTTACAATCTTTATAAATCTCCGACGTGCATATTTAGATCATCTCCTATTAAAATCATTTCATTTGGCGGAATATTTTGTAATACTTCATATAAATCGTCCCAAAATTTTGATTTGGTATCTTCATCTAATCTTACTTGAGGTGTATATATGCTAATTACGTTTATAATTTCTTTTGTCACTACTATTTAAAGAACTATAATTCTATCTCTCTTTTTAACTACTCCTATAACTTTATCCTTTAACGATCTATCTACAACAACACCCACTCAATTTTTTGTTTTACTCTTTCCTGTGTACAATAATTTAAAATTCGTGTTTTCTATCATCTTTTCCTTCTCGTCTAGCCATTTTGTCTCTTGTACACATAAAATACTAATAATTCTTCTTCTAATTATCGTATCTACTACCTCCATTGCTTTATCAGTGAAGCTTCTTATGTTCCATGTTCCAAATCTTCGACTATTAATTTTCCTATAATATTTGTTCTTATCCAACATATGGTGTGAGAACTCTTGCCTATTTAACAGTACACTCAAGTTCTCATGAAGATGTAGCGGTCTTTGCTGATACGTTGCAATCAGATCTTGCAACGCGAACTCTTGCATATTTAATACTACACCCGTGTTCTGTAGATATAGCAGTTCTTGCCAAGACATTACAGTTGGACCTTGCAACTCGTTCCTTCCAAAAAACAATCTAACATTAACACAATAATTTTATGAATCCATTCATTGAACATTTGCCTCAGTTTAACGCTGGCTGACAACCTAATGCAATCTTCTCCTTTATCCGGGCTTAGGATGTTAATTCACTTATATAAATTTGAAAAACAGCTTCATTAACCACCCACATCTCTCCAAATCCCTTCAGTAACCTGCATCCCTCTATGTCAAACTATCACAGCTCCCACTTTATATTTATCTCCCCATCACCACCACCCACCCCCTTAAAGTTCGATGTCCTTATTATGATTCAAAGTTCAAATCATACCTTAAAATGATCCATAATTAGTGGCATGTGAAACTCAATGATGACTCCACCATTGTACAGGCAACCTTTTCCAAATATGTAACCATACCTAAGATTTTTTGTTGTGATAATAATAATAACTTAATAACAACTTACATAAGGAGCTAACCAGTTATTCCTTAGGATCAATCATTAGTCAATGCTAAACCTCAAATTAATAGTGGTACTCATCATTAGAATGGAGGCTAGGGGGTGTCCTGACTCAGTCATTCCGACGTCCAAGTCAGTTCGTCTGCCAGAGATGAGGAAGAAGAATGAGAGAATGAAGTAGAGGTTAGGAATAGTGCAGGTGTGCGTGCGCGTACCTGGATCTGCGAGAAGCGGATTCCTCTTATATAGACTCATCAAAGGAGATGTCACATCGACAGTAATGAAAATATCCTATCGTGATAAAGGAGGGTCCCATCACCCATGCCTAGTATGGAAGAGGACTATGTTGTATTAATAATGCGTTAAGTTACCTACTGTTCCAAGCACTCTACCATCCCACATGTTGTTCAGATGGTTGTTAGGCGGGAGGAGTGAGGGGCGTTAGGTTGATGGAGTAGAGCTACTTGAGCAGCAATGTTAACTTGGCGAAACTGAGCTGATTGGAGAGTCGGCCTCCTTCGGGGAGATCGTGGAGTCGATCGGACATGGAGCCAGTCGGGTAGGGAAGCTAGTCGGGCCATGGAGTCAGTCGAGAAGGGGAGCCAGTCGGGCCATGGAGCCAGTCAAACAGTGGCTCCCACTTCTTCAACCACCCCTTCTTCGGCTAATGTGTTATTTCCACTTGGACAAGACCTTGACTTTCTTGATCAGGATATATCTGCCCATAACACTTGGTATACATGAAATTTTTGTTTAATGCAATAGCCATTTTTCATATTATTGGAAGGTGATTCTACTATTGCGGCAGGACAGGTTTAGATTTGCTAGTTTCCCATTTCACCCTGTCTGACTGTAGATGTAGTTTGTTACTTTAGAAGCAACAAAAGCTTGTTATGGGCTTCTGGATGTCTCAGTTCTTAATAATTTCCAATCCATTTGGAATCCATTACTACTAAACTATCAAGCAACTGTATGCATGTGGCTCGCCCATTCAGGATCTTTAGTGTTTCAAAAGTCATAATTTAGAACCTCCTTGTGCTTGCATTATACACCATAAATTATTCTGTTGCAAAACTCTGTATTTTTCTCAGATTGGAAATTATCATACATGGGCATAGTACTCAGGTATCTTGTTAACCCGTTAGCTTATTTAATGCAGTATGTTAGAAGAACCTTTAGGAGAATATGAATGCATAAGACCAAAATGAAGATGAAACATGATTTTCTCTTAAGCTGCTAAATCTACTAGAGTAAAAATGCCATCTAGGCATTGTTTTTAATCGTACAAGTTGTCTTTCTTTAGCAGATTGTTTGATGCTATAAATCAACACCAGTTTACCTACGTATTTAACATAATGCATAAAACTGGCCTAGTCAAGTTCTTGTTTAAAAGAGGGATTAAGACTGTAGGCCCATCTATTTGTCTCCATGATGGAATTTCTTTTTTTTTTCCCATTGATTACCATTAATCTGCATACAGCTCATCGTTGAGTTTCCATATCTTTTACAGACCATTTATCGGAATCCGGCTGGGATTAAACCTTACACAGTTCCTTGTCCAGATCGCTGCAACTTGCCAGCTGGTGCTATTTTTGCAACTCATGATTCTATTGTTGTTGTGGACATGAATGCTCCTGCAGCACATGTGGCACTCCACAAGTGGCAGCCAAATACCCCAGACGGCCAAGGAACACCTTTCCTGTTTCAACACAGTAAATTTGCTGCTAATTTAACCAGTGGTGGTTCACTCATGCGCATGTTCAAAGGACAAGGTGGATCCAGTTCAGATGACTGGCAATATCCTCAGGCATTAGCTTTTCCTGCATCTGGAATCCGAAGTTCAGAAATTGTTGCGGTAACATGTGACAAAGAGATATTCACTGGTGGGTGGTCTTGTTTAATAAAATTTTACTAGACAATTTATGTTGCAAGATAGTTACATGGTGAGACATTAGATAGTTTTCAATTGTCAATGTTACCTGAATAAAGAGTTAGTTTGGAGGACTAAATATAATGGTAAATGGATCTACTTTGGACTTTTTTATGAGACCTCCAGAGTTCAATTACCTCTGTTACACTAAACTTATTGATTGTTTTCTACTCCTAATCATAGATTTCTTAGTCATTAATGAAACTTACATTCCAGCAGAAACCCTTGAATCTGATTTTTGTTGCTTTCGACTAAAGTTACAAAGCTCCTATTTAGGTGTTCTCACAGTGAATAAGTTACTATTGATTTTCAGTCTAGTATCTCCTTTATGTGTTCTCTTGATTTGTTGGATGGTGTTTTTAGAATTTTAATTGTTCACTCCACTGATGTAGGTGGGCATGCTGACAACTCCATCAAGTTGATCTCTTCTGATGGAGCAAAAACCATTGAAACCGCTGCTGGACATTGTGCACCCGTGACTTGTCTTACTCTATCAAAAGACAGCAATTATCTTGTCACAGGATCTCTTGACACAACTGTTATTGTTTGGAGAATTCACCGTGTTTCCCCATCAAATGTGAAGAATGCCTCAGAATCTACCTCAGCACCAGTGAGTCCTACAAGTGGTAGTGATCTGCATAGTACCACTGATACCAATAGAAGGCGGCGGATCGAAGGCCCTATGCATGTACTAAGGGGCCATCTCGGAGAAATAATCTCATGTTCTGTTTGTTCAGACCTAGGTGTTGTTGCTTCGTGTTCAAACGCTTCTGGTGTTATCCTACACTCATTGAGGAGAGGGCATTTGATAAAGAAATTAGATATTCAGGCACATATCGTTTGCCTCTCATCTTTAGGAGTACTGCTAATTTGGAACAAATTCAAGAAAAGGCTCTCCACCTTTACAGTCAATGGGATTCCAATTGCTACGACTCTCGTATCACCCTTCTCTGGCAGTATTAGTTGCATTCACATTTCTGCAGATGGGGAGAATGCTTTAATTGGGACCACATCAAGCACTGATCAGATCAATAAAGACATTATTCCTGAAAATAGTAGTATGGAGCCGGATAGGAGCGACGAAATTGTTACATCCAGAGAGAGTATAACAATTCCTGTGCCTTCGATTGCTTTCTTGAATTTGCATACCCTGAAGGTAAATTTTGAACATTTTTCATTCTTATTCCTGTGAATTTTCCATAATCTTATAATTTCTCATTGCAGGTTTCCAATTCGTTAGTTATGGAAAGAAATCAAGACATTACTTGCATAGGTCTAGACAAGGACAGTACTAATCTGTTAGTATCAACGGCAGATAAACAACTTATAATTTTCACAGACCCTGCTGTAAGCTTTACAATTCAACTACGTTTAATTTCATAGTAACTAAATTTTAATTTTTTTTTATTTTAAGATTCTGTTTTCCTCAGTATTGGTCGATGATTTGGTAAGCTCTAGGAGAAAACAGTGTCAGAAATCTCCCTCCAGAATTAAACTATGCATGTCTATTGGTTTGTGTTGAATTGCAATACAGTCATAAAAAAAGATAAAAAGTGAAAATTAAAAACGTACTTTGGTGTTGCTTCTTTTGTATTAACTGGGATAGGCATTCTCAAGACTTGTATCTATTCTTGCAGCTGAGTTTGAAGGTAGTGGATCATATGCTTCGTCTTGGCTGGGAAGGTGATGGCCTACTCAAATCATGAATACTTTTATTCGTGTGTTTTTTGAGCTCTGGTTGCTTTCAATCAGACATCAACCAAGTGATAGGATACACGTGCAAATAGTAGGATAGCAGCATAGTTAAACGTGTGCATCACAAGACTGCCCCATTTTCTCTATTCTGTATATGATCTTATAATTTGTATTTGAAATCAATTTTCATTCGCCTCCTTTTTCATCTCAGACTCATTTTGTGTTCTTTGTACAGCTAATTTATAAAGGTAACGAATGCTGCTATTCATATTTTACTTTTAGTTGCTGTCTGTTAAGTCATTTTGTATTTTTAACATAATGAACCAATTCTGGCCTTTCCTATTCCACTTTCCTCAAGTCGCAGTTCTTAACTACTAGCATGTAGCGATGACGATGATATTTATTTTGATTCGTATGTTATAGGCATACAAATGTGAGATTTTGTTTATGAAATTTTCTTGTGTATTTTGTGTTCATTTGTATCATGTTACAGCATTTTAGTCTACTTGCACATGAACAGGTTCAAATTCTGAATTCATGATTGCTCATTATGTTCTTTTGAAATGTTGGTTCACTTTTTGATTTCTAGATCAATGAATGATGGCCAAGTTTGAAATAAGCATGCAATAATATTTAGGGCTTGTACTTCAACATAGAGCTTGTCCTTCAACATTCATGTCTTTGCCCTCCTTCAAAAGCTAGCTAAGCCAAACAGTGAGACTGTAAAATTATTTAAATTTGATTAAAATCGATTCAACTTAATTAAAATTGTTTAAATCTTGTTAGTGGTTGTAATTCGAATTGTTATATTAAGTAACTTTGATTAACTTAGAATGATTTTAGTTAAGTGTTTTGTTTTCTATTCTGTTATAGCATGGTGTGATCAATTCTTAGTGTTATTATTAATTAACCGAGGTTCTTGTTAAAATGTTTTCTATTCTGTTATTAGTGATTTGTTTTTGTAATCAATGAGATCATCGAGTAGAAACATAAATATATATATCGTGAATAGATTGTCATACAATTAATTTTTCTCATTAGTAAAATATTAGTGGTCAATTTTAAATTTCAATCAAATAAGGCATATGTTCAATTTGAGGAAGTCCATGCACGTGGAACATGCATGAGTTCTCAAACGTGTACACATGAAACTAAGTGTGCGGAATAATGCGCTCTTGGGGCATGATTGAGTGGGTTATTACATGGCAGATTTATTGAAGTGAATAAGGGTCATATTTCATCGAGGCAATATCATTTTTTGTTATGGTGAATTGTAACTTTTTGATTTATCTCCTTACAGATGGTAATGAAGTTGGCTGCGTGAGACCGTTAGAGTGGTAGATTTTATTTTTTTTTATTAAAGTGTGTGAAATAATAAAAAAATAGAAAAAGTAAATATATCAAAATATATAATAGACTAATAGCTAGTAAGAATTCATAAATTTTATAGTAACCAATTTATTCTGTTATAATATTAAAAGTTATGAAATAAAGTCAATCATTTTATAGGACTAGCAATTTGCTTAATAAATATTTTTAGCTGCGCATTTATTTAGGTATTTATTGATAACTATTCACCTATTATGTAGATAATAGTGGGTATGGGTATCAAACCAATATTCAATTAACTCAATTAATGGGTATGAGTTTTAATTTTTTAGATTTTGTATAGGTATTTAACAAGCCTATTATATGATAACATACAACCTTCCATATATAGCGTCTCCTTTTTCTCTTATGGTTTCCTCTTCCTTTCCTTTATAAAGGTTTGAAGGTGTTGATGGTTCATCAAATCTCGAAATATATATGGACTACTCTTATTACAAGAAAAAAAATCATTATATATATCATGGAGAAGATTGTTGATACTCAGAAGCACATATGGGAGATTATCTTAAACAAAGAGAGACTACCTCGACTTATGACTAACTTTATTATGTAATCAGTACAAGAAGGAAACAACTACCCTGAGAGGGTTCCTCGAGTAATTAAAAAGCCATCAACTACTCGTAGAGGTGCATCGAGTAGGTCCCTTGACTACATGGAGGAGCACATTACCAAATTAAAGAGTTGTTGAATACATTTAATAATAGAAGAATCATAATAATTTAGGTTGCTAACTCGATCATCTAGCTATGCCAAGCAGTAGACGAGTTGACCATTCACCACCTAGGCAAGATGCTATACCGACAGTAATGACTACAAAAGTAGAGTTTCTATCAAGCATATTTGGTATTTTTGTTTCATTATTTTCGCCGTTGGAGATTTTAGGTCATGGGGTTGCCACATAGACCCATGTGCTATTATTCGTATCCCTAGTTGCTCTATGTCCTTCACTTATCATGGTACCCACCTTCCCCACGACTGAGGGGGCTAGTGACAACATCCAGAGGTATTTGGAAAGAGCTGAGCCGAAGGAGTCGGGCATGGTTAAGTTGAAAAAGTTGAGCACAACTAAGCTAAAGAAGTTAGGTGTGATCGAGTTGAAGAAGTAGAGAGTGATTGAGCTGAAAGAGTCGAGAGTGGTCGTGCTAAAGGAGTCAACGTGGCAAAGTTGAAGGAGTCAGGCATGGCCAAACTGAAGGAATCAGGCATTACCAAGCTGAAGAAGTTGGGCGTGACCGAGTTGAAGGAATCGGTTACCTCTTAAACTTACCTCGGAGTACTAGGGCATGCCTTGACTTAGCATGTAGGCTCCAATTGGCTTGCCTTGGGTCTGCCTTGTCCGGAGGTAGATTGACTTCTGACTGATCCGGTTATACCACTTATACACTACTTATTCTCACCACATTACAAGCCTCCCCTCCAAGTTTAATCGAAGGAGGCACAAGTCTGGCTGACTGGACTAAAGTAGTCTTAGCCCAATTGCCAACAAGAGGTGACATGGCTAGGTAGCTTGACCACCTTACCGCATGATGCTTCAGTAATCTACATGTTAGGCGTCATTAAAGCAGGCGATACTCGAGATCGTATATCTAGGAACATCACATCTTGCGATTAACATTGTCATGTTCTTAGGGTGACACATGTCCAAGCCATCCTTGGGGATCGACTCGGGATGATTGCTGAGATTCTGTGGATCCAAGTGTTTGATCTGACGACAGACCCAATTAGCTCGCCTTTTCGCATTTGGCATCGGACGGAGAACATCATCTCATTCGATGCATTTCATCCTCAGTCCATCTTTTCTACTCTCCGATGATAAACCTTGTAAGTCTTTCGACTCTTATCCCTTGTCTTCCTTCTAGCTACCTTTTGTCTTTCTCCTTTCTACCCCTAGCGAGACTTAGTATGGCCGCCGAAAGACCATCCTCTTTCTAGTATGAGTCCACTGTGTTGACCTATACTAGGGATGATTGGGAGGTGCTGCGGATATAATTTGAAATACTTGTTGAACATCGCATTAAAGTGTCGAGTCCCTTAGACCGACTTGCATGCCTACCCTCCTATTGATTTCACCACCTTCTTCTATGGTCAGATGATGGGGGTCTTTGATTCCCTGTCCAAACCTTCTTTTCTAACATAGTTGAGTATTTTCATATCCCTTTGCAGCAACTAGCCCCCAATGCTTTTCGACTGCTCTGTGAGGTAGTTATAGTCTTTTGATTGTATTGAGTGCCCTTTAGTCCCCGAGTCTTCCATTACTTCTTCTATCTCAAGGCACCGAAGGTTGGGGTCTTCTACGTCACCACAAGACCATCCTGCTAGTTCTTAGAGAAGTCCTGACCTCGTATAAGGGATGAAAATCCCGTTACATGTTTGTCCAACCTCCCACTCTCTTCTCCTGGCCTACATCCTAGCAAATGGAGGTGCCCCCACAACCGGCCTTGGGCCAATTTAAATTGGACCCGACTTACTTGGAGGGCACTGACCAATTGGTAGACCTCCACTTCGATGTCAACTTGTTGCTTGAAGAGGGTCTTCTCTTCCACTGCAGGCTGAGCCCGATCGACATCGTGCTCCGACTTCCTTTAGGTAATGGTGGTTTAGCTTTCTTCTACTTTTGTGATAACTAACTGAATGCTTTCTTTTCTATGCAACCAAGATCATGTTGAAGGGTCATGCAACAAATTCTTGAAGTTAACTGAGGTTGAGCTGGAGGCATGGTTGTTCTTCCTGTAGGCTCATGGACCCAATATGCCCGCTAATATGGAGGATATGTCACCACCCCATCCTTTGATGAGGGATGAGTCCATCTCGTCGGGTGACTTAGGAGAGCAACTCAGACAAAGGAACGGTGTCGACCTCAAGAGCCTTCTATGAGACTGCATTTGCAGCCTAGCAAGTTCTCGACTTCGAAACCTACTAAACCAAGTTCCCAGCCCAGTGAGTCGAGGTCCCCGTGTGTCAACTTGAGTTCCTAGTAGTAGACCATAGGACCAAGTTTGCCCTCTCAACCCTCTGATCCTAGTTCCTCGATTCTACCTTGAGGCAAGCCGTCGTAGAGCTCCATCGACTGACCCGGGGTGTCATCGTTCGTTCGGTGAAGGCTGAGTGAGGGCTTGTCCTCCTTACTAGATGTAGCTAGTGGCTAGAACATTCCCCAAGTGCCGTGATCACCTGCTCCATGATAATCAAATTTGAGGTATGCTAATTTAGGATATTATATTTCGGTGTTTTGATCCTCTTTTGTATTTGAAATTATGTTTCTAGTATATTTTATTAGCTTGGATTTCGTTGTTGTCTTCATCTTAATTCCTATTAATTTGAGGTAATTCATGATTATTAATTTATCATATTTTATTTTGCATGAATCTAGGGTGAGGATAATAACTTGAGGAGGAATATCAAGTTTATTTTAATCATGATTCGGTTCGAACCGAGAATTGTAATCAAGCCAAAATTTCATACGGAAGAGACCAAATTACAAGGAGTTCAAATAAAAAAATTAATTGAAAAAGCTTAAGAAAAAGTCCAATTTGAAAAAAAAATCAGTTCGATTCATCGGTTCAATTCAAACCTGATTTGGTTCAATGGAGTCTAAAAGTGGAAATCGATTCACGCATTCAGGGGCTCGCGCTGGCTAGGTCAACTCCCAAATTGCGATATCCCTGCTTCGCGACTTCTTCTCTATTGAGTCCCATTCTACCCGATTGAAGATTCAGAGCAGTCGATGGCTTCTTCGAAGATTGACGCACGCTGACGACCTCACCAGGAGTTCCACCAGAGTGGTCCAGCTCCGGTGAGTATCTTCTTCACCCCCTTCAACCGCATGTCGCCTGCCATCCTGGTTAGGGCATTGACTATTGGTAGCAGCCAGTTGTATCGCATCATCTAGGGCCCCTATCAGAGTGGTCCAAGTCCGATGAGCTCCCCTCCCTTCTCGCATTCACTAGAGCTCAGCATCGGGCTACCCCTCGTTGACATGGTTCGTGAACACGAGGGCCTCCCCGTTTGCCTCCGACCTCCTTTCAGCCACCGGTGAATCTGAGGTAAGGATTGCCCGATTCTCTGTTCTAATTCATTATCGTGGTTACGAAAGCAAGGTTAGGGTAGACTATCGACAATTGGATCTCGTGTTCTCTGATCAGACTTCGTCGGAATGGTCCAGCTTCGGTGAAGATCCTTTCGCTTCCAGTGTCAGCGTGCACTCAACCAGAAGGGTCGAATTGAAGATAGTAACCATTGATTTTGCTTTTGTTTGATTAAAACCCTCAATTGTTCTTGTTCTTTTTGATATTCAATGCAATTGTGAGCTGATGATTTCAATTGTGAATTTGAATCGAATTTCACCCATATGAATTGTGAAGTTATTTCTTTGGAATGAATTGGTTGGTTCAGTTAGACAATTGTACAAGTTGTGAATTTGGTTGAAATGAATTGAATGTGTTTTGATAGCTTTGATTAAGTTGTAAGTTGGTTAGTTGAATGAATTATGAATTTGTGAAATTTGTAGACTTAAATGTGAGTGTGTTAAATTTTTAGATTTAGTTGTGAATGTATTAATTTGGAATGAAATTGTAATTATGGTTGTTGTTTGAATGAATTTGTAATTAGGATGTATGATATGGATTGATTTGTGAATTATGTATAATGTATAGTTGGATACTTTTATGTTAAATTCATTATTGAATTGTAATCTTGAATTGTTAATAATGTAATTATGTGAATATTTAGGATAAGTTTGTTAAGTAGGGTTAATGTGTTCTTGGATTATGTTCTGGGTTGGTAATAATGTGAACATGAATGTATTTAATTAATGGTAATTGCATATTCTTTATCTTTGCTACTTTGGAATTGTACATTTGTTTGTATATATAGTTATTTTTTAGTTCAATGATGTTGAGTTAACGTGTTTCTTGATTGGAAGTTGTGTAAATATTTCCTGTTCGCTTCTTGTTAGAATAAAATTGTCTCCTAAGTTATTACTGGTTGTTAGATATGACCCTTTTTTGTGATTGAAGAATGTTATAAAATAAAAACCCTTTGTAATAATGTCTATTACAGCTTTCGATCATTCGTTCAACGAGAGAAACAACCCGAACATTTACTATACTATTTTAGTATGAATTAGGGGGTTTGATTAATTACAAAATATAAATTTTGAATGGTGTGTATGACAAATAAAATAAATAAATAAAATAAAAATAAAAAATAAACCATCAAAATTTTAGCATCGTTATTGGGGAACTAAAATGATGTTTGTTTATTTTAGACTGTATATTGGTGTTGTTTGATTCTTATATCTTCATTTGCTTGATTTATTCATTTATTTATGTTGATTCTTAATTTGTTATTTAACAGTGAGGTGTATGACTAGGTCTTCTTGTGATAAATTGCTTAAGCTCGACCCTAAGATAGATAGAACATTTCATGCATTACAGAGGATTTAGAAGAATCTATTGTTCTAAATAGTAGTTCTTCATATTTGAACTTAAAAATGGCTGATATTATACACTTGCTTCCTAAATTTCATGGATTATCAGGAGAAGATCCCTACAGACATTTACATGAGTTCCATGTGGTTTGTTCTACCATGAAATCACATGGAATTTCAGAGGAAGATATCAAGCTGCAAGCCTTTCCTTTTTCATTAGCAAGAGAAGCTAAAGATTTGTTATATTTGCTTCCACTTGGATATATTACATGCTGGCTTGATATGAAAAGAATATTCTTGGAGAATTTTTTCTATCTTCTAGGACTATAACTAACAGGAAGAGCATCTGTGGCATTCAGTAGATTGTGGGAGAGACCCTATATGATTATTGGGAGAGATTTAAGAGATTGTATTCGAGTTTCCTCCGACATCAGATCAACGACCAGCTACTTGTTCAGTACTTCTATGAGGAACTGCTTTCCATGGACAAGAGTATGATAGATGCAGCCAATAGAGGTACGTTGGTGAACAAGATTTTGAGTCAAGTTAGGGAGCTCATTGCAAATATGACAGATAATTCACAACAGTTTGGGAGCAGAGCTAAGAGAGCAGCAGGGGATGAAGAACACTCTACAAGAGTTGACATCTTTGGTGAGACAGATGGTAATAAATCAGACAATCCACCCTTTGACTATTTCTATATCAGTGATGAAGGTTTGTGGTATTTGTGCTAGTTCAGAGCATTACACAGTGTATGCCCATCTCTTCATCTGGACAAAGTATATGCGGTGGCGAATCAATTTCCTTCCCATCCTCAGTATCAACAATAGTATAAGTATGATCCTATGTTAGCTACATACAATCTTAGTTGGAGAGATCACCCGAATATGAGGTATGGGAATTCCTTTCAATAGCCATATCAACCATCACCTGCATTTCAGAGGCTGAATGTGTTTCACAATAATCCAGTTGCAACTAGTTCACAATCACAGCAACTATCAAATTCTACAGGACCCAAAATTGAAGATCTTATGCAGCAATTGATATTGCCGCAGCAACAACATCAGCAGAGGATAGATGCAGCTATACAGGACATAGAAAGATAGATAAGTTAAATCGCTTTCAATATAAATCAGTTGCAATCACAGGGGTCTAATCAGTTAGCTTCACATTCCATTCCAAACCCAAAGAGAAATGTAAGTGCAGTCATGCTTCGGAGAGGAAAAATTAGTACAGACCTTGTTGCATCAGTTCCAACACCAGACCTAATCAACTTGGATCAAATCATAGAGCCAGATTTACATCCACAATGATCAGGGTCTGGGGTATCACTACCTTTCCCTCTGAGGCCAGTGTAACCTAGGAAGAGTGTTGAAGAAGAAAAGGCTAGGGAATTCCAAGAACTTATGGATTTGTCTAGCAAAGTGGAGGTGAATGCTCCTTTGTTGACAATGATCAAACACATTCTCAAGTATAGCAAGTTTCTCAAGGATTTGTACATTCACAAGAAGAAGCTGAAAGGGAACGAGTTAGTCAGTATGGGGAAGAACATGTCTGCACTCATTCAATCACTACCCCAAAAGTGTGAGGATCCAGGAGTTTTCACTGTACCATGTGTTACTGGAAGTTACGTTTTTGAGGATGTTATGTTGGATCTAGGTACCTCGATCAATGTCATGTCGAGATCAGTCTTCCAGTCACTTAGTATTGGACCTTCGCAGCCTACAAATATTGTTATTTAGTTGGTCAACTGCAGTCATGCTCACCTGGCAGGAGTTATAGAGGATGTTTTGGTTAAGGTGAGAGAGTTTATATTCCCTATAGATTTTTACATTCTGGATATGGAAGGTGAGTTGTCTACACATAGAGCCCCACTCATTCTGGGTAGACCCTTTCGTAAAACTGCTAGAACCAAGATTGATGTACATGCAGGGACACTTTCCATGGAGATTGGAGATATTGTGGTTCATTCTCTTCTTAGTATTAATTTATCTAATGATTTGGATTGTATGAATACGTTGATTGAGTTTGCTTTTCATTTGGATATTTTTGATATTTTTTAATTTTGTCTTGATTCTGATGACTTTGATGATGATAGGAGCACAGTTACATTAGAGCCTATCTGTGACCCTTTCTATGTTGATGAGGAATATGAAAGTGTAGGGACTTGCACATTAAAAGCAACACCATCACATCCATCAGTCGTTCAGCCACTAAAGCTTAAGTTAAAGCCTCTACCTGTGCATCTAAAATATGTGTATTTAAAGAAGAACAAGTAACTACTTATTATTATTGCTAGAAACCTAGTGTCAGATCAGGGCAAAAATTATTAGATATTATGGGGCAGCATAGAAAAGTTATTGGGTGGACATTTACTGATATACTTGTAGGATCGATGTGTGTATGCCAGAGGGGGTGAATAATGCTTTCGTTGTTCGTTTATCTGTTCGTTGCTAACACAAAGACTAGCAATGGATATTAGAAAAACAAGCAGTGGACTCGCGGATTTATTTGGTTCCTAACCCCCCCCCCAAAGTTAGTACATTCAAGGCCTATTCATCAAAAAACGTCCATTCACTAATGGTCTCCTTTCTGAAACTTGTTTGGAGACAGAGAAACCCGTCTTACAGTCTAAATAATATAAAATAGAAGTATAAGATAACAAGACTTTAAAATAATTAACCAAATCTCGCGTAGGCGGCCGATCTAAAAGTTCTAAGCACAGCGCACCCTTCTTGGAGCTTCTCCGGTCACACGAGCCTGACTCCATTCGCATTCAGCAGCACCGTAGGATAAAGAATGAGGAGTATTAGAATGTGTTCCTTGTCGTGCACGTTGAGGCCTTTATATAGACTCTTTCAAGCACTTGAATTCTTATCCAGATGCCTAGATCTAATCTGATTCAATCCGATCCGATCTCTGCGGTCTTTATCGAGGCCGATTCTTCTTAATTCGGGCACCTGGACCATCCGGGCGCCTATACCATCCGGGCACCTAGATCTAGTCAACTCAAGTTTGACCTGAGTTGATACCGAGTTTGGTTTAGCTGCTTCTGTTTACTTCTTCTATACTTCTTCAATCTTGCTTCCAACTCTTAGTTCCTCCAAGATAAGCATACACACAAACAAAGCAACCTAAGCCTACTTGTAGTCTGTTTAACCTACTAGATTTATCTAAGCCTTGCCTTGTAGGTCCAATCTACTAGGCTTACCTATGCCTAACTTTCTGTTAGGACTAGTCGCTTCCATAGGTAGACTTTCCACCTGCCAAACATCCGGTCATCCTTGGCTTGCTTGGACTTTTTCTTACCTAACCTCTAGTTAGGACTTCCTTGCCTAGCTTTATTCACTAGGACTTCCTATCCAGCCTCCAACCAAAGCTTCCTGCCCAGCTTCACTCAGTAGGTCTTCCTTGTCCGGCCTCCAACCAGGACTTGTAACTAAATTGCGGTTTAGATGGATCAAACCTACTAGTACATTGAGTTTTCTACTTTAATTTTAAATTTTTTAAAAAATAAATTTTTTCAATCCACGGACCAACCCAAGCCCGTCACAGGCCGACTCATGTGGGTCGAGGGTATAGACGGGTCGGCTCACTTAAATCCATCTTAAAAGGGATTGATAAAATTTCAACCCAACCCGTTTAAATTATTTGACGGGTAGATCAATTCGATGACCTAATCTAAATTGATGGTTATACGTGCTAGTCTCACATACTAGAGGTCCCCAGTTCAAACTTAGGCTCAGATATGTTGTTTTCTTTTTGAATAATTTCATATATATGTATATTTAGATCTCTTAGCTTAACGGTATGCATGACGATTCACTTTCTATTGACATCATTTTGTAAAGCAATACAAGTGAACAAATATTAATATTTCTGCTTCAGTTTCCTTTGTCGTGATTAATTTGTGTAATCATGAGAATGTGCTTTGTGAACCTTATTCAAAATAAACTTCATAATTTAAACCTCAATGGCCACAAACCATTTTCAACTTGGCCATGATAGAACATGAAGCATGATCAAGAGAGGTTTGTACTATCTGAAGATCGAGATTCTCAGAATGCATCAGATGAACAGTATACAAAGATGATTTTAGTATTCAAAGATGTAAGACTATTTTTCAGTACAAAGGCAGGCTCAGCAAGGAGATGACTTTGAGTGGGCAAGCCAATTTAGGAGAAGGTTGAGAGTTGAGACATCACATGGAAGCATATAGCTAGCCTGTGTCTTTTTTTGATTTGTGCATGAGGCACGATGCCAGTTCACCCAAAAGTAGAGCATTACAATCTTCCACCACCAAGTGTGTGTGTGTCGGTCTCCCCCGGCCCTTTCGGGTCATCTTTCGCCATGAATGCTTTCGGCTCGTGCCTATCCTCTTCAAGGAGAGGAGAGGGGGTGGTGTGGTTCCACCAATTCGTCCCTTTGCCACAAACTTCTCTGCAAATTGGTCAAGCATTTGAAAAGCTGCCTCCCTTGATTGACACCTTTGAGGGTGCCGACGCATGCTTGCCTGACTCATTTCTTATCCCATGCTTTGTGAGATATGTGGTGGCTAATGAATTTGTCTAACTGAAATTCACATGTACACTTTTACCACTTTTCCTCATGAGACCCTATCTCCTCAGCATGATACAATGGTAAGACGCTCAATAAATTAATCAAGTACTTATAATTTGAATCCTAATTATAACACACTACAAGGTATTTTCCTCTAATGAGAGAAAAAATTTGAGACGTTTAGTGTTGGGCGAGGAGTTACCTATACTTCCGAATTATCTGATAGATGAATCCTGATCCATCTCAAGAATTAGTTGAGTCCAAAGTCTAGATACCTATATTATCAAAAAAAAATTGCTCTAATGATCGCTTATTAAACTTTGTATATATACTTCAACAAGATGTGAGTATGCTAGCAGATGAAGCTATGTCCAAAATTAAAGCAAGGGATGACTACGAATAAATTACTCAAAGTCTATTATACGTTTCCTTTTTTCTCTCTCTAAATATAGATAAATGATATGTTGCACATTCTATGATCACCTAGTATAAAATAAATTTTTAATTTTTTTTAATTTAGAATTTATGGTTTAAATTAAAGGGAGTGAAAATTTAAAAAATATATATTTTATACTAGGTGTTTACGGGATGTGATATACAGTATATCAAACATATATATATATATATATATATATCTTAGAAGGCGTTTGGTTGAGGGTTATCTTTGATAACCTTAGTTATCTGTTCAAAATTATTAATGATATCCTTGTTTGATTCAGATTATCAATGATTCCTGAGTAATACAGTATTATTGCCACGTCAGCAAAATGAGTTATAATCCCGGAATCTGATTACCTTGGCAGAGTAAGGTTTTTTATAATTCCGGGGTTAACAACAAATTTATCTCAAAAATACCCTTCAATATTTACTCTTTAAGATAAAAATATCCTTAAACTTGTATCAAATATCAATCCACCCTAAACTCACTTTAGCCCCAAATTATGTCATTTGCAAATCTCGATTCCAAAACCCTAGCCAATTCTAAAGCGTGTGCCGAAGGGAGGGAGCTCCGTGCAACATGGGAAACCAACAAGTTGCAAATACATCAAGTTTGGAAAAGATTCAGCCAAGGAAGAGGATGTCATCGAGCTTAGGAATTGTCGACGAGGGTACTGATCGAAGTAAAGTTGGAACAAGGTCGATGAAGGCTGAGCCATTTCATTGCATATCCTCTTGGCTTTACTGATTTGCTCCTCACTCCATCCTTTAATTTTCTTCTTTCTCATTCTCCTCATTTTCATCTTCTGCTCCAGAGCCGTCATCATTACCATCACCCATGTCCTTGTTTGCATCTCCATCATCCTTGCCATCTTCGTCTACTTCTTCGTCGGCTTTAGCATCTTCCTCCTCATCTGGTTGCATCCATCCCAGCGAAAGCTCCTTAAGAAAAATGCTTGTTTGCAAGTGCAGAGGCTCCCCCTTCTGCCCTCTCAAGCCCATAAGTACTTAAGACTCTCAACTTGGATAGATTTTTTTGTTTTTCTAAATCACAACCTTCTTTGGGGCTGAGTTATTTTTTAACTTATAATTTTATTTATTTTATTAAAAAAAAATCAAATATTAAATTTATTTAGTTGTAAAAGTACAAAATTAAATCAATAGTAATATAGTAAATGTTAAACTAGAATATACACTAAAATCTCCAACCAAACAAGTTTTTATTACATAATTTATGATTGAACCAAATAACATAGGTTATGTTTTATTCCCTATGACCTTGGTTATGTGATTATTAGGTAATCGCACAACCAAAGTTATGTATAATAACT
>JBBMKF010000007.1:3145062-3165262 GCA_037834155.1 Curcuma caesia | reverse complement strand
CTATTTCGATCTATTCATTCTAACTATCCATGTTTTTTGAGATATTTTTCTGATTCTCTGGGAGAAACAATTTTAGGATTTCTAGATCTTACAGGAAAATTGATTTCTTAGACTCACCATGAAGCCAAGCACCTCGCTAAGGTCGGGTCTTAAGGCCAACATGAAGGTCACTCGTAAGGCTGGGCAGATGCCGAGATTGAAGCTCAAGGTCAAGAAGAGATCAACTCATAATGCTGAGCAGATGCTGAGGTTGGAGCTCGAGGTCGATACCCGAGACCGAGATGAGACCGGCTCGTAAGTCTAAGCAGATGCCAAGGTCGGAGATCGAGATTGATACTCGAGATCAAGAAGAGGTCGGCTTATAATGTTGAGCAAATGCTAAAGTCGAAGCTCAAAGCCGGTACTTGAGGTCGAAATGAGGTCGACTCGTAATGCTGAGCAAATGCTGAGGTCAGAGGTTAAGGTCGGGACTCGAGGCACTGAAGTCAAGACTTTAAACTTAGTGAAAACTATGATCAAAGCGGGGGCTGTAAGTTGTCAGCTAACTACCCTTTGAATGTCTCTCTAAACCTTTTTTTTTTTTTAAATTTTAAGGTCATGTGATGATCACGAGGCAACTACGTGATGGATATGTGGCCACTTAGAGATTTCACTATATCAATGTATAAATTTTTTAATCGAATTAAATCAATTTATTTTTGTACATGGTAGTTGCTATATCGAGATTCTCTAAGAGTATTTTAGGTACAAGATATATAACAGGTACTCTTTTAATTTTTTAGAAAAGATATGTATATTTTTTGATGATTCTGAATTTCTGATGATTAAAGTGTTTTTTTAATTAAATTTTAAAATATTAAAAGTATACAAACAATATCAATTACGTCCACTTAATTAAACCTACCATTTTAATTTGATTTTACTCGGCAATTTACTAATAAACATCCTAAATATATATTTCAGAAGATGGGCTGTAACTGGGCTGGCCTTGATGGTAGGCTTAATCACGCACCTGACTAACTGCGCGCGCTGCGTTTCTGCTCATCGCAAAGAAGAGCAGCAAATCAAAGCTAGATTGCAGCAAGCAAAGGTGGACAAATTTGAAGAAAGGTGAAACATAGGACACCTCATCCCTCCTCACCGCTCGGTTCCTGCTCTACCTGTCTCTGGTCTCCCTTGCCACATGCCACTCACTTGTCCTGCCCTCCCCCTCGCCCATAGCAACCGAAGCAATCTCAGCTAGGGCTCGCCCAGACTCTCGGTCTCCATCCATGGAGCCACGTGTCGGCGATGCCCCCGCTTCTGAGGTCCTCCACCTCGAGCCTCATGAACAGTCGCAACGGCTGCCACTGGTGCCGGCCGATGACAGCGTTGATGTGGTGCCTTCTGACGCCTACGGCGTGGTTGAAGTCCATCGATTGGGAGCTCCCTAGTCCCGTCGACCACACGCCCGCCTTCAAGCTGACTGAGCTGAGCTATGATGACGCCTTCGGTGGGGAAGAGGCGCGGCCGATAGGCACAGAGACGGCCGTCGTCCTTGATGGCTCTGCAATCGAGCAAGCCCTTGCTTTCGTACCGGTAGATTCGATGGAGCCGATCTGTCAGGAGAGCGTGGGGTTGAGCGCGGAGGCGGAAGCCGCTCCGGCTCCCGTGAAGCGGAAGCGAGGGCGCCCGCCGAAGGCTCATGGTGCCAGGAGGAAGGCTACGGCGCCAAAGAAGGATGAGGAGGAAGTGTGTTTTATATGCTTTGATGGCGGTAATCTTGTCGTCTGTGATCGTAGGTGGGTTGCTCCGCTCTCTTGGTAGGGGCAGCCCGATGCATGAAGCTCCCGCCATGTGGGGTCCGGGGAAAGGAACCATTATACGCAGCCTTACCTTGCCTTTGGCAAGAGACTGTTTCCAAGATTTGAACCCGTGATCTCTATGTCACATGACAGCAACCTTACCGTTGCTCCGCTCTCTTGGTGTTTTGTCTAAATTCCTGAAGTTTCTCTTGTTATTTGATCTGAATTTCTCCTTTTCCTTTTTTTTACTAGGGGATGCCCTAAAGTATATCAGCCCGCCTGCATCCATCGGGATGAGTCCTTTTTTCGTTCACGGAGTCGCTGGAATTGTGGTATGTTTACCTGCATGTTGTTGGGTTTTGCAGGAGTTCAAATGCTTCATTTACAGTTCCAAAGTTTTTCTTGTTCAAAACATGCCATCCCATTATGGGTTTCACCTTAATTTATAGATATCTAGAATAATTCTACATAGGCACCCTTCTATCCTTTTGTATTATCGGATTCAGTTTTATGTTCTTTATTTGCTTCTCAATTCACTTAACGCACCTTCAAATCTTCACCTTTTTTTTCCAACCCCCACCGAAGACTTCCATAGTAGATATATGCCAGAACGAAACGGATTGCACACTGAACAATATCCCCGTCCAACATTGCCAGGCCCTTGTGCCAAGTTGATCAATGACTTTTGCCTATAAGACCTTGCCTAAGTTGAGGATCCACAACTAGAACTCTGCCAAAGTCTAATACCATTTTTACATGAGTTATTGTTTGATGAACTTTGTTCTATGAAAGGTAAAGCAACTCTCTCACCAGGGGAATGCCAACATGAACATGCAATCTAGGATAGGAAATTGTGCCTGCCTACCCCAAAATGACTTCAAGACGTGTGTATTCCATTGAAAAGAGGTTAGCATTGGATCTTGGCCACCAAGTCTATGCAATACTCGCACCAGGTTGCCAAAGGATCCACATCAAGGTCCAAGCGCATTGTCACTTTTTAAAAAGTCCGTCAACATTCTAGTAAAATACCAGCATACAAAATTATTGGATAGAGAAGTGCTTAATGTGAAACTTGTATTTGTACACTTAATGTTGGTGTAATCAGCTTTCAAGATTTCGATGTTTGACAATATACTTGTGTCTAGTCAAAATTGACCAAGGGTTGATCTAAATAGGGCAAGGTCGACTAGATATTTAGAAGCAAGGGAGAAGTCCAAGTAAGTCAATGTTGACCTGAATGACTAGATGCTTGGTAGTCAAGTAGAAGTTCTGATAGGTCAGGCTTGACCTAGGCAAAGTTTACTCAGATCAAGGTTGATTGGATGACTAACAAAGGGAAAGTTAAAGTACATCAAGGGTGACCCGAATGCTCGACAAGGGTAAAGTCCAAACAGGTCAAGGTTAATCGGATGTCTGGTAAAGGAAAAGTCCAGATAGGTCAAGGATGATCAGATGTCTGGTAAGTGGTAAGTCCAAGTAGATCAAGATGATCGGATGTTTGGCAAAGGGAAAAATTCTAGTGGAGTGAACTTAGGTAGTGAGAAGACTTAGATGAGTAAACTCTCAGCAAAGGAAAAATCCCAGAGGAGTGAACCCTATGTAGTACAAGAAGTCTTGGAAGAGTGAACTCTAAACAAGCAGTAAGCTAGTTGGTCAGGTAGAATAAGACTTCTTTTGGTTGTTTGTGTTTGTATGCTTGTCTTGCAAGAAATTGGAGCTCGAAGCAAGACGGAGAGTAGATGAATGCAGTCGGACCAGGACTTGACCAGGGTTAAACCAAACCCGAACCAGTCTGGTCGATCAGACAATCAATCTGGTCGATAAGAAGACCGGTCCATTCGATTGTAAGACAATCCGATCGATCGGAAATCTAGTCTGATCAACCAGATGAGCCTGAGTCGGGTTCGGGTGGTTTGGGTTTTGGATTGGGTGATCGAAGGTTTTGGTTGATCGATAAGAGGTTCAGTCGATCGAAAAACCTGATAACTATAAGATCGTGAGGCTTGGTCTAGATCATGAAGGGATCGGTCTTGGGAGCAAGTTTGACCATGGTTTGGTTGACCAAATAGAGTTTTTGGGCTGATCTAAAAAAGATTATAAAAGAACTTCGAGCTCAACATTCAGATCAACAATTCTAATATCAATATCCTTGCTTTGTGCTCGAAAGTGCTCTCAAGAAGTCTACTTGTGTGATCGGGGAAGTGCCAGGAGGAATGCTCGACATTCAGGGCTTCCAGACTGCTTCTAACAAGTTTGGTTGTATTTTACTATTATGTGCATTATTTTATCTTACTTTTGCTTGTAATTGGTTACTCTTGTAAGAGGTTTCTTCGCCCTCGGAAGGTTTCCGGAAAGAAGAAAAATAATGGTTGACGTTTTTGTACGCATGCCTTAGATGTAGCAACCCTAGGGTTTGTGAACCAAGTAAAAACCGATATAGTGTTCTTGTCTTGTCTTGTTTCTTTCATTATTCCATTGCATATTAACTCTGTAGACAAGAACGAAAACACAAAAATGAGAGAAGCGACGAGCGCTATTCACCCTACCTCCTCTAGCGCTATCCATATGGTCCTACACTTAATAGGCCATAATCCATTGAGTCTTAACAACAGGGTGCTAATGTCCCATTTTTTTTTGTCCAAATAAATTAAAGTTCTTATAGTTACAAAAATTCTAATTAATCCTTGCCAATAGGTTTAGATATTTTGAATGTTGGTTGTTAAGGCCTAATAAAAACTGTCAGCTTTTTTTTTTTATTTAAGATTGATATCAATATTTTTAATATTGGACAAACACAATTCGATAATGATGATATAAATCTTAATTAATATTCAACTATTAATAAGTAATCTTGAATTGTTAAATGATATTCTATTTTATATATTATTATTTTGATTATCATTATTATTATTAGAATACCCTGTGTGTGTCTTAATGAAAATTTAATGGCTTTATTGTCTCTTGCATTGTGTGTGTGTGTAGTTAACGACAATATTGTTTCTCCATCACATATTCAGCCACTGTTGTTTGTCATTTCTTGCTTTCTGCAGTAACTAAGTTTTGCATTATCTGTGTGAGGTGGAGCTCCATTTAGTCCAGCTCCCCACAAACTCCACCTACAAATTGCGATCCATAAGGATTGGTGTCTGCAAAGAGCTTAGTTGAGAGGAGTTCAGGGCAAGCAAGGTGCTTGCTTGCAAGATCTTCATGTGGGAAAGGAGTTTATTTGCAAGAACTTTGTGAGAGAGAGGCTTTCGCTGCTTGATAGTTGAAAATGCAGGCGATTCATAGAGTATTTTGTGCAAGAGTCAATATTTTCAGAGAAGTTAGGAAATGTTTGAATTTTTATTTTTGCTATCACTTTCGTGCTTTGGATGCATTGAAACAATATTAGTACCTTCACATGATAGGAATTGTTTTTCTCATAATTCAATTATTTCTCTATTTAAAGCTAACTTATACCTCTGATGGTCCATTGAGCCAATGACACACCACACTGGTTTTGTTAAATATCAAAGGTTGATCTCAGATATCTGTGAGATTATGTTTTGTCCTCATTCTTTTAAATTTCTTGTTATTTCCCTGAAGCAGTGGATCCTTTTCCAGTAACACATGCAGTTGATTCCTTGCTCCTGAAAACTTGTTGGATCTTTTTGTGATTTGTAGGGTGGCATATATGCAGCATCTGTCAAAAGGCTGTCACTTACATGTGCTATACGTGTACATATTCTGTCTGCAAAGCTTTCATTGGAGGTGCTAATTTTTTCTGTGTTCGAGGCCAAAAGGGATTTTGTGAGACTTGCTATAAGACTATAATGTTAATAGAAACAAATGAAAAAGACAATGAGGAAAAGGTTTGCCTTCTTTCATCACTTGCACATTCTTTTCATTTTAGAGTTTGAACTTGTAAACCATGTTAAGATTTTTGAGTCTAAGATGTAACCATTACGGCATAGACTGGTCTTTATGGAACATTATTGTTCCTTCTTATTGCCCTAGCTTCACTTTTGTTGGGGCCTTATCATCCACTCAAATATATCCTACCTTTGGTTGCAAAAAATATGATCACGAAAACCAGAGAAGAAGACAATCATAGATGCCGCTCATGTGGATGGAAGATTCAAACTTGTCCATGGAGAATCCCCTTCCCACCTATTTTGCTTACAAATTAGAATCATATTTACCGCTTGGTTGTCCCAAGGTGTCCCAGATATCCTTCTGTTGGGATTGGCCTTCCTGATGGTTGATAGCCAGAATATGTTCTTTATCAATCTAATTTAATAATAATTGATCATACTCATTTTGTTCAGGATTAGGTATTGCTTCTTCTGGTTGCGTTGATGGACATAGGGTTTGCATTAGTGTATTCCATTCTGATGAACCCATGGATGTGTGGCTTGTTGAAGCTTGGTTTGCCTTGGTTGTAGATCCAAATCCTTGTGTTCCTATTTGTGTATCTGATAAACTTGGAACCTGCATCAGTGGTGGTATGACAATCTTTGTAAAAATTATTTGAGCAATTATCTCGCCCCTTTTGAAAGAAACAAGTACAAATGTTAGATTAAAGACCAAAATTTTAATTTCTTCTCGGTAATCACGGTCAATTACCCCTGCTCCAAAGGAGTGTGAAGCTTTCTTGTGTGCTAGTTGGCAGGCAATGAAAAGTTTCGCTCATCCTAATCAACATTAAACAGAAAATTTGAAAGCTTGCCTTAATTTGTAACATCATATCATTTCTTGTAAACAACAAAATCATGTTGTTGTGCTATAAATATTGACATAGTTATTGTGTCCAAACCTAAAAAATATAAACCTATCTAAATCTATTTAGTTTAGTTTGATTTTTTTGTTATTTTTCAAATAGAATAGTTTGGCTTGGTTTGCTATAATATAATTTTTCATTTTGTAGGCCATAATTCTTAGAAAGGAAGGAAACTATTACAGAAAAAGAAAATTCATAGAGAAGAATTATAAAATAGTTTTCATTTGATTAGTTCCTTAAAGGTAAGGAATAAAGGGGGGGACTTAAATTTTAAAACATTATTTATTAATGGATTTGAAAAGAAAATATAATTTTATTTTATTTTTTAATTTAGATTTGAGCTCTATTTTACACAAAAGTGACTTTTTTAATCAAACTAGATTGAAGCAATATATGATAATATATAGAAAATAACAACCTAACATGTCTTTATCCCATTAAGTGTGGTCGGATATATGTATCCTCTACTATATCTTTATCTATATTTATATAAATTTTATCTTCTTTTATCGTTGCTAATTAATTTTGTTTAGTCTCATTCTTTTTCTATTAATGTACATATTTATCTTAGTGTTATATCACCTAACTGAGGTATTTATTAAACACCTAAGTATATGTTAGTATCACATCATCTAATCGGGGCATTTATTAAACACCTAAGTATATGCCCGTACCATGTTAAATGCATTTCTTGGAGTTTTGTCACACTAGGCACAATTTCGACTTTCTCTTTAATGTTCTCGTTTTTTATCTAGTCATCTTTGTATTATGCATATCCATTTTAACATTCTTATCTGGTATGCTTGCTTCATAGCTCAACATAGCAGGTCTAATCATCAATTGTAAAATGTCCCTTTAAGTTTTAAAGGTACGACAATAACAATAACCACCAAGTTTTATTCTACTAGGTGGGGTCGACTATATGGATCATTTTACGCCATTGGACTCTATCTCCTACTATATCATCATCTATACTTAAATAAAATTTATCTTGTTTTATTGTTGCTAACCAAGTCTTTTTTGGTTTTCCTCTTTCTCGTTTGATGTGTGTATTTATCGTAGTTTCACATCGCTTAACTGGAATATTTATTGGTCATCTAAGTACATATTCGTACCATCTTAAATGTGTTTTTCGGAATTTTCTCTCAATAAATGCAACTTCGACTTTTTCTCTAATGCTCTCATTTTTTATTCTGTCCATTCTCGTATGTCCACATCCTCGCCTTTGCAACTCTCATCTTCTACTCATGTGCTTGAATTATAGCACAATATTCAGTGCCATATAACATAGCATGTCTAATTACCGTTTTATAAAACTTCTCTTTAAGTTTTAGAAGTACTTTACGATCAGATAAAATACCCGACACTCTCCATCATTTCAACTATCCTGTTTGTATTCTATGTAAGACATCTCTCTCAATCCGTCCATCGTTTTGTAAAAATGATCATAAATACTTAAAGCTTTCAATTCTAGACAACTCGTCATCTCCTATCTTAACAATTTGTATTTTGATCTTTATATGGTAGCCATTACCTTTTTTATGATGGTTTGTTTTGATTAAGTTCTTAACAACTGTTTAAATTATTCTTAATGAGGAAACATAGTTATTTCTCGATATTGATTATGTATGCACCTCTGCACCCATACAAAGCTTGAACACTTGCGTGCTGCAGTTCAACATCTGTATCAGTATACATTTATGTAATTGCATCTTTTTATTAATCATATTTTATAATCTCTTAGTAATCAATTAGTCATTTTGGAGTTTTTATCATTTTCCCTAATTAGTTCTGATAATTCGTGTTCATGATCTTCCTTTTATATTTGAGCCATTTTACTCATCCCACTGGAATTGTTCAATGATTGTTGATATAGTTCAATTTTTGTTTTCTTTTTGGATTTCCTGGTCAAAAATTCTACTTATTTATCATTTGTTTCTGCAGCTATCATATCAAATCGTGGATTCTATGATTTGGCTTGGAATACGGGATATGATAAATGAATTCAGGAAAAAAAAGTTGAAACTGCGACCTGTCACTTACTTAAGTGGCGCACAAGCTTCTACTTCTGACATACCTCATGGGTATATCTGGAGTCCCCATCTTGTTCCAAAACCAAAAGGTCTCTTTGTTTTCACCATCATGTACAATCTTTTGGTCATACAGTGACAAAAATCTCTTAACCAAGTTTAATAGCTCTTCATGAGTTTGGTGTCTCAATGCCTTTCATATTCTTTCGCTCTCAGCTAACAGCTGAATGATGGTATATTTTTTATCTCAATGATCAATGCAGTGAAAGAAGTTAGCCAAAATGACAATTTATATAATAGAAAATACACCCACTCATCATCAACAATGCTGTCGATGTGGCTAGCTTCAGTGTGATGATTCATGATTGTGGTTATTCATTTTCAGATTGGGGCTCAAAAATTGACGTGGTTGGGTTTTGCTTCCTTGACCTTGCATCCAATTATGAACCCCCTAAAGAACTTGTGGAATGGCTTGAAGCTGGTGAAAAACCTATTTACATTGGGTTTGGTAGCCTTGTATGTCATTTTGTTCTTTTGAGATGCTTTAGCCTCTCTTAAATAATTCTTATGCTTGCTCCCTGATAAAGTTTTACTTTTTTACATGCCTTTTGTAAACATTGCCAATTTTATTTTGCATTTCATCTCACCATACGGTAAGTTTTCTACTGGATGGGCACCTGTTTGGGGCATAAGATCAGCATTATGCACTGCAAAATTGCAAATATTAGTTAGCTTCTAGTAGCTTAAACTTTTGAAGCAGTGATCATATTAGTTTAATCAAATCATTACATGGTATTCGTGCACATGTTACGCATCTAAAACCTCCACCTGCAATTTATTTGGTTATTCACCTGTACTTGATTATTATGCGTATTCCCTTAGTGATATTATTATTGTACAGCTTTGGTTATTTAGCTTTGGCTCTCTGCTTGGTTCCATTCCACCATCTTAGCTTATTGTCCATATTTTAGTTGTTTTCAACCATGAGGGTCAAGCTATTATCTTAAGCTCTTGTGGTTATAGCATTTGGTCAAATTTAGTTGAAAGCTTTATACGAGAGTAAATTATCCGCTTTTGCCATTAGTTTGGCTTATTAATCAAATTTAACATAAGTTAATGCACATATTGTTGTTGACAACATAGGGTTTTTAAAAACAAACACTTAGATATAACCTATATATTCATTTATATTAAATTTGATTAAATTAGTAATTCATATTAAAATGGATATTTTAGAAAATATGGAAGGTACATGTAATTCTGATAAGTCCAGTGGTGTATATATAATTTATGCCTAAAAGTACCTGAAATCTTGGTTCTGAATCACAATGGTTTCTTCTTCTGCAAATTGTGATTCTCCTCAGTGAGTTATTATGCTAGTGGCAGTGTTTCCTTTGTTTTAACTTTTACTGTCTACACTAGGTATCAGAATAAATTAGTTATGCTTGAATGATAGATATATGTGAGTTTCATATAATAAAAGCTTAATTGGAGTTACAAAAGTCTAGAACTAAAGATTGTTTATTTGTCTTTAGCTAAACTGAGAGAGGAAACATTATTATTATTTTTCTATAAAAAGGATTTCAATTCCATGTATATATAACCTTTAGGCCTAACTAATTTTTCAAAAAATACAGTTACAAAAGTCTGTTATTCTTATTATTCTTAACCATACCACTAATTAACCAATAGGCAATATTGTTAATTATTTCTAAAATTTCTCTTTTATAGGCTTTTATAATAATTTGTTCTCATTAAGACCAAATTATAATAGGTGTACTGAAATTTATAGAAAATAGAATAAAATGGTAATTTAGACCTTTAGAAAACAAAAAAAGTAATTTAGTTCCTATACAGACTTTATATTTAGATATCTATTTTCTTTCGTCCATTATGAAGAGTTCATGTTTGACCCTCATGACTGTTAGTTTCAATGGGAGTCGGTTTATCTTCATTTAAAGTCTTATATATAGTTTTACGGGTATGGATTCTTTTTTATTCAAGTGTTTTCTGTATATAGCCTGTTCAAGAACCTCAAAAAATGACTGAGATAATTGTGGAAGCGTTGAGAATAACTGGACAACGAGGCATCATTAACAAGGGATGGGGTGGACTTGGGAACTGTAAGTTTGTTTTCTGTATGACTGATTTATTTGGTTTTTTTCCTTAAGCTTAAGCTGCTCCTTTGTTATTGTGTTTTTTTATATTATTTTTAGTGGCAGAACCCAAGGACTACGTTTATCTACTGGATAATGTTCCTCATGATTGGTTGTTCCTGCAGTGCAAGGCAGTGGTAAGCCTTCCAATTTGGCATTTCCTTATGTTGGTTTTGTTAGCTGCGGATTGGATCTATGAACTATACAGCCTTGCCAAATTGTTGAATATATCCCACAATAATTATTTTAACACATTCAAGCATCTATTTTTACACATTCTTGGTATTGGCTGTGTCGATAATTAGAATATTGTTTCACATTTATGAATCACTACCCTTGGATGTCATGATTGTAATACATTCGACAAAGGTGCTATTGCTGGTTGTTTAACCTTGACGCTATTCTCGCACAGCACTCCTCACACAACTCATTGCTAAGAGATGATATCGATAAAGCTCACTAGTGGCTATAAAAGCTCACACAACTAGATGCTGAGACATGCGTTGGACAACTCCCATCACAATAGCTTATAAATAGGCATTACAATAGTACCAGGGGCATCTTTTTGGAAGCTTCTTCACACAAAGTACTGAATGAGTGAATTCCATCTCCAAGAAGCCATATGCACCTTAGTTGGAAGTGCATCCTACCTCAGTCAAACTCGACAAGCCGTACACGGCACCTCAACCAAACTATAGTCATGTAGGGTGAGCTACATTAGCCTTCACTTGAGCTCGACCAAACCTAGCTTGTAGTCTGGCTACATGACCATATCGTGGCAAGAGCTTAATTAGCCTTAATGCATCTAATCATCCCTACTGACAAAAAGTTACAATATTACATACGACAGAAAATATATGGCGTCATTCTGATTTATTGTAAAGAAATCATTCAAGGCCAACCTTTTTTTTGATGAACTAGCGAATTTTCATTTTGTCCTCTGATTATTTCACCCTAATTGCGAACACTATTAATTCACTTAACGGAATAATGACGTGGGGAATGCCACCTATGTGCCATGGAATTTTCCAACAAGTAAAGCAATGGTGTTAATGGTTGGGGGAATGAAATGCCGAGTTTGAAAATATTAGAGGTATTTTGATGATTTTAAAACTCCGATGAGCATTGTTGGAAGAAGGAAAACTCAGGTGAAATGAAAATTTCCCTAGTAACTAAGATTAATAATTTGTAGTTATTTTGTGTGTGTGTGTGTTCTCAGGTACATCTTGTGTTTTGTGTTCAGGTACATCATGGTGGGGCTGGAACAACAGCTGCTGGGCTTAAGGCTGCTGTACTTCCTCTCTTGCTCTCTCTTCTTTGTGTATGGTAAAGTGCTAAAGCATGTTGTCTAAAATTAAAGCGTTGGTTTTGTAGTGCCCAACTACTATTGTGCCTTTCTTTGGTGATCAACCTTTCTGGGGTGATCGAGTGCATGCTAGAGGACTTGGGCCACAACCCATCCCCATCGATCAATTTTCACTGCAAAAGTTGGTTGATTCTATAAAGTTCATGATGGACCCAAAGGTTTCGAACTTCATGCCTGAATCTTGTTTTTTCCCCCCCTATGATCTTAAAACTAAAAAAACTTCCATCTACTGAAAAAAAATTACAGGTGAAGGAAAATGCTGTGGAATTGGCCAAGGCGATGGAAACTGAAGACGGTGTTTCCGGAGCCGTGAGGGCATTCTTGAAACATCTCCCCATTAAGAAGTCGCCTCAGGCAGCAGAGCAACCATCTGGCATAATTGGCTTTCTTAGATGCTTTAGCTGTTCCTGAATCGTCCTGTTTCCCTCGTTTGTGTATAAGGTTGTATTTGTATCATCTTTATTCCTGTGCAGTCCATTGAAATTGTTTACCTGGGTAAAGTAAAGAGTAAGAGGGAAAAGGATGATGATAATTGTATTACTAGAGTTACCCACATCGTCTTCTTCCCTACTGCAGCTCCAGCCTCACTGTGGCTTCTCCTTGCTCTTGGCCTTTGGCTTGTGTTGCCTATCGACAATTGCAAATTGCACTTTGTAGTTGCTGGTGCTTCTCGTCTATCTACTGCAGCTCCGGCTTGGCTTTAGGCTCGAGTTTAGGGAAGGCACAAGGTTGCGGTCCGGCGAGGCGGAGGTGGAAGCGGCTGTGGGATCATCTAAGTAATGTGACTCGTCGAGGTTCCTCTCGATGGAGATCGGAAGGGAAGGCCGGCAACGGGGCATGGAATTTTGGGGGATCGACAAGGGCAAAATGGGAACTACGATAAAGTTCAGGCATGCAACGAAAGAGTACAAGGGGTTATTTCGTAAATTTACAGAACTTCGATACTACATCTGATGATAGTGCTTGGAAATCGACAGGATTCAGGCAGATGCAGTTAGTTATTCTTTGGGACCCTCCATTTTTTCCTCGCTTTGTGAAAGAGTCCGTTCTGTTTGGTTTTTTTTGGCTGTCTTGTTTGACGAGCGAGAGACACGTGTCAGCACTAAATCAATGTGTGGATTCTTTTCTGTCTTCTTTGTTATCCTTAATCCTCATTTATTATATTTATATTTATTTTCATCCCTATATATTTAATTTTCATTTTCATTGGAGAATTTAATTATTATAAGTTAATAAAAACATATTACAATTAATATCGTATAAAAAATATAATTTAATATAAATAGAATAACATATATATAGACTACAAGGAGAAATTAAAAAAGAAAAAAATAAATATAATTTAATCAGATATTCAAATTAGTAAGTATGATTTTATTAAGATCTATCTCCATATCAATTCAAAAATCTTCATACCTAATTATCATCCTTGGATTCACTGCTCTAGTTGTGACTTCGCAAAAATTATCAATATTTGGAATTAAAATTAATTATCTTATTAAGCCATGGTCTTTTGTATTAAATTTTGATTTAATTAATCTTCATAATTAATTTATTTACTAAATCACGCGGTGTAAATTTTCTAAGATAATCCTATAATTTTTACTTTTATTTATAATATTTAAAATTTAATCTTAGAATACTTTATCCCTCTTAATTTTAAAGCATTTAATTGAACTTCAAAGGTATTTAATACATTATCTAATTTGATGGACCCACCTCCAAGACTATACAAAGAAACCTAGACACTTATACAGAGAAAATTAGTAATCAAGGTTCGGAGCTTCTTACACGATTAAAATTAATTAAACCTTTTTTTAAAAAAAATTATGCGATATAAATGATTAGTACTGTTATTAAAATAAACTTAATAAAGCTTCTCTTCGTTATCCAATCATGAGCTTCTCCTTTTTCCTTGGAAATTCCGAATGAGATGTCTCGCGGAGCAGCATATGGTAAACTGTTCCCTTCTCTACGTCCGTCCCCGCAATATCGAAGACTGCGTGGAACACGTTTATTTATAATAATCCGCCGGTAAATTGTTCGAATTCCCTCTCGATTCGGCGTCGGCGAACTCTTTCGTGGAAAGGGAAAGCGAGCGGATGCTTCACGCCTCGGCATCGTGGTCGAGCCGCAACCCTAATCCGAACTAGGAGTCGTCGAGGGAAGATTCGCCTTTGGCGCCTCGATCAGCAAGGATGAATCCGTAATTGATCGAGAGAAGGCTGTTCGGGGGTCGACGCGAGGCCCAGGATTCACCGCTTTGGTGGCGCGGGGGGTGAATTGCGTCCGTGATTGCCGGCGATGGAAAGGTGGAATTGGTTTTGTTGGAGCCAAGGAATCTCCCCCTATGCCGACAATTTCGAGCCGGAGCTCTTCTCCCTCCCTTCCCCGATGCCTGAATGGCCTCAAGGTGAGATTTTTTCCCCCCTTGTTATTCTTCCATCATGTTGGAGATTTAGTCTATTTCGCGGATTTCCGATGCTTTTTGTTGCTATTTTGTGATTCTTTCTTTATTTACGAGATACCCGATGCGCCCTTTAACAATCTCCAAACAAGTGCTTGTGATCGAGAGACGTTGGCTTCTGCCAATAATTATGGTTTAGGAATTTTTCGAGAAAAAGATCCATTCTCGTTTCAGGTTGTTCCTGAATTTGGTCGAGAACGCCTCGTTTGCACGCCTCTTGACAAATTCGCTTGCACTTTGCAATCTCCAGTTCGTTTATTCTTTAATGTTTTCCCAATTTTTGCCTTCAAATGCGTCCGCTTTCATCAACGTTTACTTCCTTGTTTGATTTGTCTCAGGATTTAACTTCTTATCAAACTAACCTTCCTAAATGCATATGCCCTCAATATGATGAATTTCTGTAGATGCAGAAGTAAATCTTTTTTATTATGCATGGATTTTTCCATACTATTCTTGTTGTTTTACTTAGATTTGTACACTAAGCCGCCTCGGTTTTTAGGTGGAGATTTTGCTAAAGGAACGATATGCATTGGTGAACTGGAAGTTCTACAAATTACTAGGTTTGAGTGCATCTGGAATTGTCTTTCCCCGAAAGAAAAGGGCAAAGGAGCTGTATTCTACGAACCCTCATCGATACCAGATGGATTTTTCAGCCTCGGTCATTATTGTCAGCGTTGCGACCAACCTATACATGGTTCTCTTCTTGTTGTGAGAGAAAATGCACAATCTCAGCGGTTAACTGGCCTACCAGCTCTCGCGAAACCACTTGACTACGAACTTATTTGGAGTTCAGATGACATGCAAGAGGACTATGATTGTGGTTGTGGTTACTTCTGGCTTCCAATACCACCCGAGGGGTATCAGGAATTGGGCATGTTGGTTACTAGTGGACGAAACAAGCCATCCATTGAAGAAGTTAGATGTGTTCGAGTTGATCTTACTGATTCGAGCGAAGCTCATGAATTGATGATTGATATGGAAACGATTTTCCCACGTCTCCCTTGCCAAGTTTGGAAGACGAGACCTTCTTCTCGTGGAATGTTGGAAACAGGTCTTTCAGTAGGGACATTCTGTTGCAATACCGACTCAAGCTCTCAAGACATATTGAGTGCTCATTGTTTGAAAAACTTAGATTCTTCTCTAAAAGGGATGCCGAATTTAGAGCAGATCCATGCTCTCATTCAACATTATGGTCCAACTCTTATGTTTCATCCAAAAGAAGATTATTTTCCTTCATCAGTTTCATGGTTTTTCAAGAATGGTGCTACTCTCTATAAAAAGGATGTTAAAGCAGGAGAGATCATAGATTCAAAAGGCTCAAACCTTCCAGTAGGCGGCCAAAATGATGGTGAATACTGGATAGATCTTCCCGATGATGATAGGGATAATTTTGTTAAGAAAGGTAACATAGAAACTGCTGAACTTTATGTTCATGTGAAACCAGCCCTAGGAGGCACTTTCACTGACATTGCAATGTGGATATTCTGCCCATTCAATGGCCCTGCTACAATCAAAGTCGGAGTGGCAAACTTTCCGCTAAGCAAAGTCGGCCAGCACATTGGTGATTGGGAGCATTACACTCTCCGGGTAAGCAACTTCAATGGTGAACTTTGGAGTATATATTTCTCCCAGCATAGTGGAGGGGAATGGGTTGATGCATCTGGCTTGGAGTTCTTTGCAGGCAACAAGGCCATAGTTTACTCCTCAAAGAGTGGCCATGCAAGCTTCCCTCACCCGGGAAACTACCTCCAGGGTTCTGAAAAACTGGGAATCGGTGTCCGAAACGATGCTGCTCGGAGCAAGTTTTTCATTGACTCCAGCACTAGGTATGAGATTGTTGCAGCAGAGTATCTTGGAGATGTCGTGGAAGAACCATTCTGGTTGCAGTACATGCGAGAATGGGGGCCAACTATAAAGTATAATTCTAGGTCTGAAATCGACAGAATTCTCAATTTTCTACCCTTCAATATCAGGAATACAGTAGAGAATATATTCAACAGTCTCCCAGTGGAGCTCTATGGAGAGGAAGGACCGACAGGACCCAAGGAAAAGAACAACTGGTTAGGTGATGAAAGATGGTGAACAAGGCTCCTTCAGAAATACACACAGACTTCGAAAGTTCGATATAGTTTTTGCTTGCATATTGTAATAGAGATTTCTGGGGTATGAAATTTTCATTAGGTTAAGTACTATATTAGTTTACCAAATGAGAGTTGTGGCACATCCATCTTGCAAAGTTTTCATAGTTGGATGTAATTTGCTTAATTGTCCATTGAGCATTGCATTATTGCGATTGCGATATGATTTATGATCAGCACAAGGGTGGCTTGAGCAGATCAAGTCATGGACTTAGGTCTTTGGATCAAGATCTTCTCATGCCAAGATGTTTTTCATTTTTCCATTGCTGGTTGTATTTGTGAATGGATAAGAAAGTTGTAGATTTCAAGCAGTCTAGATTTACAGCTGCTTTTGTATTATGATAATTTGATCACATTGTAATATATATATATATATATATATCTTGGCAAATGCATACTGTTCTTGGTAATTATATCTCAAATTCTTGTTTTTCTTTCAATACAAAATTCTCGATTATATTGTTTTCAGTCAGGAGAGATGAATATTTCTGTTTTTTTTTTCTTCTTCTTTTGGATGCAGTGAAGATTCAAATATCATCATGAATTTTGATAACTTGGACATGAATTCATTAGCAAACACTTGGAAACAATTCATCAATAACAACAACAACAAAAATGATTACCACTTCTTCTAGTTTCTGAAAATGAAAAATCTGATTTAAATAACTGCTCTGTTTTTTAAAACACATGTTTTCTTGTTTAATTTGTAATCTCAAATAACAACACATCAAACTGAAGATTTATACATGGGCTTGAGATTAATAAGTGATTAGTTTCCATTTGGATTTTTAAGTGACCAAATCTAAGCAACCAATTTATACATCAAATTAAAATTGATTAATTCAGTTTAATCGATTTTCAAAATTCAAAATTGAAATCAGCTGATTTAATCAAAATAATTGATATTTTTTAAAAAAAAAGAACTTTCAAATAAATTGAATTTCCGAATTAGTTCAGTTCAACCTCTTCATTATCAAGTTCTATTTAATTAGTTTATTATACTCCATGGTTAATAATAATACTAATAGCTAAGAATTATTGTTCTATTTGGAATATGAATGTTATATTTAGAAACTGTTGGAGCAATCCTTCCTAATATTTGATTCTAATTCTCTCTAGTCTTTGTGTTGATCTTTTCTTCTCTTGCCATTTTTAGTCTGTCATCATATAAATTAAGCCAACAACTCCCATCTTTTTCTCATCTCTTAATCACTAAATCTATATATACATATATACATTCGAGTGATGCAGTTATATGATTCCGTTTCGACAAGAAAAAGAAGAAGAACACGAAGAAAAATGATCGTTCTCGTATGATCATACGACTGAAAAATTAAGAAGATTTATATAATTTCGCTTCTACTCCTCCTGCTGTTGCTCCATTTTGTGTGTAAAGAGTCAGATATGTTGCAAGAAACAATGGAGCCAAGTCCTGAGGAACTCTTCATGGTTTGATCTAACTAATCATTCTTATCGATCGATTGAATCCTTTCGGATCTTAATTCGATAGCATACATTCAAACCATAAGTTTTGCATGTTTCATCAATTCCTCCTAATGAAGAACACATTGTTAGTTTAAATGAATCCCAAATTCTTTATCGATCTATTTGTATTTGGTTGAATTGCCAAAGCTAGATCGATCGCCGTATACGAAGGTCGGTGTGCCAATCGTAGTGAGCAACGATCGAATTTTTATTCAACCAAAAGTTTTAGAGTTGATTGTTCATTTGTTTATGACTAACATTTGAGGAAGAGTTCTAAAGAGTAAATATTTAGTGAATAAATTGTTATTTTGAAAATTTTATATTTGGATGTGTTTTGTGGAAAAATACAATATTTATTTGAATTTTGAGCCCTTTATTGAATAAATCGCAGGCGGGGATCTCCAGCCCCATCGCCGCGCAACTCTTCGACTTCTGCGACGACGGCGACGGCGACGGAGGCGGCGGCGGCGGAGGCGACGATCTGTTCCCGGCTTCCGAAGATCACCAGCTCCTCCTCCCGCTGCAGTATGAAGACATCGACGTGTCCTCGTCCTCCACATCCGCTGCCGCCGCCGCCGCCACCGCCACCACCGAGGCACCGCCCAGCAGTCCGCCCCTCTGCTTCTCCCCCATCCCCTCCTTCTACGCCCTCCTCGACGCCTCTCCTCCTCCGCCGCAAGACGTGGCCGAGACCGACGTCGCGCCCTACCCTTCCTCCTCCTCCTCCAACTCCGCCTCCGTGCCACCGCTGCAGCCCGCGGGGGTGATGTTCTCAGCCCCGCCGCCGGCCTACAACCTCGGCGACCCGTTCGACCACATCGGGGCCTACTCGCTCGACCCTGCCGCAGCCATGGCGTTCCCGGTCCAGGCGCCTGCTTTCCCCGACAACAGCTACTGCGCCGGGGGCATGGTGGCGCCGCCTCCGATGCCGCCGTGGGGGTTCCTCGACGGTAACGGCATGGGCGCTCTGTTCTGCGAAGGAATGCAGGGGATCTACGGCGGAGGGAGGTCGGTGATCGAAGCCGGGGCGTTAGCTCCGTGTGACGTGCCGGAGGGCGGCGTCCTGTCGTCGTACGGCCATGACGCGATGATGCCCGGCGTCTACAACTCCAACGACTTCCAGTTCCAGGTACCAGAAAACTAATTATTATTCACTTTACCCCTATGATTTTATAAAATTTTGAATTTATCACCCCCATAGTTTAGAAAAAGGAAACCGAATGCCTCTTCTGTAAAAAGGTAGATCCGCCACCTTAGCGGCCCCACACGGTCGGCCCCACGACCATTTGTGAGGAGGTAAATCGAGAAAGTACAGTTGGTTACGACGTAGGAGGGTATTGTCTGGCTTCGCCAGGATTCGAACCCTTATCCTCTTCTGCAAGTCTGCTGCGTCGTAACCAACTCACCTATGCCCCGGGGGCAAACCGAATGCCTCTGAAGTATAGTTGAGTTGATTACGATGAAGCAAATTTATTGAAATGGACAAGGTCGAATCTCTGTGAAACTGAGACAATGCCCTTTCCCATCGTGAGTAAATGTAGCTTCTCGATTTACCTTAACACAGATGATCATGAGATTAATCATGTGATTGCTATGGTGGCGGATTGTACCTTAGGAAAAATTATCTCTAGAAATTTAAAAACTATCATAAACAATTTAATTTTTAAACTTTTGTCATTTCACCATAATTAATGAAATAATATGTATGGGTCATTTTCATTAAACAATATTATTAATAATTAGGAGTATTTTTTAGTAGTATATGACATAGTTGAGTTGATTATAATGATATATACTTGTTGAAGTGGGCAAGAGTCGAATCTGTGTGATGCCAAAGCAATGCCCTTTCTCACCGTGATTAACCGTAACTTCTTCATTTACCTTTTCACAACTAATCTTAGGGGCGTTAGGTGGCAAATTCTTTTTTTTTATTTGTGAAGGAGTGTTTTCTAGTATTATTAATTATTAAGAATGAATTGATAAAATAAAATGGCTTTTAAATCTAGGAGCAG
>JBBMKF010000007.1:3131348-3144962 GCA_037834155.1 Curcuma caesia | reverse complement strand
TGAAGGAGTGTTTTCTAGTATTATTAATTATTAAGAATGAATTGATAAAATAAAATGGCTTTTAAATCTAGGAGCAGAACATAAATTTATGAAGTTCAGGGAGTAAAATGTAACCGTTTGGAAACTCAAAGGGGCATTAAACCTAATTGGCCCTCAAATTATTCAATTTCAAAATTAACTCCTTTTCTCTTGTGAATTCAAAACAGGGACTTGGCGGCAACAGCACTCAGCATCTAATGATGGGTTGCGCGGGCAACCGTCCACCGCCGGCGACGTCGACGTCCGACGTCGTGGCGCCGCTAGAAGACTCTACCTCCTCGTACAAAGTCGGTAGGCTCTCGGTGGAGGAGAGGAAGGAGAAGATCCACAGGTACAAGAAGAAGAGGAACCAGAGAAACTTCACCAAGAAAATTAAGGTAAAAGGAAAAAAAAACACACACACAAGCACAACTTTATTCATCAGAAAATGATTCAAGATGACAACTGCAGTACGCTTGCCGGAAAACCTTGGCCGACAGCCGGCCGCGAGTCCGCGGAAGATTTGCCAAGAACATCGACGAGGCCGGGGAGGTGACCACAAGGCTGAGCTCCAGCAGCAGCCACGAGTTCGACGAGGAAGAAGATGAAGTAATTCTCATTATCAATTAGCCACTTCAAATTGTTGGCACAAGTACAAATTGTATTCTATGATTAATTTTGCATTGCAGATGGTGATCAAGGAAGAAGACATTCTTGACTCCTCAGGGATCCTCGCACAAATGGATTCATTCAAGTACAGTTACAGCACTGGCTTGGAATCCTGGATATGCTTGCAGGAAAATCATATATAATTCAGAAATCTAATTTTTCTGCTGTTCTTGAGAAAATTAAGTTCGATCTTAATTTATCCTTTAATTGAAAAGCCAATAAGAGAGCTTGTTGCTATTGTTGTAACAATGAATTAATTAGGAGCCTTGTAATCTTACTGTATTCGTATTTAGTTGAGTGGAGATTTTGAGTGAGAATTAGAGTAAATTCTGTATGATTTAAGGGAAGATTCAGGCTACTTGGCGGCTCTGATTCGCCACTGTTGTAACAGTAACAATATTCATTTTTTTATCGATGAAATGTGTTTTAAATTCTCAAATTAAACACTTTTTTCTCATCATCATTTTGTAATCATATCATCAGCAATCAGTCAGTCAGATCTTCAAGTAACATTTGTTTGAATTTTCTGGCACTTGTGAAGAGTTGACTTTCGATTAGCTTGTTGCTTTCCCTTGCTTCATCATTATCTCTCTTTATCTTGTAACTTTCTTGTCTCTCAATCTTTCACTGTTGATCTTTTCTTTGGGTAGATCGAGTAGAACTCAAGTAGGAGAAGAAAAAAAAACAGAGAGAAACTGCCAACTGAATTCTTTAGTTTGTTCTTATAATTTACCAAATCGTAAAGTCAATGCGAATATACGAGTAAAAATTCAATTTTGCTGTGATTTGTAAAGGAAAGATCGGATTATGCGGTTCCAATCACATGGTCGCTGAGCAGATTGGCTTCCCATTGCTTCCTGCTCTAGTTCTTAACTTTCCTTTTTGACTTTTCTCCTGCCGCTGAAGCTTTCATTAATGGCGGATTGGGAGGTTACACTTGTCGACGTGATTTGATTGCCGTTTCTGTTTCCTTCTCAATTCTCAGCGAACTGCTCCTGTTCAACGCTCGATGCAGAAACTGAATAGATACAGTAATCTCATCTTCCTTCATACCTGTATTTTTCTCTTCTCACCAAAAAGAAAACTCGTCGTTTGTGTGTTCTTCTTGTTCATCCTCTCTGTCTCTGTTCTATGAATGGTTAAGTTTCAGCTTGTCGGTGGAGAAAGATGGCCTCTTTAAGGTGTGCAATTGGATTTCTAGTACTTTTTTTTTACATTTATCTGTTCAAATTCTCAATCTGTTACAGCATCACAATTATGAAATCTGCATGTTTTCTGCATAATTATAATTGCAGCATCAAGGCCATGAAACTATAGTTCATGCTGTTCTTAGATCAGTATGGAAAACTATTCAGATATCGATTGTTCGGAAATCAGATACAATTTGGAAAAGTTTATCAGCAAGCCACCTTTAGATTTGCATCCTAAACCATCAAAGTTCAGGAGAAGATTAAGGCAGATAAAAAAAACTCTACCTTTAAGCCATGAATTATCGAGTTTTTCTGAGTATATGTTCAGTATCAACCAACACCAAGTTAGGAAGACTACTCAAAGTATGATTGAGAATGAGTTCTTCGTTCGATCGGGAAATGTAGTCATGGTACCTTCAGCTATATATGATCCTATAGAAGGCATGGCAAAGAGAATGAGCCTCAAAGAAAACTCAACTGTTTCTTCATCTAACTTCACATCATCACTTATTTACTGTGTTTGGAAGAACAATCTTCCCTATTTCGTGTTCATTGCCGATGATCGTAGTTGTGAAACTTTTGTGGCAAGTCCTATGAAGCTCAAACCCTCTGAAAACAAGTCCTTGGATTATGTTTATAGCTTCCATTCACTGAAAGTGAACGGAAATTTATCGAACAAGAGTGTTACATATGCTCCACTTATTGTTGGAAAGATGACAGTGTCAAGTTCTCTCATTGTGAGCTTGAACAGATCCAAATTCATGGAGACTGAGTTTGTTTTGTTCGATTGTAAGGGAGAGCAATCAATGGAGAAAGATAAGTCTTCATCGCAATCGAAAAAGCTTGCCACCATATTTCAACCAAGTAGTACACTGAAGCACAATACTAAACACAAGTTTGGTGCATCAGATTCTGATCAGTTTGGGTTCCTATCTCAAATGATCGAAGAATCGGAGTGCCAAGATCGTGTTGCGAATGGCCTTTCGCCAATCTTTGAGCTGGCTGCAATAGTTATTCGAGATTATGGATACAAAGAATCAAAAGGAGAAGCTTTTGGAGGTTGGGGCCTCAAGTTCCTTGAGAAAGTTGAATCTAACCATTCCTTGAATGAGAATTGCCAAGAAAGGCACAAATACTTGAATGTTCTACTCCCAGCAGGACTACACGGCGGGCCGATCACGAAAGACGGCGGTCCATCGAGTCTTATTGATCGATGGAAAGCCGATGGACATTGTGATTGTGGAGGTTGGGATGTTGGGTGTCCATTGACAGTGCTGAAAAACCACTCAGTTTGTTCAAAGACTGAGTTGGAAGAGCACTGCAAGCCCTTTGAACTGTTCATAGAGGTACATGGAATGATTCAATTTAGATTAAACTTTCTTTTTTGGCATGATTAATGTGGATTTAAATGCTAATTATGGATGTAATTTTCAGGGTAGAAAGAAGAGAGAGCCAGCTCTCAAACTGATGAATGTCAGCAAAGGCATTTATGTTGTGAACTTTGAGCCAACTCTATCAGCTCTTCAGTCTTTTTCCATAGCAGTTGCTTTCATTCATTCTCATGAGACTGTGATCTGAATAATCTTTCTTTCTGTTCTTTGATCACTGTGTTTTTCTGTTCTTGTTTTTATTGTCAAAATATATTTTTTGTAAATGGTCCACTGAGCAACAACAGAGTCTCAACTAAAAAAAGTAAGAACTGTTCTTGAGAATCTCATCCAATTGCTGTTTCAAAAGTGAAAAACTGCAAGTTGAATCTGACTCAGAGTGTGTTTGTGGAGTTGAGTAGGTTTCTGTCAGTGTAGAACCTGTTCAGATTGTGCTGGCTGTTTTTTTTTTCTCTTGTGATCTAGATGTTTTGATGTTGATTGTTCAATGTGTTTTGTTGGATTGGATTTGAGTCCAATCAATTTGAACCGAAAGACTAAGTCGCTCGGGCCGAATTGTTTGATGCATTAGACTCTGGCACCGGCATAGATTGTTGAGATACAATTAAAGTTTCATATTAAAAATACATGGAAAAGATCATGAGTTTATAAGATGGAAAGATATCTCCATTGGTGTGAGACATTTTGGATTGAGCTCAAGAACAAAATCATGAGGGTTTAAGTCCTAAGTAAACAATATCATACCATTGTGAAGATATTCTGATTCCATCTGTACTAATAATTGGTATCAGAGCCATGATCTATGTAAAGCCATGTGGGAACTCTTAGGAGAAACGAAAGAGGTAGGGGAGGCCGGCCCAGACCATTGGGATAATGGTAGGGGGCTCCCACTGATCCTTTGTTTGAGGGGAGGATTGTTGGGATACAATCAAAGTTTCACATTGAAAATACATGGAAAAGATCATGAGTTTATAAGATGGAAAGATATTTCTATTGGTGTGAGACCTTTTGAGTTGAGCCCAATAACAAAATCATGAGAGTTTAGGCCTAAAGTGGACAATAGCATATCATTATGGAGATATTCTGATTCCATCTGTATTAACATAGACTGGCTTGAATTCATCAAAGATATGTCTTAGAGTTTGATTTGTCGAAGGATAAAAGAGATAATTTATAATAATAGAAATATTTTTTTGAAACTTTAGCGTAATGATAAAGTTGTTGTCGTGTGATTTAAAAGTTATGGGTTCGAGTCTTGAGTTGACAAAAGACCCCTTTTGTCTAATTTTTATTGTGGTAAGCTAAGATTTTAAAGTATATGGGTTTATTTAAAAATGGAGATGCCGAATTTAGGGAATTATTTGTAAAAATCCAAATTGAAAGGTGGCAATCGGAAAATAAAATTCTCTTTTTTTTTGTTCGAATATTTATTTAATTGGGATCGGTGGAAGCCGCGTTGGAAAGCTGACGGCGGCATTCTCCGATTCGTATAAGCTCGACGGCGACGGCGACGGCGACGACCACGTGCTCTGCTTCCTCTTACCGCCCGACACTCCAAATCCTGGCCTTTCCGCCTTCGAATCGTCGCCTATAGTTGCGCACGCCCAGCGGGCAACTCGAACCGGCGTTTGATTAGGCTTCTCTTTGCCTTGGAGCGATTCCTTCGTGGCCCAGGAATCCTTCCTCATGTTGCTTGTTTTCCGGATAAAATATTGAAAAGTCATCTCAGGTCCTGGATTTCTCGTTCCTTGTTCTCGCTTATGCGAATCGATCCTAGTTTGGGAGATTTTGTTGATATTTCCACTTTATTGCCGGTTATCCCTTTTGATCACTTTCTGTTTGATTGATTAGATATAAAAATCCTATCTTGGTGTGTTTGGATCTCGATTCTAGGATTGGTTCGGAATAACTTTGCAGGTCGAGACTTCTTATTTTGCCTCTCTGGGTCTTGCGTAGAATCCGAGTCTTCATATATTTTTTTCCTTGTGTTGTTTGATTAGTGAATAATTCTTGGACGATAATTACCGAAGGGAACTTTCTTCTGAATTGTAGTTGTACTCTAGCTTAGGTAAGGATTACTAACTGTTTTTTTTTTTCGAATTTGGTTTTCTGTATAGAGCAAACACTTTGATTAGTGAGCATGCCTTGATATGTCCATGAAATTTGATGATGAATTATGATACCAATTCTCTCCTGAATACATTCTTGATTTGGATGCTAAAGACTGATAGAAGTTCAGTCAAACCCACTTTTCATGCAGATAACTACTGCTTTTAGCGAGCCAATCTAATTTTCTTAGTGGTACCTCTTGTTGAAGTCTTCAAATAAGTGTTCTTCCCTGAGAGAGTTAGCTTCCATTGTTCTTACACCCAATCTAATTTTCCTTGATCGTTTGTCCCTACTTATTATGAGAGGTTAGAACAGTTTTGCCGATGCATCAACAATATAAACATCATCATTAGTCTCAACTGCATAGATTGTTTCCTCCATACTTTAAATAAGGCTAAATCAAGCTGTGTGAGTTCTGATGGGTTTCACTTCGTTTATCTATAACATTCTGACATAATTTTTCCTATCCTAGTGGGATTTGTTTACTATTTTTATGTTACTGGACAGAAACTTATTCTACTTGTGTGCTGACATAATTGTGTTGTTACATGTTAAAAAATTGCTGATGACATCTCCGAATTGCCTAGAACAAGAAATGGTCACATGGAAGTAAGTTTAACAGCTGATGCTGAACATATCTTATTGTTTGTGTACAGACAATGCATAGATGGAAAGAAATGGAAACTCGGTTAGCATTACCAGCAGGGAAGGTAACTATAGAGCAACTCTGTAAGTCTGGAAATTCTGGCAATATGCCATCATCTCTACCCCAGTTACCAATCACAGTGGAAGAAAGGTTCCTTTCACCACCAGATTCCCAACAGATTCCAGTGGATGAAATGGGGAATCCCTTGGTTTCTCCTTACAGTTCTTATGTTGCCAACGCTGGAAATGTTCAAACCTTGCATTCATCACCTTCAGGATTTTCTTCAGTTCATCATTATCCTCCAATACTTCCCCATGAGAGGCATACAAATGCAAATAATACTGCTATTAATGCTGGAAACTCTTTGCCAACCTACTCCTCACACAATGGAGCTTTTCAAGCATCAACTGATAACTTCTCCAAAGGTCCAGTTGAAGTGACCTGGAGTCTAGATTCAGTTCAGGGAATTCTTAACTCAGATGATGACATTACTGGGAGTAAACCCATCCAAAGCAGCTCGGTTATGATGACTGATGATCTTAGTAAGCAAAAAGAATGGTGGAACAATATTGAGAATGAAGACTGGAAGGAGCTTCTTAGTGACATAGAATCTCAACCAAAGGTGCTTGCTTTATATATAAGCTAAAGAAGTTTGATTATAGCATGTTAAGAAAAATTTACATTGTTCATCTCATTATATTTCATATTAGCATTGATGATCTATTTGCTAGCTGAATCTTAATCTATGGCCTTTTTGATTGAAGCTGAAGGCTTGTTCAAAAGATCATATAGGCCAGTTTTAGTTATATACTCAATTGTATTCTTTTGTAGAATGATTTTTAATTGAACTAGGTTCAATTGTGAACAAATTAATTTTATTAAAACAGTATAAGGAAGAATGATATTGGTTGGCTTTCCTTCCTCCTCCTCCACATTTTCATGAGATTACAGAGAGAGAAGAGAGAGATCATATGATACCAATTGACAAGTGGCAGGATCAATGATTGGATTTTTTGTACAATGATCATATGGTTGTGTGAATGTGCAATGAGTAGTAGAACGAGATCTGACAAGGTGCAATGACAAATTGAGTGGACCCTAAGTTGATGAGAAAAGAAAGAGCACCTAGTAGCTCACTTACTTTTGTGGTTGGTCAGACTTTGTATCACTTGAGACAAGCTTAATCAAAGGCAAGATATGGACTGTACATGATTTGTCTCAAGCATCACGAGTAAACAATTAAGGTCTGTTTGTGCCAATCTAGTTCCAATTTTGGTCCACTAGCAGTTTCTTTAATGTTGATTGACACAATGTAATTTGATATGCTAGATATTGCACAAGGACTGAAGTCACTGGATATGTAGTTTAGTAATAATCTTTGGTTGTTTCATTGACACATGAACTTCCATATCAAATCTACATTATAGTTCTGTTGTTTAAGGTAGCAACTGATCTATCTTTAGGTTGTTTATCCGGCTGCACAAACCTCCCAGAATATATCTGTTCTCCATTCACAAACTTATCAGTCTGTTCCATCTCATTCTGGAGATCTTACAGCTGTCACTAGTCCATTGTCTACTACTACTACTGCTGCTGCGGTCAAGCCACGTATGAGGTGGACTCCAGAACTGCACGAATGCTTCGTAAATGCTGTCAATCAACTTGGCGGTGGTGAAAGTACACTCAATCCATTATGCCTGTTCTTTTAGTTTACTGTTGGTATTCTAGTTTTCATATTCATCATTTTATACTGTACCTTCAGAAGCTACTCCTAAAGGAGTACTGAAACTCATGAAAGTGGAAGCTTTGACAATATACCATGTGAAGAGTCATTTACAGGTTCACTTTTTTGTCCTTTTTGAATAATTATTTACTGCGTGACATTTGCCATACCATGGTTAATAGGTCTTTTTTCATTTTCTCATTTTGTTTCAGAAATACAGAACAGCCCACTATAGCTCAGATTCATCAGAAGGTTAGTTGAAGTTATTTGTTTGTGCTTCCATTTTTGACCATTTCTTTTGATGCCATTTATTCATTTTCCTATGGTGTAAATACTTGTTTGTTTGTGGTTCTGCTGGATAATGTTAAGAGATCAAACAGAGTTTGGATTGTGTTGTGTTTGAATTTAAATATGTTTTCCTGGATGCATCAGGGATATCAGAAAAGAAGGCAACTCAGAGTGAGGAATTCCCTGCTATAGATCTCAAAAAGTGAGTTAACTGTTGCCTCATAAATGATTCTTGAAGTATAATCTTATGGGCATTTAAAACATTTTATTATTATTATTATTTGTTTTTCAAGAAGTACCTCATTGTGTGTTGAGTACTAGCTAAAGGGGAAATGAAGCGTTAACTAAAAAGATGTGAATAATGATCCACTTCATTGAGAATTCACCATTTCTGGTTGCCTATTTTTGTAAAGTATCTATACATCTGGCTGCTAATTCTCATTTGAATGAAATGCATATCAATTTTCTTGTCTTTAACTTCACTGGTAAGTGTAAAATAAAGAAAACACAGATATTTTACTAATAATATTCAATTAACAGTTCCCATTCAATGCCATATTTTGCTTATACATGTCATCCATTATGATAAAAAGTGATAAATTATTTGAGGCTAATTTCAGTTTTCAGCATATTGTACACTTTAATGTAATCTTAATAGCAAAACAAAGAATTATTAGCTGCATCTTATCCTTGCTTTTCTAGCCAATAGAGATCACAAGCTGTCTTGTTTAAATGATTTGCCTTGTATCCTATCTTGTTTCAGAGGTTTTGATCTAACCGAGGCATTGCGGCTTCAGATGGAAGTTCAAAAACGGCTTCATGAACAACTTGAGGTACGGTTTCTCATTCAGTAGCGAACAACTTGTGTCCTATATCTTTCTTTGCCCCTGTGGCATGATCAAGGCAATGAACTTGTTGAATTTCATGTAGTATCTTCCGCGATAAACTTTAGTTACATGGCATGTGCTTTGTACATACACAAGGGACGTGCTTGATGTTGGACAGTGACATATAGGACAATGACCAAGATGACTTTTCGTGCAATTTTCGCACGTTATAATTTTAAATATAGATCCTAAGCGTATCATTACTAAGGCAGATTTGAAATCTCCAATGGTTGATTCTACAACTCATTTTCAAAAAATAGTAGAGCCTATTCTTATATAGTTCTTTGTTTCCTGATAATTTCTGGTAGCCAACATAGAGCACTGCAGTCGTTTAATGTTCAACTAATTCAGTGCCATCAGCATCATTACATGCTATATGAATCTTATTCATCTTTTCTGTCATTATTTTCCACAGATTCAGAGAAACCTCCAACTCAGAATTGAGGAGCAAGGGAAGTACTTGCAGATGATGTTTGAGAAGCAATGCAAGTCGACCATGGACAAACTCCATGTTCCTTCCACTGCAGAAGAACCATCAAGTGCATCTTCTGATCATCTGCCGACTCGCATGACTATTGAAACCGAGAGCTCTGTTGATCCAAAGAAAGCAGAAGAAAGTCTCAGGCAAGTAGTTACCAAAAGGAAGATGCCTGAAGTTGATCCTTCTTCGTCTGCCAAATGCTCAAGGGCCAAGGATGATGAGCTATGAATTCTGAGATGTCGCGGCGGCGCCGGCATATAAAAGATCTTTAGCAAGGTTATATATGATGAAGAGCCACCAACAAGATGTAATTTCTTGATGATTATGGCTAGTTTTTGAGTGAGGGTGTAGATTTTTCAGCCTCACCTTAAAGATGGTGGCAGGTTTTAAGAAAATCATTTCATGAAGTTATGCAAACATCCAATGTCTCTTTGTGAAGACTGAAAATTTTATAGTAATTATCGCATATATGTAGGGCTGTCAAACGGGCTAACCTATGGTGGAGTGGATCAATTTGCTAGAAACTCGTTATATGGCGGAACGGGCCGATCCACTAACTTGACGGGTTGAAAAATTTTCAACACAACTTAACTTAAGGCGGGTCGCGTATTAGGTGGGTCAATCCACAGGTCTGTCAAAAAATAAAAAATATTAAAATTTTTAAATTTGGATTGTAATTTAAATGGATAAGTTGAAGATTTTAAATTTAGATTGCGGTTTAGATGGATCAAATTTATTAATTTATTAAATTTTTTATTTTAATTTTAAATTTTAAAGGAAAAAAATAAAATTTGTAATCCGTGGGTCAATCCATGCGGGTCTAGACGGATCAATCCACCTGAGTCCACTTTAAAATAAGTTCATAAAATTTCAATCTAACTCGTTTAAATTATTTGACAGGGTGGACTAACCTGACGGGCCAACCCAAATTGACAGCTTTACATATATGTAGGTATTTTTTTAATATTATTTATAAAACTCAAAATTAAAAATATATTTCAGTACTAAGTTTAATCATTTTTTTAAAAATTTTACACGATTTATTAAAATGATTTTTAAAAATGCTAATATTGCAAGGTAAAAAATAATTTCGTATAAAAAACCGAAAATGTTAGAGGCCGGGCCGGGGCCATTCTTTCCATTTAGGTATATATAACGGTGGAGGAGGACGATGACGGAAGCACTTGCGTGCCTCTCTCTTCTACCGATTCGGAGGCGATAGAGGCGGAGAGAAGGAAGGAAGATGGCGGAGACGGCGGCGGCGAGCGCTGGGGCGGAGGGTGGAGACGGCGTGCCCCATCCGTTGCAGAGGAAGTGGACGTTCTGGTTCGATAACCTATCCAAGTCCAAGCAGGGCGCAGCCTGGGGTTCCTCACTTCGACAGGTCTACACCTTTGACACCGTCGAGGAGTTCTGGTGGTGCGATCTCTCTCTCTCGCTCGATTTTACTCGAGTTATTACCTCTGATCTATAAAATTAAACTCGCGTTCGATGATTCGTCTTTTGAATTCCTGTTATCGATTGATCCCCCTGCCCCTTTTGGTTCAAATTTGTTTTTGGTTCAAATTTGGATAATATCTGTGTTCTCACAACCCTAGTTATTGATTGATTTTAGATCACGATCAATCCCCTATGTTATCATTAAATTTAGGTGCAGCTCAAAATAATAAAATGTGAGCAAATAGGCGGAGATGATATGGATATGTTCAAAGGCGCCTATGAGATTCTATAGTTACAAGAGAAATGGATCATCATAGAAGGTAAACAAAATTTTAGTTAATCTAATTAAAAAATAATTGATTTGAGTATTAATAATGATATAGTCTTGATTTGAGCTTAATGAAGGATAAGAAAACATGCTACTGACCTAAAATAGATGGGACAAATTCATTTTGATGGCGATGCGGAATGAAATTTTTTGGATGTGCATCTGAGAAAAATCTTCAAACTCGTAAATTAGGATCTTTTCTAATACCTGAAGCTGTTTGGGATTATGGCCACTTAGTGAACCTTGAAATGTTATTAATGGTACTTTGACAGTCTTATGATTTCCTACTCTATGCAAAACTATTTAGGTTCAGTCTGGAAATCTTTGGAATCATTTTCTTCACATCCTTCTAAATAGCTGAAACTATTATCCTCTTAAATTGTAGTATTATTATGTATGTATGAGTCTTTTGCTTAATGCCAGCTGTTACATAATATGGGATGCACATCAGCTGAATCAGATACAAAAAAATAGAACTTAGAATACTTGTATGGTGCAACAATGCATATATAAATGAACTTAAATCTACATATTTAGAATTATTAATGATTGGTAATTAGAAAATTGGATTTTATTATTCTTAGAAATAAATTATTAACACATTGTTACAAGTTGGTCCTTTGCCTATAGAATGGTATGACTTTTCATTTTTCAAAAGCTTGCTCCTAGACGCTCTTTTTCTTTTCCTGGTAAATAATCAACTTCAAACTCATTTGGTAAAACATAAATCTCGTGTGGTAATTTAATTCTAAATCCGTAGGATAGGTGTGGAAGCTCATTGCATTACAAGATTTCTGAGTTCCTTAGCCTCCTTGGCTATTATTACTCAAGAACAATTGGAGGATACATAATATCATGATGACTAGATGTTCTTAAATGGTTAAATAAATGTCATTCACCATCTTGTTCTAAAATGAATACTATTCATTTTTTTTTCATAGTTCCAATTTGCTTAATGATTGGTATATTTTGTTCTTCTGCTTTTGCAGCTTGCATGATCAAATATTTCACCCCAGCAAATTGATTGCTAATGCTGACTTCCACTGTTTCAAGACTGGGATAGAACCCAAATGGGAAGACCCTGAATGCGCAAATGGTGGAAAATGGTCTTTTGTATGTACTAGCAAGGGCTCTCTTGACAACATGTGGCTAGAGACGGTGCGCCAATTGCTTTTTATTCCTTTTGGAGAAACTTATTGTTTGGTTTGGATATTATCTCCATGTTTTAAGTATTCGAAAACATTATAGTTTGGAGCACAAAAAATTACAACCCAGCACTGATTCATGGTTTAGAAATTGATTATACAGTTGATGGCTTTGATTGGAGAGCAATTTGATGAAAGTGAGGAGATCTGTGGAGTTGTTGCTAGTGTGCGCCAAAGGCAGGACAAGCTTGCATTGTGGACCAAGGCTGCAAACAACGAAGCTGTTCAGGTACTCTCAATCAACTTGAGAGCTGTATGCTATATTTTTAGCAAAATGAAATGTTACACAACATTATGTTTCTTGCGGGTAGATTCTCAATTTAAATACAAATTTATGATATATTCTACTATTTTATTGCTTATCCTTTTCTAGCTATATTTGTACTAAGATATGTAATGTGGTTTACTTATTTTACTTTCATGCTTGTTAATGGTTTGTGATTAACCAAGTGGTGTACCTTGGTTCTTTACCAGCTACTTTTCTGGTGTTATTGCAGAAAGAAAATCCTTATCTTTCTGCTTTTGTTCGAAGCCTCATGATGTATGATGTATAAAATGTATTCATAGTACAACCAGAGTTAGCTCAGATGTATTCACTTGTCCTGCTTACTCAATTTTAGACTTTTAGCCTCGGGTTAATTCAAGGATGACTACTTGAGGGCCAATTTGAACAATTTAGCTTAGTTCCACTAAAACAAAGCCCTCCCAGCCTATCTTGGTCAATGAACTCAGGATTTAGTAAAGCCATATTGATTTTCTTTTCCTTTCTGTAGTGACATAGTCATGCATTTTAGTGTATTAGAAGCTTTATTTCCTTGCAGTATCAAGCTAACTCTATGAAGCCATTTTGTGCAGATGAGTATCGGAAAGAAGTGGAAAGAAATCATCGACTTCAAAGATAAGATTGCCTACAGCTTCCACGTACATACCCTCACAACTTGTATCTCTAATATGTTGTCTATTATCTTATGCCATGAGCTTCCGTGCATTTTGCAATAGAACTGGATCCATTTTTTGAACAATTTTATCAAATTTACTAGTTCCTCTGAACAGATAACAATACATCCAATTTTAACATTCATTAATTTGATCTCATTTACTGTTTGGTTTAGGATGACTCCAAAAGGGACAAATCAAGCAGAGGCGGTCGTTACAATGTCTAAACGATGTTGTCAGGTAGCCATGAAGTCTATCACTAGTTGATTATTTGAACGTTTTGTACCCAAACACTTTGAAAATCCC
>JBBMKF010000007.1:3036354-3051833 GCA_037834155.1 Curcuma caesia | reverse complement strand
TACTAACAGAAGACTTACTTACAGTCAAGTCATGCAGTCACCTTCTTGATGTTGGCACAGAGGAATCTCCCCATCAGAAACAAAAAGGATTGCTTATGGCCAGGTAATGGAAACACAGGAGCATTTATTCTTCGGGGGTCCCCTATTGCAAAATTATGGAGGATCACAGACTGGCTCCATATGCGATCGGAGATATCCACCTACCGACAGATGTTGAGTCTTCGAAAGACATTACCATGGGAGTCGGATGCTCATAAAGGTTCACCATCTTGCCTTGTCATCTATGATTCATTTTGTATGGAAGGATCAAAATAAAAAATTTCTTTGGTGAGGGATAACTAGACATTGAAGAGATCTTCAAGTGTGTGCAAATTCAAGTATACCGGTCGCTGAGTGTTTTCTCTGGTCTGATGCTTTGTTAGACATGAGGAACTCCTAAAGACCGATTTTTGTACTATGATTCATTTTTTACTTATCTAAAAAAATGGTTTGGAGAAGGGGGAGACCGCCACACTACATTAAGTCATGGCCTCTCTTCAAACATGAAACTTAACCAAAGCAACTCAAAAGTTGTGTTGCTAAGTGAAAAGTATAAATTTCTTCGAAAAGGATTCGAAAAGGAAATGGTACACCATTGTATAGGATCAACATTATAGTTAATATAAAATATCCATGCAAAACTAAAGAAAATGTTGTGAACTTTAAATTCTAACATAAGATGTTAAAGAAACTTTGCAGAATGAAAAATATTTGACACAACTTACTGTAAATTGATCTGGTCGCCGACCAGCAGTAGCCAGAAAATGCAACCTCATCGATTGTATTTTTTTGTATTCCATGTAGAGTACATAATATGTCCAAAATGTAAATACATAGGCCATTCCCACATGTGCCCAGAACCTGACAAGGAAAAAACCTACTTATAAAACACTAGACATGCAACCCTCAATGCAAAAAGGAAGGAAAAATCAAAGCCAATGCACTATTTTAGAAAGGAAGGATTTTGGCAAAAGAACAACAATCCAAAGAATAAGACGACAAAGGTACAAAGTTTATTTTCCTAAACAAATCATCTACCATTGAATTCTATGTAAGGCCATAATTCTCATAATACTCAATCTTTTCTCATAATATTCTTGTTAACCATCTTGAACTCATATATTCATATTTGTTGTGCTAACTTAATCTACGTGTTCTGTGTTCTTTCCTAACCATCCAATAGTTTGTATTACAACCCTAGAAATTAAATAAAGGCAAATTGATAAAATTAATAGCTATAGGTGTAATAGTTATTAAGGCAATAATATAATTGGAGCAGGTTAACTATGGTTAGAGGTTGATTTTGAGTTGGGCTTTATCTGGACTCGGATCTAAGCCAATTCGATTAGGTTTATTCTGAACCTAAACTAATTTAAAGTTAATCGGGCCACTTTCCGTCTGATTTTGGTGAAGTGGGATCCATAAGGAGGGCCTTGTGACTAACATTACGCGGACTTGATTTAGATTAAAATAGATCAATTTAGATCAGTCGATTCATTTGTATCCTTTTTGGTTCAATGGAGTTTTTTTGGTTAGGAATTATATATAAATTGTCTCTCTTGCCCGACCTATTCCAATCTATTTAGTTCCTCTTCCTTCTTTTTCAACAAAAGGTAGAATCTACCACCTCAGCGGTCCCACACGATCTGTCCCATGATCATCTATGAGGAGATAGCAATTGACCACTACGGGGGAGGGCATTGCCTCAGCTTCGCTGAGATTCGACCCTTGCCAACTTCAATAAATCTGTCCCGCACTAATCAACTCAACTATGCACCAGAGGCAGTTCCTCTTCCTCCTAAGTATTGCCAAATGTGAGCACAATCAGCTCAACAATTAACCTCCTAAGTATGCCCAAATGTGAGAACTTATATATCTAATGCTCCAACACTCACGTAGTTGATTTAGAAGCCCCAAATTGACTAGAATTTTGATTCAATTGATTGGACCACTTTAAAATGAACCTTGGATTTCAATGGCAATATTTCCAATCAACTTAAATGAAATAATGATAATATCTAATGCTCATAACTCCAATCGATTGAAAAGTCTTTTACTACATTATCACTTAAACAAAAATATTCTATTTGCCCAACCCCTCCAAACTTGAAACACATACAATATGAATGGCTTGCATCTAGTCGACTACTTGTGCTAGTCGATTGGTTTATTACACAAATTAAATTGCGCATGGATTCAATGCTTTATTCTATTTAAAATCCCTCTTCACAAACTGTTCTTTGTATATAAATTTCAGATTTAAGTTAATAGGAAATTAATTTCATAGTTTACCCAACTAATAAAATGTTATCTGAAATAATGCGCATTAAAATGGCAATACAAAGTGTCTTATTTTCCATTATGTTTCTGAAGTTTCGACTCCCCAACCTGATAGGCCTGAAGTCCAAATTTACACACTTACAACTCATCAAAAGCTGCATAACATCCACACTTGAGTTAATCAACAAACGTAATTCGAAAACACCTAAAAGTCATGAGGCTTTATCATACAAAGCCCTACATAATCAACCCTCTGCCTAAACAATGATAACATCATTACAAAACCAAGATTGCATTGCACACATAATATATAGGCATAATCTTTGAGTTCACCTCAAGCTTGAGGACCATCTACGAGCCTAATGCCCTTTCTAGCTCCTCACTAGCTCCAGGGAGTCATTCATCCTCCAATCTTGATCTCCAATCTTTAGTCTTACACTTTGGTACAACAAATACTATAGACTTGACGCACCATATTAAATAGACATCTAACTTAATTTGGATTGTCAAACCATAGGTTATATTCTCAAAACATCAAAACACTTTGGTTAAAACCAACCTCAAGTGAGACCATTATCTCAATAGGATATAGGGTGATTCGATGTGCAATAGACAAAGTGGTGGTATACTAGTTGCATTGTGAGTTGTGGTTAACCGTTGAAGTGTCCTTTAATCTAGATTATAGCCCATCCTTAATCTTTTTGGTATGTTTTAAGTTATTTGTGATAGAATCAATCTTTTAACAGGCTTTCTTACTAATGTCATGTAAGGTAGCAACTATGGTATTTTCTTTAGCTTGGAGTTATGGATGCCTAATCCTATCATGGAATGCATCTCCATTTAAGTCTATGATTAATTTTTTAGATGGATCTTTTGTGCGATTTTGTAATTTAATGTGTGATGTTGTCATTCATAATTTGCAAGGATTGGGGAAATCAATTAGTTTACCCGTTCTTAATGTGGGTTGAGAACTAGGTAAATATTTTTGTAATGATTAGTAATTCATGATGTAGAGTCAAAACTAATAGTCATTCTCACTCACATGCTCCATATTTAGTTTCTATTAGAGTATCAAGGTTCTTTTGGGACAATTGCATGTAACATGAAGTTTCATCCTCAAGGTGTTTTGGGGATAGTTGCATGTGATGTCAAGCTTCATTTTTGAGGTTGGATAAATGTGCTTTTATCTCTTATTAAAGATTCTTTATGCCTGAAATAAAATATGAGAACGACTATTTAGTTTAATATGTTGCTACAATTGTTCTTTAAAGGAGATTAAAATGATACTTAATTAGTGAATTCTAAATGAACTAAATTGCTACATTTTTAACTATTGGATTCAATAATGTTAACATTCCATATAACTTTTTAATCTTTAGAGGTAGTTTACGATCACAAAGAACGCCTAATACTCTTCTATATTTCAACCATCTTGTTTGTATTCTATGTAAGATCTCAAAGCATGATCAATCATATCTACAGTATATGTTGATCCTTCATGTGGACATCCAAGCACCCCTCGGTGTCTTAGGCAGATATGTGTCTACTTAATCATAAGGGAAGCTTGGGATTCAAAGACTTGCGAGCATGGAACTTAGCTCTCCTAGACAAGGTTCCATGGCAGATTTAGGAGAAGGAGGACACACTCTGGATCAAGTGGGTTCATCACACCTACTTGAGTCGTATAAATCTTTGGACCTAACAGACAACACATTCAGATTCCCCTCTGATCAAGTGTTTGCTACAGATACGGGATCTCATCCTAGAGGCTACGAGTTCATCGAAGACTACTAGGCAGAGATTAACAAATTGGTTTGCATAGGATAGAGGGGTAGCTCGGGCATTTGACTTCTTTAGAGAGCCTAATCTGAAGATGCCATGGAGTCGGATGGTGTGGAAGACTTATCTACAATTAAGTAACACAGTCATTTTTTGGATGCTGGCACTATGAAGGCTTCCCATCAGAGATAGACAGGATTATCAGGAGAACCGATAATGCACTTTTTGTAGGCAAGTGCTTGAGACACTCTGTTCTTTTAGTAACCCCCCCTATTGCAGAGTTATGGAGGAGGATTCGAGGCTGGCTCCATATGCGTGTAGAGATGTCCACATATTGTCGGATGTTTAGAGTTTTTGGCAAACACTACCGTGGTAGCATGACATTGATAAAGGCCCGTCACTTGGCCTTGTTGTCAGTGATGCACTATTTATGGAGGACAGGAAATTGTAGTTTTTTTTGTGAGAGACAGTTAGATATAGAAAACATATATAGGAGAGTGTAGCTTCATATAGGTCTTTAGGCGTCTACTCAAATCTCATACATGAGTAACCGCTAAAGCCTTATTTTATACATTTTGACACGTGGTATACAACTTTAATGATCCTAAAAATATATATGACACCTCTCTCAACCCCTTAATCTTTTTGCAAAAATGATTTTAAATACTTAAATCTCTCAGTTAGTTACAAGTAACTCATTTTCTCCTACCTTAATAATTGTCTTACCACATCGAATATTATTAAATTTAAATTATATATATTCTACTTTACTCTACTAAACTTAAAACCTGTCACTTCTAGCATTTTCTGCAAAGATTCAAATTAATATTTACTCATTCACATTCTCATTTACCAAAATAATATCATATGTAAATAACATACATCATAATAATGTGTCTTAGATATGTCAAGTGAGTTCATCCAAGATTAATGTAAAAAAGATAGAATCTTAGAGTTGATTTTTTCTAATCCTATCTTTATAGAAAACACTTCGATTAATCTTCTTAGAATCTTCACTCTTGTCATTACATTTTTATACATAACCTTAATTATTTCAATATACCATACTTTAACGACTTTCTTTTAAAGAATTCTCCACATAGTATCCCTGGGGATTTTGTCATAAGCTTTTTTTAGGTCGACGAATACCATGTGTAAGTCTTGCTTCTTTTTTCGACACTTTTCAATTACTTGTCTGAGAAGATATATAGCTTCTTTATTATCGACCTTTTAGACATAATCCAAATTGATTTTCAACCACCATGATCTCCTTAGTCTTTTTCTATTATTTTTTTCAAAGTTTCATAGTATGACTCATTAACTTAATGTCTCTATAATTCATACAATTTTATGTCTCCTTTGTTTTTATAAAGGGACTAAAATGCTTACCCTCTACTAATTTTGTATTTTTTTATTTTCAATATCAAGTTGAATAACTTCATAAGTTATTCAATACTCTGTCGCCCTTGGCACTTCCATACTTCTATCAAAATATCAACTTATCCAACCACTTTTTCATTTTACATCTCATTTAAATCTTGTTCTACTTCTAAAGTTTCCTTATAAAAATTTAAATTTCTACTCCTCTGAGCTACTTAAAATTTTAAATTAGTCACCTAAACCTCCATTAAAAAGTTGATGAAAATATCTCTTCCATCGCTCTTTTATTTCCTCATCAATTACTAGTATCATATTGCATTCATCTTTAATACATTTGATGTCTTCCTCTCTCTCACTTTAACTATTTATAAATACCCCTTTCCCCTTATTTTGTATCCAACTGTCAATACAAGCATTTAAAAAATTTACTCTTGAGTTCACTCACCGCTTTCTTGATCTCTATCTTAGCTAGTGCATATTTTCTTAAATTTTCTTCCTTCTTACAAGTGTATAAAAACTTATAGATTGTTCATTTTTCTTTCACCTTCTCTATATTTTCTCATTTCACCATTGAAATTCTTTACTTGGTGGTGTGAGTTCTTTTGACTCACCGAGTATTCTCTTGGCCATCATTTTCAAATTAATAGTGTCTTATCTCATTTCGTATTCGAGTTGTCATGTATTTCTCCTAATACTTGTACTCTTACTCTCTTCTTAAATATACTTTGTTTTTAGTCCTTTGACTTCCACCACTTGATTCTAGGGATCATGTATGTTTTTCTTTTGTTAATACTAAGCTTGAGCTGCATATCTAATACTATTAACCTATATTTGGTAGTTAAGTTTACTCCAGTGATGACCTTATGATCTTTACAAATCTTTCTATTCTACTTCCTGACCATAAGAAAGCAAATTTGCAACTTATTGTTCCCACTTTATGTAACCAAATGTTCTTCTCTTTTTTAAAAAATATATTAGCTCTTATAAGTTCATATGTTATCGTAAAATCTAATATAATTTTTTCTTCTTTATTTCTTATTCCAAAATCATAACATTTATGCACCCAATCATATTTCATATTTCTTACTCCTATATGTCCATTTAGATCTCCTATTTAAATCTTCTTGTTTGATGGAATTTTTTATATTACCTCATCTAAGTCTTCATAAAGTCTATATTTGACGTTTTCATCTAATCCTACTTGAGATGCATATATACTAATCACATTAATAGTTTCTCACGCCCCCACTATCTTTAGAGTTATAATGTTATCCTCCTTTTTAACTACTTTTATTATTTTATCCTTTAATGAAATATCTATAACAATACATATTTCATTTCTTATTTTACTCTTTACTGTGTATCATAGTTTAAAACGTGAGTTCTCTATCATCTTTAGCTTCTACCCATTTTGCCTCTTCTAAATATAAAATATTAATTTTTCTCTTAATCATTGAATCTACTACCTCCATTACTTTACCAGTGATCGTTCATATGTTTCATGTTCCAAAATTAAGATAATCGATATTCATATAATGTTTGTTTTTATTCAACTTATGATGTGAAACTTATATATTTAATACTGCACTCATGTTCTCGTAGAGATGTAGCAGTCTTTACTGGTACATTGTGATAAGACCCTATAATCTGTTCCTTCTTAATGACCTAACATTAGCATAATAATTTGATAGATCTATTTATAGAGCATTCGCCTGTGTTTAACCTTGGCTAAAAACCTAACGTAATCCTCAATCTTTTTTCATCTTGGCTTGAAACCAACATTAGCAATTTTTAAATTGTTCCTTTACTATATAAAATATTGTGTAATTAATGTTTAATTAATTGTTAGAATTAACTTCAAGTTGATATTAATAAATTTTAAAGTACAACATAACATTTGATTTAGCTCCATAAAAATAAGAAAAGTTTTAGCAATTGTAAACTTTGATATATTCAAAATTATTATTAAATTGTTAATTATTAACTTACATTTTAAAGGCGGATACAAATGAAAGTAGCATATGTTTTAAATTAACATATTTATTGGGATATATATAGGCAGCATTAGCATATGTAGGAGCAAACATAATTATAGAATTTTAAAGTATTACTAATATATAAGAATAAATAGTAATAGTTAACTTATCAATATATAGTTAGCATGTTACAAGCTTATTTAGTGTAATTATTCACAGTTCTGTTGAGTGCTCTTCCCACTCAACTATGTAAGAGCCTTGAAATAATTATTTGACCTTAATGGTACAAGAGGCAAGTGTGGTATATAAATGACCAAGTGACCAAAAAAAGCATGGAACTTAAGTATTATGTGGGTTATGAGTTATTTTTTAGGTAGGCTAGAATAACAACCATTACAAATACTTGAGATATACTGCTACATTTAGTCCTTGTTCTAGAGCAAACTATTTATTTACTAGTAGTTAGATCTCTACGAAGTAAAAAAAAAAGGAAAGAGAGGAAGAACCTTTCTGAACCAATTGCAATATTTGATATAGAGAGCTTATCTATGTCACTAAATGTCAAGTCTTTGTTTTTCTCTAGTGTTCCACCAGTCCAATTGACAGGAACCAAGATACCAAAAGCAAGAACAGTTATAGGCGCAAATATTTTCAACCTGTAGAAGAATAAAACTACAGATAAATATTGGTGAGAAGCCATAAAAGAGGATATGCTGTAGTTAAATAAGAAAAAGAATTCTAAACTTAACATAATACCTAAAGCAACATAAAATCCTAAATTTAATAAAATGTACTAGAGAGCAACATATTGTTAGAGTTTTATGTTACTAGAGATATTAGTTATATGTGTTGTAGGATTAATTTCACATTTGGTATTATGGTTGTAGAGTACCATGTTGAGGCTTATATGAAATATACTAAAGGCTTTAGATTAATAGGGCTATTTCTCTAGTAGTTGTCACATTAGTTCTAGATTTAGGATTTGACCAGGAGCCTACGAATAGCCATGTAACAATTACCTCATTAAAAAAGTAAACATTTCTCCTTTTTTTTCAAATTCTAGATGGTATCCAAAGAGGTATTCCCTGTGGGAGAAGGCTACTAGTCTCTTCCTTATCTCTCCATCCTTTATCTTCTTTTGCTTTTTCTCTCTCTATCTCTCTCTCTTTCTAAGTGACACAAGTTTAGCACAACCCGCAGGGTTGAATCGGTTACTATGGGATAAATTTGTTGAAGTAGACAAGGGTCGAATCTCGATTTAGTCGAGGCAATGCCTTCCTCCGTAATGGCCAACTGAACTTCTTGATTTATCTCCTCATAGATGGTATTAAGACCGACCATATAAAGCCGCTAGGGTAGCAGATTCCACCTTTTATTGAAAAAGAAATTTAGCACAACTCAGATGGGTGAATTCACTAGACCAATTGACTTCCCTCCTTGTCTATGATATTAGTCCATCTTGAACATCATCATGGGCCTTTGAATCCCCTGTTGTTTTGGAGCTTTTAACTAAATTTGCCTATTCTAGATCTATCTTGTCTCCCATGGACCTTCCCTTATGCATATGAACTGTGAAAAAAGAAAGCAATCTCTATGCAAGATTCCATCTATGCAACTGGCTACCAATACCCTTTCTACATAATTGCTTGCTACCAACACCTAAGTGAAAATGTCTCATTTGACGCTTGCGCCTCCACTAGATATGGAAGCTATCACAGAGCCCTCCTACTCTTAATAGAAGCCAGTAGATCCAACCTCACCTTTTTTTCTCCTTCCTTGTCATGCGAGGTACTCATCTTTGGATGCCCTAAAACATGTGGAGATCATGCATGATCAAAAGATAATGACTCTCCATTTGAAGATCTAAAAGCAATGCCAGAACCATTCAAATGGGAATAGCTATCAATTGTAGCTTCAACCTGTTAATTTTGTTGTTGTCTTTCTTTTCCAGCATCACTAGATAATCAAAGAGTTCTTCCACCTAGTGTAGTCTATTGGATGCTATTCCAACTAATTGCATCTTGTATCAGTAGGTTTATCTTCCCTACCCTTTGGAATGAGTTAAACAATAAAAAGAATTTGTCTAAGGGGGTAAGGAGTTTCTGCACAAGAACATAGTAGGATAATTTGTGGGTATAATCTTTACTGGTGGACTGTACAAATCTATGCCAATGTTGTTATATCCTTATTTGAGGATCCTTGCGGTGCTTAAAAGCTATTGCATTGAGGCATGATGAAATAGGTAGGTTAGGGAAGGATGATATGCACTAGGGGGTGAAGCCTAGCTCTGAGTTGTGCAAGCTTAAAAAGGAAGATTTGGGTAATGATTGGTGTGTGAGTTATATATGGAAATAAGAAGATAGTGGTTCTATGTTGCAAATGAGACACCAAGAGTTGCTAGTCATATGGTTGTATCTTGGTTGTTTTGTTGTGGGATTATATTGGCTTAAGGTAGCTTGAGTGAGGATAGAGTTGAGTTATACCTACTATTTCTTATGGAGAACCCCAAGTTCCCTTGTTGACTCTTTTGCTTGCCTTATGTAATTTTACTGCTTTTGGTAGTTTTCCTTTGTTCATACATCATATTAGTTGTTATGCATATGGATTATATCCAAATTACATGTGTTGTTTAACATGATAGTCTTATATGTTGATATCATTCTATGTGCCTTTTATGTAAGATAATTAGGATAAGCAATTTTGAAGTATGACATGACTTAGTGATGGTACGCTCTAAGAATTGCAAATAATGAGAATCCTTTACCATATGTTAGGACATAGGGACATTACATAAGACTAGATGAATTACTTAATGATGACTTATGTGGATAATGCTTCAACCTATAAGATGATTTAGTGAGGAAGATAAGCTCCAACTAACATGAATAATCATATCCATATTGAGCTTGCACAAGATGCAACTCCCTATTACATTATGAAGGAGTACGGAGAGTAACTAAGCTCGTTTGATTGTAGTTATGTTAATAGTTGAATGATAAATTACAATGCAAAATCTATTCACACTGTAAATTGCGGTGCATTATCTACATTATTAATTTATTACACTTTCTCATTCTTTATACTTCACTCATGTTGCTTACACTAAATTCTTTTGTTGACTCTATTATCTTGCCACTCCAAGACAACTATAATTAAGAGGAAGTTTGATCTTTCATGGATTAAAATTAGATTTTATTATAAGGATTTTTCGTTCCTTGTCCTATCGCTTATGTAATTGAAGTTATAGTTTGTTTCAATACTAATGTTTGTCTCAATGTCTAAGAACTTAATTGTGGATGTTTTTAAGCTGTCAAGGATTTTACTTAATAAATTTGTCATGGTGTGATCTAGTAATTGTGGTTGTGAATATTAACATATTTCTTGTGATATGTATTATGATTTTATGGTTGTTTCTGGTTTCATAGGTATCGAAGATAAAGTAACAAATGTGCAGCAATAGATATTTTCATGTTGAAATTTAGTAAAAGAACGTGATAGAGGGTAAAGTGATAATGGATCACAAACCCTGGAATGCTAACTGACACTTTAAAAGTTAGAAATATAGCTATCACTTATGGATTATTTTACAACTATCATTTCAGCAAGAGATAATTGAAGCAATGTGATTTTTGGACTCACCCAAGAAGATATATCCTGACATATACAGAAGAATCAAGTCCTGCATGGTCGATTAATTCAGGTTCTGGCATTCTTAATGCAGCAGGCATCCAATTCAAAAACCTCAAATATGTTCTACAGTCCAAGTTGACAAACTTTCTCATAATGTTCCCTGAATGGGTTGGGCTGCTTCTTATTCCCTTCAAGTACCACTTCGGAAAATACACTCTGTCATTGAATGGTTGAAGCCGAAGCATGGCAAAAACCATCAAAAATATAAGAGCTGTTATAATGTTCACAGCAGCAGACATTCCAATATCCTGAAGAGATGCCATGTCTTAACAGAATCAATTGATCCCTGGAAATGTAGGAGAAAAAAAAAATAATTGCCTTGTAAAAGAGATAAAGTCTTCAGCACTACCAACATATATACTGTTCTCAACAACATAGATACTCACTAGGCTATTAAAGCATAACTAGAAATCAGAGGAGCCAAACTGCAATTTAATTTAGAAATGAAGAATTTTCTAGATTCATAAATCCTCACCCAAATTTTACTTACTAGACAACATTTATAACAAGGTTTAAAAAATATTGAACATATTCATGTAGAAAAACTTAAACAACATTTATAAAAATGCAATGTCAAGTTGAACACAAAGTTCATAAACCTAAAACTATAAAAAGTAAAAGGCATCCTATGGTTGAGAAATGAGAAGTTCTAGCTCAATTTGGCTCAATAATCTTTTTAGTAAACATCTTGAATACAAATTTATGCTCGACTTGAGATTAAGCTCAACTTGACTTCATTTATTTCCAACCGTGTTTGATACTAATCACAATAAGCATCATGATTTCATCTCTCATGTTTGGGTTTAAATGTGAAAATGATACAACAACAACCAATAACAACAATTAAGCCTTATCCCACTAGGTGGAGTCGGCTATATAGATTCTTCTAGGTCATTGAGCTCTATCCCCTACTATATCATCATCTATATTTAAATAAATTTTATTTTATTTTATTGCTACTAAGTCTTTTTTGATCTTCCTCTTCCTCATTTGATATGTATATTTGTCATAATTTTACATCGCCTAACTGGAGTATTGATTGGTCGTCTAAATGCATATTTGTACCTTCTTAAATGTATCTTCCAAAATTTTTCCTTAATAGGTGCAATCTTGATTTTCTTTCTAATATTATCATTTTTTATCATGTTCATCCTTGTTTGTCAGTACATCCACCTTAACATCCTCATCTCCGCAACTCTTATCTTTTAATAATGTGCTCGAGTCATAATCTAACATTCAGCTTCATATAATATAGTAGCTCTAATCGTCGTTTTGTAGAACTTCCCTTTAAACTTTAAAGGTACTTTACGATTACACAGAACATCTAACATTCTCCTCCATTTCAACTATTCTACTTGTATTCTATGTAAGATAGTATTCTATGAAAGACATCTCTCAATCCCTCTATCCTTTTGCAACATGATCATAAATACTTGCATAGGGGCATCCCGGGGTAATTAACCAAAAATATTTTTTCCCACTAATTCTTGCATGGTATCAAACCAAGGACCCATTCTACTATCCAATCCTTTGCTCTAACCATGCATGTTTAACTTGACATGAACCTAGATCAACATTGTCGATCCTTCTCTCCAACATTATTTGTGATTGTGTATGCCAACAATGACTCAACCAACCTAACCACAATCTGTAATCAACATTAGTTATGATCATCCATAACTTAACTGATTGAATTGAGATTGAATTGCAATATCAATCAATTAGTCAATCATTGCCCACCAACTCCGCCTTTGGAAGAGAAAATCGAGGAGCCCCACCTCCTCTAATTGTGGAAGAGAACTTATACTTGAAATCCACTTCTCATGTTCTTGCTATGTTGTTATTGCCAATGTTGCTACTTCTTGCACGCTAATTGTTGGCTTCATTCAAGTTGTTGCTAGTAATGTCCACACTTATTTTTGTATTGTCTGCAATGAGTATTGGTACGAGGAGCACCATATGGAATCTAATTTGATGTATGACTAAGTTTAAAGTTAAATTTGATTATGATTTAACAAGTTTATCAAGTTTGTAGATGCAGGTAACTTGACTTTGTGCAAAAGTTAAATGAAGTTCTAATTGAGAATCAGATAGAAACTAAATTCTAGCGGAGTTAGACAATTTAAGTCCTAGTTAGGAACCAGGTGGTGGAAGTCTTGATTAGGAACCAAGCAAGGAAAATCCTAATTGGAAACTAGGTGGATCAAGTTCAAGTGAGGTCTGTTGGGAGCTTAGCAAGTAAATCCAAGTGAAGTCAGCTGGGAGCTGAAATCTTAGCAAAACAAGTCCAAGTGAAGTCAATTGAGAGCTAAAGGCTTGGCAAGACCAAATCTATGTGGAGTCAGCTGAGAGTTGAGACTTGACAACTCATACTAGATGAGTCAACTGGGCGCTAAAAATCTAGTCAAGGTAATTGCTTAAAATTATACATCATACTCATTACATGTAACAATTGTAGAAAAACAATGTTCGATGGTTCTATACGATCGGAAGGAAGTCCGGACGATTGGTTGGGGATAATGCCTGACTGACAGAGTCAGGATTACCAAGCAACCGGAGCAAGAAGCGAACGATTGGAGCAAGGAATAGGCGATCACAAAGTCAGGAGACTAGAGACACTTTCTAGCGACCGATAGAAGATGAAATCCAATGATCCTGATGAAATGGTTAAGATTAGATTTGACCAAGTTCCAGGCGATTGGAGAGTATCCAGTCGATCGGATATCATAGATGATGTTATCTATCGAATAAACACCACAACCACGTCATCAACATCTAGGAAATCAAAGAGAGTATAGTCGATCGGGGCATGCCACATCATCATCGATCAAAGCGCTATAAAAAGGAGGCCAAGGCAGAGAGTTCCACAACTCAATTCGCTCAATCCCGTAACTTTGCTCGTGCTGCTCTTCTCAATCCGCTAACGATGACACACTGTGATTCTGCACTTCAATTTTAAATCACAATATTGTTTGTACATTTTATCTTAATTATTGTCATACAACTATGTCATATTATTTGTGTTGAATAAAGTTTTAAATTTTTTTTTTTGAGTTTCTCTACATTCAAAGGCTTTCTGGAAAAGAGAAATTTATAATAAGAATCATATTTTTATTATCGTGCATATCTACTTTTGTTACTCAAATTTTGCATGTTCTATCTGATAAAAATTCTTAGTTAACTACTGCATACTTAGTCTGATTAATATCTAACTTAGATTTGCATGCTTACATTGTCTTACTTGAAAATTAATATTCATAGTTTACGTGTTGAAATTTGTACTAAGTTAGTTTTCGTATCTTTCCGCTGTGCTACTTTGTTCAACTTCAATTGTTAGCTTAAACTATTAAAATCAATTTGTTTCAATTGTTAGCTTAAACTATTAAAATCAATTTGTAAAATTTGCAATACTATTCACCCCTTTTAGCATTGAGTGTGATCCTACAATAAGTTCTTTCACCCATTACTATCACATTCATCCTCATGCTTTGGCATCATGTTAAGTCACTTATGTCAGCACCTCCCATCCACCTTCTTTCTCCTAACCCACCACAACTTTTTGATTTATGGTTGAATTATTGCAGGTTCAATAACACATGGCTATTAATGAAAAAAAGTCAAATTTCTTGACTGCCTCCTCGATGCCTCCTAGCATAGTACCTTTTAGGTCCTTTTTGGCTCTATGACAACCAATTTGTGAGATATAGCAGTTAAAGTTAGGTTTATGCATCAAAATCAGTTGGAATACCTCACCATTCGAGCAACTAGGATTCCTAAATCTACTAAAGCTTCATGAGAGTGAAGTAATGCTTAATGTCTCACCCTCTCATATTCTATTGTTTTTTCTCTTATTAGATCTAAAGATAATTTTGAGGTTTATAGACAAGTGATATCTCTCAATCTTACAATGTGAGATTATGGAGTTTCTTGAAGCTTTGAACTCACTTCTTTTTTACTAACACAGAAATAGTAGGAACCTAATTGTTAATACCATGTATTACAAGGAAAATAGTGTGATATTATGATGATCAACATATGGGAAGATTAATCCAATTTCTCCATTACAAGGTATTAAAGCCAAATAGATCCTTGTACCTCTCATTCCCTTAGTTGATCAACATCTCAAGAACGTCTCTTCTCCACCTAAGCAGCACCATGAAAGGCAAACAACCTCAACTCCTTAGTCGAACCCTTCTTATCTTTGAAGTCATTATTGGGCAAGGCTAGGAGTGGATCGGTACGGTATACCGAATTTTGCATACGATACCGTATACCGTACCGAAAATTTTGGCATAAAAAAATCTATACCGTTACCATACCGAAAATTCGGTATAC
>JBBMKF010000007.1:3017017-3036254 GCA_037834155.1 Curcuma caesia | reverse complement strand
ATAACATGGTCTTCTGTGTGTGACTCCGCACACCATGTTTATCTACAATATAGATTAAATGGACACTTGCATAAAAATTAAATGCAAATATTGATCAAATGTGATTCTTATTTTAAAATATTTATTTACATAGCTAGGATTCTGGTATACATCCTAACAATTGGATCATATTATTAAAATATTTTCAATGTCGTAACTTAATTTTTAAAACTAAAAAAATAATTTAAAATAGAGGTTTTTTTTGGGGAGAAATTCCCATTTTTCGTCCGCCCCTTCCATTGAATATAATGCTTCCTCCTGTTCTTTCCTTTCAAGCGTTACCTATAAACGACATGTTTATTTCCCTCCGTGCAACCGCGTAGCTTTCCATAAACTCTTATAGCGCGGCCGATTCGGCGATTCGCTCCTTGCAACTCTCAGATTGTTTTCTTAGTTTCCCTTTTCTAGATTCGACGAGATCCGAAAACCCTAATCCAATTCTGCTCCCGACGCATCGGATCTACATCCTCTGCCCTATCGGAGTTGTGTAGATCTCGCTGGGGCGGCGGCGGCGATGGGGAAGAAGAAGAAACGGTCCGAGAAGGTCTGGTGCTATTACTGCGACAGGGAGTTCGACGACGAGAAGATCCTCGTCCAGCACCAAAAAGCCAAGCACTTCAAGTGCCATGTCTGCCACAAGAAGCTCTCCACCGCTGGGGGAATGACCATCCACGTACTTCAGGTCCACAAAGAGACGGTCTCCAAGTAAGCATCCAACCCCCTTTCAGCCCGACTATCGGAACTAGTCATGGCCGACGATGGCTATGGCTATTTTGGCGTTAGGTTAATAGATCAAATACTTTTCTCGAGTAATATTTGACCGATCAATTATAAATTTTGACATCCTCATCAGAGACCGTATTGGTCATTTGCAATAGCATACGAACGTATTCTCATTTAGCTAATTTTCTTAGGTGCATGCATGATGCATATGTAAACTCACTTATTTTATTTTTAGTTTTATATTGTAAATCCAATCAAAAATATGTTTTATATTAGTTAGATGCTTTCTTTCTTGCTAGTTAACCTGTTTGTTTTGAAGCCTTAAAATCGATCATTTCTGTCATTCCGAATCTCTAGCTCCTTTTTAACAGAGTATCACTGATTTGTCTTGCACATTAACAATCTAGAAGTGAAATTGATTAACAGAAAGTTAATCGTGCAGTTTTCATATGAAATATATAGGTTATCATTATAATTAACAATCTTGCCTTATGTTATTTCCTACATGAATGAACGTCTGCTCCAATTATGCATTTCTCATATGCTGTATATAGTTTATCATTATAATTGACAATTTTGCTTTATGTTATCTTCTACATGAATGAACATCTGATCCATGTTTTATTGTCTTTTTCACTGGTCAGTAAAATCATGATCTATGTTGCATCTTGTTTGATTCTATCAATATCATTTTTCCTTTCATCTAGGGTCCCTAATGCTAAGCCTGAAAGAGATTCAATAGAAATTGAGATTTATGGCATGCAAGGAATTCCTCATGACATCTTAGCAGCTCATTATGGAGAAGGTAGAATTCTATATTTGGTCTTCCTTTCATGCCATCTATTAAATTTTCCACATATGAAGATATACACTTGTTTGTATCTTTGGTCGATGTTACTTTTACATTTGTGTGTCTGTGTGTGTGTGTGTGTTCAATTTCTACTTTAAGTTTATTTGCATTTTCTTAAGTTTGAGGATTTTAATTCATAATTGATATATCTTCTCTTTAATATTCTTGGACTCTATTCATAGCTATCAGTTAATGGTATATTTAGTGTATTCATTCTTCATTTGCTTGACATGTATTTCCATATCTTCTTTAGACACACACAGAAAATTGCAAGAATGGGCTATGTATGACATATACATCTTTGAGTCCAAGCATTTGGCCATTTAGGCGTTTTATCTTCAATTTTGCAATTTGCTATATGTTGGAAAATTTAATCACTCTAGCACTAAGTCAGCAAAGTGTTTCGTTATGCTGTCATTCTGTTAAGCTGCTTCTTTCTCTATTTACTGTGGTGCTAAATTTTCAAAACCTGTCCTTCTACAGTTTGATAATTTTCGTTTTTGGATTATCATCTAAAGGATTTGAATTTCTATTGTCGATACATTTCTTATGTTTGGCAGTGAGTTTATGATGACATTTTCTATAGATGAAAAAGATATAGTGGTTTTTTTACAAGACCCCACTAGTAACATGCCTTCCACTATATTGCTACAATTGTGGCATATATTCTAACTCTGTTGACAATAAGCAAAAGTAAACAATGCCTAGTAACATTTTCACAATTTATGTGGCTTAGTGTATTTTCTTTATTTGATGAGTGCTTCCTTTCTGCCACATTAAAGAACCATGTATAATCCATATCTCTGTTTAGTGACTGAAGATACCTTACTGATTTCTCCACACTTACCCTAATCCTCTGTCTCACTCACGCCAATCCGCTCACAGATCAGTATCTTTGACCCTTCTTTCCACATCTTCTTCTCCTTCATCTTCCTAGATTTTTCCTCTCCTCTACCTTTCCTCCTGCTGCATTCCCCTTTACTTTTTTGTTTTTCAATCAAGTCATGAGATCATCCTCTTTGCCTTTGTCTTCATCTTTCCTTCATCCCTAACCCAACATCTTGGCCAGGCCCATGTCACACCCTCTCAACTGCCCATACTGTCCTCTAAAGCAATTGAAACAAAATAATATAGTCAGGTAGGAAAACTGTCCTTGCACTGCATTTTGCTCCAAGAAAAAATGTACTCAATTGCTTGCATTATTGCATCCTGAACTCGTTTCTTTAAGATTTCATCACTGCACAGATGTTATCCAAATTGTGGGAGTTCAGATCGTTAGTTGGCAGAACCATTTCTGAAAAGATGGTTAATATTATTGGTATTTTAGTACTTGATGCTGTTAACTGTAGTTTCTTTATCAAATGGGGAGTTTATTCATCAGGATTCTATCAAAGAATCCTGTGCAATTAGTATTTCTGTCTAATGGTTGAAATTTGTTAACTTCTAGTTTATCTTCATTTCTCTATTTCACTTGCATGAACGCTATGGAAAACTAGTTATCTTTTTGCTAATTTCTTAAGATAATTTTTTGAGGATAGTATTGTCTAAGATTTACATTGCTTACTGTATATCCTTATCCTTGGAGATCCTTTAACTGGTATACCATTTTGTAGATTGTTTATTCTGTTGAACCTGAACAGAAGAGTAGATCAAAAGTTGTTTGTCTGGTGTTTTTCTTTTTCTATTCTTTTAATTGATTATAGGCCAATATTAGGACTAAAGCTCTGAATTTATTTATTTGAGGTCTAAATTACACAAATAAAAAAACTGCTCAAAGTAAGAAGAGCTTGTGTCCTATAATTAAATGTGGATGGATTGTTTTTGGACTTGTCTCTAGTTCCTACTTCAGATTGTCTGTGTGCTCACTGTTTAAACTTGTACTTTGCTAGCCATGGGACTGAAATGTTCTACCCTATCCAATTTAATAAAAAAATAATTACAAATTGCAATAGATATCTTTAGTAAATTTTTTAAAAATGTAAAAAAGTTTGAGAAACCCAATTCAGCCCAACTCTAATGTAATATTATCTAAAATAAAAAGATTGTGTATAAAGAAAAAATATCATAAAATCATTTACAAAAAAAGGGGAAAAATTATCCAATATTCAGTTCACCCAAGGAAAAATTATGGAAATTTGCAACTTGATTGATCAAACTTGGGCCTGAACTCGGTTGCTTGTTTTAATAATAAGCTAGGTTTAACTTTTGAGTGTGTTGAGTATAAGGTTAATATGGTTAGTTGTGTAGTGGGGTCAGTTTCACTAAGGTATTTTTATGATTAGGCTTTGATCATGAGTCCTTTGTATACCTATACTTATTCCTTTAGAATATATTTAGAATATTCTCTTTCCCATGCTTAACATGGTATTAGAGTGACCCTTAAGTTGCTCCCAATGTACATTATTTTCATTCGCTTTCCTCCTTCGTATTATATATATTGCTTTGTTTTGTTTGCATGTCAAAACACATCTCCTATGAGTCAATGAAAATCTGAACAAAGAAAATTTCATGTTTTCAGTTTAGTGTTTTTCAGCAAAGGGTAATGTTGTTCTGTTCATTTTCGGGGAACATTTAAATATAGAATGTTTTGTTCTTAGTTTGCTACCTAAGTTGTGCTATCTATTATTCTTTTAGGATTACTGAGTGCTTTCCTCTAAGTCTATTACATGCTACTATATGCATCGCTTTAGGGAGAAGCTTATACAGGAGATCTGTTCCATATTTCTTATCCTAGTTTCATTTCATCAATTTTCTCTTTATTCCTCTCTCTAACCGATGCACTGATCTAAAGGCAAAGGAATCACTGGTTGCGTGCTCCATTAATCACAGTAACAATTGTTAAAGTTTTATTGCATTAAGGTCACATCTACATCTCCATTTTTGTTCTTCAAGTAACAAGTTGAAAATATATAATTTCTATGATCTATTTTCCCGCTTGAGGGGAGTATTAAGAGATGTGCTGATATAAAGTAAAATGACAAATTGATAGTGTGGTATTGTTTAACTTGAATATTTTGGGTTTATTCTAATAAAAAATTCATGTTATTTATTTCCGTTTTTTGTGTGCATGTTTAATGGTCATAAAATCATTATGTTACTTTTACAATGTTGGTGCAGATGAAGAGGTGGCAGCAAAAACAGCCAAAGTGGAAGTTCCATCAAGTGGGCTTGTTGGTGGAATAGTTCCTGGTTCATTGGGCATTAGATTTCCTCCCCCACCTGCATATGGTGCAGTTCCTCCAATGTAATGTTTATGTTGACTTCATTTAATTATTTGGAAATGTATTGTTTTGAAACTTTTAGTTTTTGTGCCTTATTTTAGCTCTCATAGTTCATGCTCTTACAAGATGCATTTCTTACCAGATACAATCCTGCTTTTCGTGTACCACGTCCAACTTGGCCTATTCCAGATGCTCGACCACAACCTTGGTTTCCTCAAGTGTCTGTTCCAATTACTCCAGCTGTTGTAGTTCCACAGCAGCCCTTATTTCCTATTCAAAATCCTACGACTTCTTTGATCTCCACTTCTACCCCTCTAATTGAGTCACCATTACAAGCTGGCCCCCCTGGCCTACCCACATCTATACCAGTGATAGTGTCTCAACCTCTGTTCCCTATTAATAATCCAGCTGGTGTTCCTTCTCAGAGTTCCCCATTTTTAGCATCATCGATGGCAATAATTTCTTCAAGCTCCCTAACGATGTTAAGTGGTGCAGTTGATGCAAATTCAACATCAAATACTTCTACAGGAGGTGGTTATGTTGCACCAAATGATCCAGGTGCAATATCTTAAAGTTTCTACATCTATGTACATTGAAATTTAGTGTGATTACAATTATTTCCATCTTATGATGATTAAAATTATCTGGCTAGACCATCATGGTGCCTCCTTTTTTCTAAATCTTCAAAGGGGTATTCCTTCTTGGCAATTTTTGTTTTATTGTTTTAAATAAAAAATGTGGTATCTTTTATGTTCTTCCATTAACCACCTAACTTTTCCGAAGAAAGCCAAAATCGGATATGAAGTCTACCAAATCTTGAAGACTATTTATCATGCACATGGTCACAGTAAAGTTCAAATATGCTGGAAAGCCATCTAAGTTAGATGTTGTTTACGAAACTCCCTAATTGATTAAAAAAGATAAAAGGGAAAAATGTTTCACTTTGCAACTTATTCTCTTGGAAAGCTTAGCTCAATGTAAATGAACCAAATGTTCCAAGTTTCTTTACAAAAAATATCAACCAAAAATGCTAATTTGAGCGAGTTAATGTATTACCTTTTCTTTCCTCTTCAGATGGTGCCTTGTATGCAAACTCCCATATGTATGCTTCTGGTCCGAACACTGAGAACCCTTCAATTGGACCTCCGCCTGTGATTTCCAACAAGCCCCCTGCCTCCCATGCCACCGCAAATGAGGTCTACTTGGTTTGGGATGATGAGGCAATGTCAATGGCAAGTTTCTGAAGCACCCATAGTTTATTGGTTGAACCTTTTTTTTTTGAACTTGCTACTTAATGCATAACCTTATTCTTGTTTTATATATGGTTTCTTAATATGGGACTATTGTGCAGGATGAGAGAAGAATGTCTCTGACAAAATATCAGGTGCATGATGAAACTAGCCAGGTAAGTTTTATTTGCCTCCTGTTTTTCATTTTGATGGATGCCAAATGGATTTGTAATTTGGGTGCAGATCCAGAAGGTAGGAAACTTAACCAGAAAAAATAATCATTAAAGTTAATTGTCCTATATTTCAATGTATTCATCCCATCTTAATTCCACTTCTACTTAAATATGCAGTAAGAATGCTTTTATGAAAAATTTGTTTATTTTTAAGAGGAATTATCACCCTTGTGAATTTTCTATGAAGCTTCAGTTTCAAGTGAACTCTATTACTAAGAATGATATTCTTCTATTTCCCAATCCTCAACATTCTAGTTCTCCTGGTGTTTTCAAAGTTTTTTCAATTGGATTTTACGTAATTTCTACTTTTAGTAAGTTTTATAAAACTGACAAGCTTGTGCTGCAAATGAGCGAGGGTTGCCTACCTAGCACCAGGCCTGTGCGAAAATGTGTATGTACCATGTTCTGATCTAGTTTGTGGTTTTATTGATTATCCCTCTCGATTCTTAATGAGTGGGGGCTTAAGTTGAACAAATCAAGAATATATGCCAGCAGGCTTTTCTCAATTTGTAGCATTTCTTGTTATCTGTTTTTGATCACATTGGCGGCCAGAATGGTACAGGTCAGCTTTCATTCAGTGCAAGTTCACTACCTCAGATCAGTTAGATTATTCAACTTGAAGAACAACATTACTCTTTTTGTTACTTCACACCCAGTCTAATTTATCTTTTGTTTGTTTCATGTTACACCCAGATGAACTCCATTGATGCAGCCATAGATAGAAGGATATCTGAAAGTTGGCTCGCCAGCCACATGACATTATAAACCCGATTATATTGGTGGAGGTTTTGACCCAGTTCCTATTTGTTCTCTGAACAACTCGAATAATGAAGCACCAAGGTCTGCTCCCTCTTTTGTATCAGACCGGCATATTAGTATTGGAATGTTTGGAGGTTGGTTGAGTGTGCCATTGTATGCGCATGCCTCTGAAGACTTTAGACATGATGCAGACTTTAGAAGTCAGTTACTCTTGATAGCTCTTACCTAACATTATCAGTTGTTCGCCAAATTAATACCATTGTTTCGAGTTGGTGTTGGGTCTCTGTGTAATCTCTTGACCGTGATGTTAAATTTGATTCTAAGTGCGAGTTTGATAGTCTGGATTTGATTCTGGAAAGTGTATCTGTGACTTTGGCTGTCTGAGACATTTTTTTTTATTTGTGAAAAAACTAGAACGACATGAAAGTGCCACTATAATCATTGTGTTTGTTATATCTATATAGCTACATATGCATCTGATTGACTGTCAGTTAGTTGCATCGCAACTTTAATGACAGATTATGTTCTGGGTACTGTCTTGGATCAAAAAGAAAAAAAAAACCCCCCAATTTTTCTGAGGTAGTTTGGTAGAATATTTTGTTTTTTGTACGATGTAATTATTCTTCGAGCAAAAAATGATCCAATTCTCGTAAGTGAAGTCTGTCGTAGCTTCCGTGTTCTCAAACATCAACTATTTTCCCACTTCGAGCTATAATCTTATTAGGATCGGACTAGTGATGTCTTTATATTACCTTCTTATTCAGTAAATTATATAATAACTCTAAACTATGGCTAAGGGTTCTTAACTAGAATTTGTTATACTCGACTGATTTTATTTGCAGCAAACTATTCTACTATTGGCTGATGTTAATTATCTGATGCTATGTTTGTAGTTGATTTTAGTTGCCTTTTCATCTTATAAACTTTAGCACATTTGTCTGCACTATTAATTGCTTCATCTTTCTCGTATATTTATGCTGTCTGTCATACTAATTTATAAAGAAAATTTGATTCATCAAAATAATAAGCATTTTGTGTCTATCCCTTTGATTTTAGTTGATTTTGCATTATGTGCCACTTTCATTCCTTCACATCTAAATTCTATGATTCTCATTATCATAATAGGTTGATGTGCCTGTGTTGGTCCTCTTCCAATTGTGTCCTTCTCTAGTATAAAATGAGCATTCATCAGACTTCTCTTATATAGTCATATGCATAGGGATGTGACTGGAAGAAGATTGTGAACTATGGTTGCAAGCACCTGGGTTGGAGAATTGCATTGCTGTCCATTGTCACCACTGAATTGTAACATAACTTTAGCTGATAGCTTGGACTTCATATATATTGCACACTCTGGTAGCAACTATTTATTTGGCATACTTATTGGTCTTCGTGTTGCCAAGAATATTTAGTGCCATCATTTTCGTCCTCTTCATTTTTTTTCTTCTGTTTTTAATATAGGTCGGCACAAGGGTTGCTGTTGTCTCAAGAAAGACCTACACAACTACTCATGAAATTTTGGGAGTGATGACAAAATTAAAGGAAATACCCAAATAGTATGTGTTTGTTTTTTCTCCTTGTTCTTAGAACTAGATTGTCAACTCATATTTCTTATTTGTCTATGTCTAATTTTACCATATGATTATCCACATTGTAATTTTCCTTGATGAAATGATATGTCTTACTGTTGAAACAATAATTCTCTGGTACCCTAATTTAGTTCAACATGGTGAGTTGTTGGTTAATCAAGGGGCTTATGACAAGCTACTATTGTCTCGGGTGCGAGCATTTTGGGTCAATGGTTAGGCAGGACAAGTTAATAGATTATTTCTCTAAAAAATAATAATAATAAATCTCAGTTAGTCTCATTGACTATCGCTGAGGGTGATCAGTCCGGTCCCACGGAAGTTTCTCACCGGCCACCAGAGTAAATCGGAAAGTGCACGCAGCGGCCAGCCCAGACGCCCAGCATCCTTTAATTGCGAAATAAATTATTTCTCTCACAACACTACTGGGTTGATGTCTTTGCTGATAAATAATCATGCAAATCCAAGCTTGTCTTATTTCATTTCTATCATCACTACTGAATGAAAGAATCTTGGAGCTAGCCATAGATGAAACTCACCACACCTGTATCACTAGTGCTTTTTCATGGAAGATTTAGGTGATATCAAAACATTGGCCTCATGGCAAAAAAATAAGACTTGACGAATAGATTCAATCGATTGAAAGTTAAGTTCAGTCAATTGAACAGTCTAGTTGACTCAATAACTAACTCAAGACGTTATGCTCATAAATAAAAAGGTCTTATGTTAATTTGAATCAATTGAATGAAAATTTAGTTTATTCGAGTGATTTGAGTCAACTAAGTAGTCAATTGTTATTTGAATTGAGTCAGCTGACTAAAAAATTCATTGGAGGATAAGGATCGCAACAATAGTCGTGGCTTAGCCAACTGATAGATGTTAAGTCAACTAGCTAGATTGGTTTTGAGTTAAGGCAATTAGAATCACAATTAGATGACAAATTGAGTCAACTTGAATGAATTTGAGTTGGTTGGAAATATGTTGAGTTGATTGAAGACAACAATTGATGGATAAGACTTTCGTGATCAATGTTTTAGTCGAACGGAGAAGATGTGAGTCTATTGAAATTAAATAGAATAGTGAAGTTAATGCAAGCTTGGTTTGAAGTGAAGTTAATGCATGCTCGGTTTGAAGACAATGCTACTGCTCCACCAGATCAATGCTTGCTCTATTGTTTTAAAGCCTAGCTATATTATTCTTGTGAAACCCCAGGAGATTGGTTTCTTTCTTTAATTTAAGCTCTTGTACGGAACCTTGCTGCTTTTCTTGCAACCTTTCTTTTGTGCTTTTATTGTTCTATGTTTCAGATTTCTCCATTTTTAGATGAGAATTAATAAATTAGTGAGAATGCCGAGAAGAGACTCACCTAACGAGCTAGTCAGTAGGTCGTGGAGTAACATATAGAGTCCGATCGAGCCATGTTAAAACAACTTACTTGCTTTTATTATTTCACTTTTTGTTGCATATCTAACTCTTTTTATTTAATCATTGTCCTCAAATTGTTTTAGATTTTTAGCTACTCGCCCGTAACAGACTTGACCTAGATATCTCTTTGGCAAATTATGGAAATCTTTAGATCGAGCTGTCTGGATTGGACCCATTAGATTGCTCCGCTCCATCAAACAATTTAAACAGATTATGTTAAAATTTTATCAATTTATTTTAAAATAAATTTAGGTGGGTCGGTCCGTCTAGGCTCACGATCCATGTGGATCGACCCGTGACAGATTTGGATTGATCCGCGGGTGGTTGAGAAAATTTATTTATTTTTTTAAAATTAAAATAGGAAAATCAATGGACTTGACTCATCTAAATCTCAATTTAAACTTAAAAAATTCAACTTTTAATTCAAATTTAAAATGTTTAATATTTTAAATATTTTTTTATTTTTTACAAATCCATCGGTTAATCCGTCTAATCCATAATCCGTCTTGGATTGGAGATTTTTCAATCTGCCAAGTTGGTGGATTGGTTCGTCCTGCCTCATCATATGATGGATTTCTTACGGATTGATTCATCCCATTATAAATTGATCCATTTGACAATTCTAGAAATTTTCATCCTTAAAAATCATTTATGGATTTATTAATGCATTAATAATATCTTTCTGGAATTTTACATTAGAATTATTCTTGGAATGAATGAATTAATAATCAGCTTGTGATGAAGTTTTTCCTTTTATTTAACTACAGGCCTTACACTAGAGTGGTAAGTATGTTTAATTAAACGCCTTGGACAGCTGGTTCAGTCAACACAAAAGCAGGTGTTATGCATGAATAAAGTTGATCTTGTGGAAGATAAGAAGAACTTGTTGAAAATCGCAAAAGAATTTGAAGATCTCCTTGGAAATGAAAGGCAATTGTCGATTTTCCATAGGTGTTTTGCATGAATAACTATTAGTTCGTGCCCATAGTGTTCCTTGAGCAAGTTTGATATTATATCTATCGTCCTCTCACTTAATTCTATTGAATTAGTATAAATTTATAGAAATATAAATAGCTTACGTTCATCAATGAATTTCAATCAAAATCTATTGATCGATCTATAGTACATCCATTTTAAGTCACGTGGATTTCTAAAATCGCAAGAAGTCATATGGGTCTCAAAGACTTGAAGATATGTTTCATTATAATGTGGGAAGATTATAAAATTTGGCTGAATTATTACATCTTGTATTTGATTTTCTATCAGATTGTTAACTATAAAATTACTCGTAGATTTATCTGGCGATTCTTATTACTGTCATTTGCAGACAGTTAAAAGGCTTGGGGATAAAGAGCTCACAAATTTTTGTTATAGTTGTATTTCTCTTTATTATCTCTCTAAGATTTTTATTATTATTATTATTATTATATATATATATATATTTATTTATTTATTTATAATTACTATTGTATTTCTTCTTGTAGTATACCTTAGGATTAAGGAATTTAATAATTCTTGATATTCTCTTAGTGAAATAATACAAAAAAATATTTTAGAAATTCTTTTTTATTTCTTTGTCATGGTATTCAAAATTCTGAAATCATTTCATCTTGTGTCTGGTTCCTTATCTAACTTCAAAATCTTATTGTTTTGTTCTTTTTCGTGTTCTTTTAATCTATTTTCTTTGGCTTGATCTCTTAGTACTTGTTTTGGTTGAATCATGTCTTTGGAATAATTTGAACATTTTCTTATTCGATTTAATGGCAAGAACTATTCTTCCTGGGCATTTTAATTTCATATCTTTGTCAAGAGAAAGAAATTACGAGGTCATATTGATGGGACAGATCATTCACCTAATAACAACGAGAAAGAGAAATATGTGAAATGGGAGGAGAAGAATGCTCAGATTATGTCTTGGGTCCTTAGAAGTGTGGAACCCTCCATACTTCTCAATCTCAAGCTTTATAAGACCTCTAGAGAAATGTGGGATCAAAATATACAACCAAAGCAATACAACATGAAGGTTTCAATTGGAACTTGAGTTCGGTCAGCTCGGCCAAGATAGTATGTCAATCCAAGAGTTTTATTTTTTTCCTTTGGAAATCTTTGGGTTGAGTATATTAATATTGTATGTGCAAGTGTACCTCTTGAAGAACTCATTGATATCCAAAGTATGCGTGATTAGTTTTTAATGAAGTTAAGAGGGGAGTTTGAAGCAATCAAGTCCAACGTGATGAATAGAGAATTGGTTCCTTTATTGGATATTTGTGTAGGAAAGCTTCTCAGGGAAGAACAACAGCTCATTACACAAGTTGTTTTGGAACAAAAAGCTCAATACTCTAATTCCTATTGCCTACATTGCTTAAGGGAGGTTTAAAGGAGGTAGAGATATGACTAATGTCCAATGCTAAAGTTGCAAAGGATTCGGACACATTTCCACTAATTGTACTAAAATATTCTACAATTATTGTAAGATACCAGTGCATATCATCAAAGATTGTTCCGTTCAACCTCCAAAGAAATTTGAAACTGCTTACAATCTCTTGGTTGGATCCTCAAATGCCTCTAGTCCTGGTCAGTCTTCTATTACTCCTAAAATGGTCCAACAAATGATAATTTTGTTGGTGCAATACAAGCGGTTCGTGGATCGCTAAGAGAGGGGTGAATAGCGAATTGCAATATAAATCAATCTTTTTTTCTTGCTAATTAACTAACAAAGACACACACATTAAAATAAAAATATAACATAAAAGTGAAGAGACATAGAATTTATTTGGTTACAACTCTCAAGATGTTAGTCCAAGATTATAAGTAACTCTACTAAAATATCCTTCTTCGGAAATAATTCAGAGGTGGAGAAGCCTCTTACAATGGTTGCATAAAGACTATAACAAAACAAAGACAATTAAAATCGAGTGTGTTTTTTTCGAACCTAAAATCGATTTTTCGAACCTAAAATCGAGTGTTCTTCTTCGAGCTTCAATCTATTTATAACTTTTACCTCGATTTGACTGTTATGTTGACATGCCACTTTTGGGCGCTTGGGAGCCTTCTGTGAGTCTTGATCTTTCGAACTTAATCCACTCTGGCAATAGTCTGCTAACGGCTCTGAATGACTCCTTACGATTCAAACGCCTAGATTCTACTGACGTGGACTCCATGTTGATCGTCTCAACAATGACTCACGCTGACCTAGAATGGGTATCCAGGCGCTTGGAGTTCATCGAGTTCGAACACTTGGAACAATTTCAGGCGCTTGGAATGGTCAACCTCATGTCGATATTTTTCTTTTCCATTCTGCTTTGGTTGTCTTGCACAATCTTCTTTCTGGCTTCTCATTCCTCAGATGCACTAACCCCTTCTAGCTTGCTCCCGTGCGTCCTTCTCACTCCGTCGGAGTACTCTTCTATAGCTCCTCGTACCTTGGATGCACCGAGCTTATCGACTCCTTTCCCGTGCCATCCTTCTCACTCGCTTAGGTCTTCTATCAAGGTTCGCCATCTGGATTACGTGTATTCTCCTAAGACTCTGTACACTTAGATACATGCATTAAATATAACTTTAACTTAATTTCAGACTTATTTGACTACACATCAAGATTTTACTGGGGTACTAACAAGTTTTTATCCTTTATGCTTTAGACTTTTCAGGTAACAAAAATTCTAATCCTAAGGCTTGGTATTTTGATTCTAATAGTTTCAATCACATGACCAACACTGTCTTACCTTTAAATAATATTAAAAATATATAAAAGAGATCTTCTTATTCATAATGTCGATGGTAATTCCTTACCTATCATAGTTATTGGTGATATTTCAGTGTCGTTAAATTCTATTTTTGTGTCTCCTAAATTGTCCACTAATCTTATATCTGTCAGTCAATTAGTTGATAACAATTGTAATGTTCAATTTTCAAATTCTGATTGTCTTGTGTAGGATCTGAGTGTCTAGGAAGATAATCACGAAAGGATCTGAAGTGGGGTGTCTCTTTCCTTTTTTCTATCTCTCTTCGGTGTCAAATTATGTTACTTATAATGCTATTTAATGTGATAATCAGGTGTGACATAAACATTTAGGACACCCTAATTCTCATATGTTAGCAGTTTCGGCAGTTTCAGTAACTGCCCACGCACCCAACTTCGCCTCAGCCACGCACCCCACTTCGGCACTCGACTTCGGTACTTCGTGGAGCCGTGGAGTCGCAGGCCTCTCCCTATAAAAGGGAGAGGAAGTCTCTGTACAAGGGTGTGCTTTTTCAGAGAAGGGAGAAGTGTGATTGCGTCCAAGTAAATCAAAGAGAGAAGCTGCCGATGAGAGGAAGAAGAACACCGAAGGGCAGGGGATTTGGTTTGTGGAATCGTGAAGGGTCTTCCGTTCGTGATTACTCTTCCGACAGAAGCAGTCGCTGCCCGCCGGAGCCGCTGCCGCCGGAGCCGGAGTCGAGGCACACTTCAACAGGTATTAAGCTACAATGGTATCAGAGCATGTAACATAGTTTTACCTGTTAGCGTTTGCCCCATTTGCCCATTTGCCCGTCTCTATTTTGGTCGAACAATCCCTGTCTCTATTCTAGGTTCCTGGTCGATGATGCTGCTCGCACTGTCCGCGACAGCGCACAGGCGCTGTATGCAGCCAGCGACGTGTCCCCACGACTCCGGTGAGGTTGGCGTGGAGCCGGCGACTGGCATCGGTGGCAGGCAAGAAGTCGGCGGCATGATTTGAGAACGAAAAGGAGTAAAGAGGGAGTTCGGCAGGGAGAGAATAAAAAAAAAGGCTGCGTGCTTTTAGGGCACAGGATAGAAAAAAAGGAATTTAATAAAATTAAAAAGGTTTGGAAGCAGAAGAGAATACGTAAGTTTTTTTTTCTCTTTTTCAATAAATGCTATTCCTAAACTTATGATTTTAATTGGGCTGGTATGTTATAGAATTGGGTCAGCCCAATTAAATCAAATAGATCAGCCCAAATTAAAAAAAAAAGGCAGAAAGGTTTAAAAAAAAATTAAACCGTGCTTATTAGAGCATGTTTTAATATGGGCTTTTAATCTATTGGGCTTCCAAATAGAGTTGGGCCGTTTTAATTGGGTCAGCCCAATTAAAAAAAATTATGGGTAGAATAAGGAGTTGTGGAGATTTGATACCTTGATCTCCCGGTTACAAACAAAGATACAAACCAACAACCCATAATCTTGATACCAAAATAAATCTGTTTCATTTGTTTATATGATCTGATTAATTAGATTTGATTAAATGAATCTGTTTCATTTATTTAAAAGATCTGATTAATTCAATGACATTTAATTATATCATCTGATTAGATTTAATTAAATGAATCTGTTTTATTTATTTATATGATCTGATTAGGATTGGGTTTGACCTAATTAGGATAAATGGGATAATTGGGTTATATTTCTAATTGGGCAAATTTAGGACTCTTAATTAGAAAGACCCAATTTGGAAGGACATTGTTTAACAAATTGATAAAAATGGATCAGTCAACTCAAACTCTTGAAAATCAAGAAGATTTATTTTTCTTGATTAATATTGTTGGTTCTGAATAAATTGAATTAAGTCGGTTTTGTACTGACTTATTTAATTTCAATTTTTCAGATGACACGGACGACTGACATCTTGACTAGTCGCGAAGAGCGACAAAATGAACTTTGGGACAAGATTAAGAAGCTTAATTATGACCCGAATCAGGGAGTCAGATGGTTGATTGATCAGCTTGATGAATTGTTTTGGAAACTAGAGCAAGAAGATGTTCCAATCACAGACAATGAACGAAGATTTTTTCTAGTTTATTCACTATCGGAACATCTTAGGAATATTGCACTCGAACTATGGGATGATTCTGAAGGGCTCATGTCATATTCAGAAATGTGCAAAGAACTACTTCACTATGAAATCCTCGAGGAGGATCTAGAAGAATTCGAGGAGGATCCTGAAGATATGGATCTTGGAGAATTCGAGGAGGATCCTGAAGAATTCGAGGAGGATCCTGAAGAAATGGATCCTGAAGAATTCGAGGAGGATCCTGAAGAAATGGACTTCGAAGAACCTGAAGAGGTTCCTGAAGTGGACCTCATGGAATTCGAAGAGGATCCTATAGAAGTAGATCAAAATGAACCTGAGGATCTAGAAATGGATCAGGAAGAATCAGATGAGGATCCCGAAGAGTGCGTGGAAGATCCAGAAATGGATCCGAATACAGGGCCGTTGGACAATTCTAAAGCTGACATTGCCATCATTGAGTCCGGGATGAACATGACTACATTGGCTACTGCACTAGTGTCCTTCCTAGTGGGAGCAGTGTTCACCTATCTATCTTCTTAGAGTCCTGTTATTAATACTGTTGTTATGTACGAACAGTATTAGTCTTGTCAGTTCATGAGTCATATGAATGTTATGTGTTACATTCCTAGTAGAGTCTGTTATATGTTAACAAAGTACAGCAAGTTTATGTTAATGATATGTTCATTTTATGCTGTTTTCTCTACATGATGCAAAATACTCTTTGATTAGTTCATTATGAGTATAATATTAAATGATTAGTTCATTTAGATTATTAAATGATTAGTTCATTTAATAATATTAAACTTCATGATTAGTTCATGTTTAATCAAATGATCAGTTCATTCAATGATTAGTTCATTAGTTGGGATGTGTGTAATAAAATTGATTAATGTTGATTTGATTGGATGATACGAATGATGAGTGGAAACGTAGTTATCACTTGATTTTGTAAACCAACTCAAATTAATATTGATTCAATCATAAATTGCATGCATATTAATTACACTGAATAGCTAAATAATCTGTTTATTTATGTTAGGTTATGGCAACCAAGAACATAATAGCTGAACTGAATAAGGGAGAAAAATTTAATGGTGAAAACTATAAAATATGACACCTCAGGATACAATATGTACTTGAGGAACAAGAAGTTCTGGAAGCTGTAAATCAGGTTATGATAGAACCTGTAGATGGTTCCACTGCTCAGAATAGACAAGATCTTGATGCCTACAAGGCATGGAAGAAAAATGACTCCACTGCAAAGGGCATATTAATTAGTTCAATGGTAGATGACCTAGCTTTTGAATATGAGTCATATCCTACGGCTCATGCAGTCTGGGTAGCCCTTAAGGAAAAATATAGTGGAATAAGTCTGAGCAAACTTCGGCAGCTAACAATCAGGTTTGATAGCTATAAGAAGCAACCGAATGTTTCAATGGTTCAATATTCGGATCCATTTCTGGATCTTCCACGCACTCTTCGAGATCCTCATCTGATTCTTCCTGATCTATTTCTAGATTCTCAGGTTCATTGTGATCTACTTCTATAGGATCCTCCTCGAATTCCATGAGGTCCATTTCAGGAACCTCTTCTGGTTCTTCGAAGTCCATTTCTTCAGGATCCACCTCGAATTCTTCAGGATCCTCCTCGAATTCTTCAAGATTCTCCTCGAATTCTTCAGGATCCTCCTCGAATTCTTCTAGATCCATATCTTCAAGATCCTCCTCAAATTCTTCTAGATCCTCCTCGAGGATTTTATAGTAAAGTAGTTCTCTGCACATTTCTGAATATGATATGAGCCCTTCAGAATCATCTCATAGTTCAAGTGCAATATCCCTAAGATGTTCCGATAGTGAATAAACTAGAAAAAATTTTCGTTTATTGTCTGTGATTGGAACATCTTCTTGCTCTAGTTTCCAAAATAATTCATCAAGCTGATCAATCAACCATCTGACTCCCTGATTCGGGTCATAATTAAGCTTCTTAATCTTGTCCCAAAATTTATTTTGTCGCTCTTCGCGACTAGTCAAGATGTCAGTCGTTCGTGTCATCTGAAAAATTGAAATTAAATAAGTCAGTACAAAATCGACTTAATTCAATTTATTCAGAACCAACAATATTAATCAAGAAAAAATAAATCTTCTTGATTTCCAAGAGTTTGAGTCGACTGACCCATTTTGATTAATTGGTCTTCTAATGAAATCCAATTAATTCATTACCAGCCCAATTAAGTTGATCAATATATAAATGAAACAGATCCATTTATATATTAAAGTTGTGGCATATCCGTTAGTTGGGTTTGTTGTGGACGTGGAGAACTCAAGATCATTCCCTTGCAGCCACATTTAAACCCTTTTTTTTACTGGGCGCTTAATATTAATTGGGCCTCATTTTTTTACTGGGCTCTCAATTAATCAAGCCCAAAATCAACAACCCACGTGGCTGACACAATTAATTAAGCCCCCACAATCAGCAGCCCACGTGTGCCAGCATACGTTCATTTTTATTTACTTATTTTATTTTCCAAAAAAAAATAAAATCATGATATTGTGCCCTAAACACATTTTTCAATGTCGTCGCTCTTTTTTTCCTTTTTTTTCACGCAGCCGGCTGCTTGCCTCTCGGCGACGCCAATCGCTGGCATTAGCCTCGCCAGCACCAACCTGTGCCAGCCTCGCCGGCGCCACAGAACTTCAAGACACAACGCTGGCTGGCTGGCAGCGGTAGTGTGCGTTCTTCTCGCGTCGTTTGCAGCGACATCGCGCTAAACAGAGAACAGATTTCTCTGTTCTGTTCTTCGTCGTTGAAAGAACTCAACAAGAAAATAACATTACTGCTCTGATACCAATGTAGGATTACCTGTTGTTGCGTGCCTCGACTCCGGCGGCTAGGACTACTTCTGTCGGAGGAGTGATCACAGACGGAAAATCCCTTTGTTCCACAAACCAAATCCTTCGGATTTTGGGTGTTCTTCCTCTTCTCCGGCAGCGCCGCTTGAAGGCTCCTCTGCTTGGACGCTCACACACACAGCGTAGGCTCTTCTTCACTTGGACGCACACACAACCACGTAGGTATGCTCTCTTCACTACACCCCCATCTGCAGCAGGGCCTTCCTCTCCCTTTAATAGGGAGAGGCTGCGATCTCTACAGAGTGCACGTAGTGCACTTCGTGGGCAAGCGTGGGGTGGTGGTGGGCGGTTACCGAAACTGCCAACATCTCCCACTCGTCCAAGTGAAGCCACAAAGACAAATGGTCACAAAAACCATTAAGAGATATTTAGTCACATAGACTAAATATAACCAGAATACACAGTCACATAGACTGTAAGAACAACCAATTCATACATAGGAAAATGGTTCGTGCGACAGCAAGCACATTG
>JBBMKF010000007.1:3001108-3015080 GCA_037834155.1 Curcuma caesia | reverse complement strand
TGTAGGGACCATTATACTTCAAACCGGGACCATTATACTTCTAGAAGTTTTTTGAGTGTATCCATACCCTTGGACATGAATTTTACAACCTAAATAGAGTTGTGAGTTTCTGAAATTAACACAGTTTTGAGATGTTTTATCACGAGCTCATTAGAGGACCTAGTTATCATATTCACTCACCAACACCACAATAGGGTTCTTAAGACTCCTCAAACCATATCAAGATTTTAAAATTATGAACACTGTAGGGTTACCAACGAGCTTTGGTCAAAACTCATTGATGACCTTAAGCACTCAAAATAACTTCAAACCAGGATTACACTTCTGAGAGTCCCATGAGTGTAATCATATCCTTAAACATAAATTTCACAACCTAGATAGAGAGTTGTGGGTTTTTAAAATTAACACAAGTTTGAAATATTTTGTCATGAGCTCATTAGAGGGCTTAGATTTGTCATACTCACCGACAACACCAAAAGGTTCCTACGACTCCTCTAGTTCAGATCATGTCAATATTTAAAAGTTTTGGCTAAAACTCGTTGATGGGTTTAGACACCTCAGAATCACTTCAAAATAAAACTATTATACTTCTGGGAATCCCTTGAGTATAACTATGCCATCAAACATGGATTTTACAACTTAGATAACGAGTTGTGGGTTTTTGAAATTTACACAGCCTTGAGATATTTTGTCATGAGCTCGTTAAATAACCTAGGTCTGTCATACTCACTCACTAACACCAACAAAGAGTTCTTAAAACTCCCCTGGTTTACAGTGTGTCAAGATTTTAAAATTCTAGACATTGTAGGGGCATCAGTGAGTTTTGGTCAAAACTCACTGATGGCCTTAAGCACCTCAAAAAATACTTCAATCTAAGCTCATTGCACTCTGTCTTTATCTCATCCTGAGTGCAACCATATCCTTAAACATGGATTAAGATATTAAAATTAGGATATTAAATTTATATTAGTCGACTAATTCATTATGATTAGTTGATTGCTAGTCCAAATCTATGATATCCGAATAGAAAGTTTATAAATTGAGTCGCATAGTTGAATGGCGCAGCCAAATGGCGTCCACAAATCAACATAAGTTCAGATATCAACTGGTGCAGTCGACAATCCACATAGTAGTCGATTGCTAGTGAATGAGTAGTCGACTGCTGATAAAGGAGAGGTATATTGGGAAAGAGCTACGTGATTTGGTAAATATGAAAGTTGAATATGCATTTTGGGTATTACGGAAACCCTAACTACATGGTTCAGTAAATTGTCGAATTAAAAACTAACAAAATTAACTCATTCTCCTAATTAATTATATATAACAAAATAAACTTTTAAGAAGTCCAATTTGTATTATTCTCCTCCCTCACCAAGAAAACTTGACTCTAGACGAGTTGTTAGCATCTTCAACTATTGTGTTCATTCCATTCCAATGAGTATAGATAACAATAATATAGTTTAAATCTCGATTTTCAAGAAGGATATTGCATTTTTTAAAAAGGCGACTACTTATGTGCTTGCAAGGGACTATTTTGCGTGATTGCTAGGCAATGCATGTTAAATAACTTTTTAAAAGGCAACTTGGGCAATCCGCCTAGGTGGTCTAGATGGGTCTAAAAAAATATTTGAATTTTTTTCTTTTTACAAGTTGCTTATTCATTATTAATCAATTATGACTTATTTATTTATATTGTAAACTTATTTTGATTAAAGATACATCCGTTATACATACATTAATAAGATAGTAATACTTAATTTAATTTCTTCTCTTCCTTATTTTAAATATTATTTTGATGTTGATAGCTTAGGCACCCACCAACCACTTAGGCACTAGGCAATGGGTTGACTACATAGAATTACCTTTGTATATTGCCTTCATTGTGTTCTTCTCTAAACATCCCTTTGAATGAGTGAACCAAAGATTACTTTCTTCTAGTTCTTGAAGTTGTTGTCGTGTGACTTAGAGGTCACGGGTTCGAGTCTCGGAAGCAGCCTCTTGCAAAGCAGGGTAAAACTGCGTACAATAGACCTTTCCTCGGGACCTCTCATTGGCGAGAACTTCGTGCACCGAACTGCCCTTTTTCTAGTTCTTGAAGAGATTTGACTTGAACATTTTTGGTCAAATCATGAGATGAGGAAGATGTTCCCATCTCTGTAGTAGTCATGGGTCACTGAAGTAACAATGTTGATGATGAGTTTGCTTGCACCAAAATTGAAGTGTGAAGTGTGACATACAAGGATAAAAGACTCAAATTTCTTGAGTTAATTAGGATATATTCTAATTTAAAATTGTTAATAGGTTGGTAAGTTAAATAAATATAAATTAGACTTTTTTTCGTTACATGACTAAATAAATTGGATAAAAATGGTCTCTTAAAGTAGTTTTCATAAGACAATTAAAGTTCATGAATGCAAGAGGATAATGTAACATTTCACTAGATACTTTATAGTAATTACTACTCAATACAACTATGTTCATAACATCAACATGTATCTCATGTATTAGCTCAATAGAAATCTCAGTATTTTGACGAGTAGTAGCCAAGAAAACTTAATCTCTGAATTCAACTTTATATAGTTATAAATAACCACACAAAAGGACATGTATCAACGAAATTTTTTAATTGATTTATTGTTATCAAATAGACAGCATGCATTCTTACACCTGTATTCTTATTTTGTTCTGCTTTTTACCCTTGGCCTCCTTGGGTAGCATGAACCAATTATAATTTGTCAACCTAAGCTATGCTCAGTAGCATGTAAATCATTCTTTAAAGTGGCTGAATCAACAAAAAGCTCTACCAAGGTTATGTCACTAGGCAATCTTCTAAAGTAAGTCATCAAGGGATCTTCTACAGTCCAATTATTGGGATTTGCTATTATTGGTGTTACGTATATATTTTTCAAAGGGCATAAGTCATCACGAGTCATGTTTAGAGTTAAGTTATCTAATCAATTAAAAATCTTTCAAATTTAAATGAAATAAGGGCTTCAAGCAATGACTTCAAAGTAGTCACCACCTAGGATTTCTTATGCTCGAGATAGTACTTAACTTCTATACCTTTATGATAAACTCATCTATTAGAATAAGTGAAGAGAACTACCTTTTATTGGAATTTCTAACCAAAGACCATTAATGAATCGAACAACTGTCATCTGCGTTTATGAATCTAACTGTGAGAGCTGCTCAACTCGTCATTAGTCGACTAGTCAAGACTTTATCACAGCTAATATCTTGGATCATGACTATATTATCCGTTGACCATATCTATTGTTAACTATGTCATCAATGGGTTGTTATTTATCATAAGTCGACTGAACCAAAACATATGCTATTTAGTATGTGCATTATTTGAATTCAAACATCAATCGATCTAATCTTTGCTTTTAGTCGACTAGATTTGAAACAGAGATAAATCTATCGCAAGTCTTAGTCAACCATATGGTTTAGTCAACATTTCAGAAATAGTAGTCAACTGGTCCATTAACTTTTACCCCGAAATACCTATTTGTTGGTCAGATTGTCACATAAATAAGAAAGTTACCCTTACCCTCTCTTACATCTCACTTACAAAGAGTTCATCTCCTAGACTTTTCTAGGTATCTGGTGCCCTTGGCCTACCTAGATTTCTCATTTGCCAAGAGGTCTCATTTTTGAGTCTTCCTTCATCTACCCAGTATTCAATCCATGTTGACATATCAAGACTTCATCTGCCACATGTTGGCTTTCTAACCCTACTAGCACTTGTAGGACTTCTTTTGCCAAATGTTCAATCAATCTCAACCAATTTGGACTTTTGTCAACTCCTGTTGGACTTTTCTATTACTCTACAACATCACACATCATTAGTTTAATGTAAGTCTAACTTTAAACCATTGCTAACCACATCAAAACAATATGATTAGGCTCAATCACTTGGTACTTGATTGCACCTACAAAGTTAACTATAACTAGAGAAGAATTAAATTATTTTCTAATAATAATAATATTGTACATTTAGGCGTGTCAAAAAAGATGCTTTTACTTTTGAAGGTAGAATGTAACCTAATATATTTCTTCATTAGTTAGATAACATTAAAAATTATTCTGACCAATATAACATAACCTCTACAGAATAGATACAATTTGCTAATTTTCACTTCATGAATTTGCTAAAAATTATTGGTGATCTGCCTAAAGTATTAGAGACTAAGATGGACAAGAACTTATCGCACATTAGCATGAAATGAAAAAACACTTAATGAAGAAATATGTACCACCAAACTTTAAAAGACGACTAACTAATAAATATGTACACACAAAATAATCTTCCTTAATGAAACAAAACTCAACAACATCTCAAGTCAAGATCGAAACCTTAGTTCACTTACAATGAACTTGTAGTTAAAATAATATAGTTGTGCTCAAATAAGCCTTCTGATAACTCAACTTTAGGCAAGTCCTCAAATGTTGAAGAGCTCCTTAATGACACAATAGATGAATCCCCTAAAGATGAAACCTTAAGAACACTTTAATAACATTTTAGAAAAATCTTCTAATGGCATTTTAGATGAACAACAAAATAATATAACTTTAGAATAATCTTCTATTGACTTAACCTCCTTAGAAAATAATCAACTTGATCCTTGTTTATGTTATCCAAAGAAGCCAAAAAAAGGGGAAAAAAACTAGTAATATAAGGCCCTTAAACATCAACATATCACTTGGCATCATTTTTTCAATAATTACTTAAAACTTTAATGCTCATTAATCAATTTAGTTTCTTTATTTGCTTTTATCTACCCAACTGACAAATTCAGTATTCCACTTTACAAATGAGAGTTATAAGCCAATCCTAAAAATAAAATTGTACTGAGTCATGATTATTATAAAGTACCTAGTAATACGGTAAAACTTTATGTTACATTTATAAATTCAAATTTCCCCATTAGATCCACTTTAGATGTATTCATATTCTTTATATCTACTTTATGTCTTATGAAAAAAATTGATTACAGTACTTGTTTTAATTTTTCAACTTATTTAAACACAAGTTCGATATTTAAATTAGGGAATATGAAAAATTGCTAAGAAAAATTTGACTCATATGTTGACTTTATGGTAAGATATGTAGATTCCTCTTTAACATTCTCTCATTACAAACTTACAAACTTAGTCTTATTTACTAAAAAGGATGACTAAATGGAGCAATACAAAATCAAAAAACAAAAAAGAGGAGCAAAGTGTTCTTTTATTATTGGAAGAGACATCAAAAGGATAAAGAAAAAAGTTTACCAGACAGAGTTAGTGAAACAATTCTTTCGTATGTTTGCAAGCAACAAACCAAGAAGAGGAGCCAGCAATTCACCTAGAGTCAAATTCTTCTCAATAGATAAAAATAACACAGTGAGGATTTTGAATCATATTAAAATATTGTTGAAAAGTTCAAAATTGTTAGAGTCATCAAATTTTAATAAGTTGTTATATTTCTTAGAAAATAGTGGTAGAATTTTTAAAACATTGTTTAGTTTTTTTTTAAAAAAAACATATTAGAGTATTTATTGGAATAAACTAAGTTTTATTGAAGAAACCTTATTATCAATCTATAAATAGGTTAATTAGGGAACATGTATTAAACAAATTTTTTAAATTAATACAAATTCCCTTTTGATTCTCTTGGTGAGATCCTCTAGGTGAGTTTTTATTTTTATTTTCTCTGACATATTCATCCCAAGTTCATAAGTGATTCGATGGTTCTATCTTGGTGTTGTGTAGTTTGTCTTTATCAAGGAAAAAAAAAACTCAAACAAATAGATGGTCAGGTTACAACATAAATTATCTATTAAATTTTAGCATAAAACATTATACTCTATTGTTATGCTCATGTACATCTTCGTTCAGTGTACATTGGTAAATGTTAGTCATTTAACACTTTTTCATCTAATGCTAATTTGTAAAGTTCAATGGGTGGCTTTTGTCCTCTTGTTTTTTTGGTTGATTATTGTTAGATATAAAGTTTTATCACATTTATTTTTTTCTGCATTAAATTGTTTTTTAATAGTTTTTAGACGATGAAATACATTGAACTGAAAGGATAAATTTGATTTTGGCTATCAAGTTGAAGTTGAATTGGGTCTCAATAGAAGCTATCATATAGGCATTTGTAATTAAGGCCATATAGGTTCAACTAGAGGTCAATATGGATTTGTTTTGATCAGTTTGTGATTGAATGCAATTTTAAATGGGGAAATCCTAGTTTAGTTGCATAGAGACGATTAAAGTATTATATATTCCTATCCTCAAACATTATCTCTTCCATGCGTCCACCCACACCACATCATCCATTTTTCTCCTAATCTTTCCTCCTCTCTCTTGCTCTTCGCTAATGCCATTGATGATCTGATGTCACGCTCTGAGGGTGCAATTTCCACTTACCAAAAGCTACCCCACTTGGTGACAGTGTGGTAAAAGAGAACCAAGAGTTATATAAACAAATACTCAAGATAACTAAAAAATTCAGCAAACTTCATATTTATTTATATATATCTTTTTTACAAATATAACAAAATCGTATAAAATAAAAGATCATATGAATAGAACAGAAATACATCAAAATAAAACTAAATCAGGAATCAGTAGATAGCAAACTCAAAGCAAGTCTATGATCTAGCTGAAATCAATTATAATATCAAAAAAATAACCTTGCCCGCAAAACTAGACGCCAAGGAAAATAAAAAATAAACAAAATTTACTAAGTGGAAAATGAAGAAGAATTTAATCTTATTTAAGAGGTCAAGACATTTATACAAGCATATATAATCCATTTTATCTATTTATTCATGCACAATGAAATATATATAGAAGTCAAAAAATAGATTTACCTACCAAAACTCAAGATAAATATCCAATAATAATAACAAAAAAATATGAAAATTAATTAAAATTTTAATCTCAATTCCTACATGACACCACCTTCTCGCCGAATCGATGAAACAATATAGATGTTTCACTGATATAGATCGCTCAGTTTATTCAAACCTATACCAAAAATCGTAATTAATGCAAATTAATTTATTATTTCTGGATTTCAACATACAATCATTCACTAAGTTCTTACACTTAATTAATTGACCAATATTGTGGTGAACAGTAGCAGTCGCTGTGATGAACAACAATAACAGTATTTTCTGTTATGAACACACCAGGAGATAGAGGAAGGGAAGAAGAGAACCAGGAGGAGGAAAAACTGTCGGCTTGGTGGCTGAAGGAGCAACAGCGATATGAAAAGGCAGCTTCGCTGGTGCGGTAGCTCGATGGAGCAGGAAGAAAGGAAGGAGAAAGAAGAGCTGCTGCTATTGGCTGGAAGAATAGGAAGAAGGCTGATGCTGTTGGCCGGAAGAAGAGGAAGAGTTGCTGGTGCTGGGAAGATGTTGGACTGATGCTGGAAGAAAAAGAAGGGGAGAAGAAGAAGAAGAAGAAGAAAAAGAAGGAGAGAGGAGAGAAGAGATCAACGTGTGAAGGAGTCTTTGACACGAGCTGCTACTCAAAATCCTTTTTTGTTCGAAAAAAAAAGACAACATCTAGACATCTTTTGCAGATTATGTTAAAGCGAATACGGACAAGGACTAAGCCTTTCCAACAATCTAATCTTCGCATTCTCATCCTACTCCAAATTTCTACACTATTAGGTGTACGATATACATTCCACAGTAAATCAAATAGCACAGTAGAATTGTTCCATAAGCTAAGCAATGTCGAATGCAGCGAGTTTACTCAGAAGCAAGCATAAATACAGGAAAGCATAAGAACACTTGCGATTAGGGAAATCAGATAACTTACTTTACCGGATCCTTCGCCATCTCTACTACCCGCGCTAATCTGCTCCGGCGACTCACCAAGCCTATTTTCCCTTCCTCCTCGTTTCCTCCCTGGGGGGGAGCATGTTCGGCGGCCCAGGGAACGTCGCTCGCCGCTCGCCGCTCGCCGCTCGCCGCTCCGCCTTCCATTTTCCAAATCTTGGGTTCGCTTTGGAGCGAGATCGCGTTGAGTCGTCGTCATCGGTGCTCTTTTGGGCTCCGTGAGAGCTCGTGCGTACCAAAAATAGAAGATACTAGGCCCTCCAAAAATAGTATTAACTAGCTAACCTAGAGAAGGGGTTAGTTACTTAGTGGCGTGGGTCATGCTTAGCGAGTCGACCGGACCGGGCCGTTTCTCATCATCTTTAAAACTAGTGAAAAAAAAACTAACATAGAAAAATTATAATAAAATTCTATCTTGTAAAATCTTTCATAATGTATAAAGTCCACATAATATTAGGATAATAAATACTTAGGTGATATAATCCTTTGTTAAGGGTGAACTTACAAATTCTATATTTTTAGAAGCAAGAAATACAAAATTTATTGTGAAGACCCAAGAGGCCAAGTAATTTTAATTATTTTTTGAGAATTTATCTCCGAGTTCGATTCAAAAAATATTCAAAAACATAATGCATTCAAATAATAAAAAAAATTTAATCAAGCATAAGAAACTTCAATTAATATTTTTTTTTGCATCTCATATAGAATAATTGACTTATTAAAAAACAATTAATTTCAAATATTTAAAAAATTATGATATTTGTTATTTTATTTCTACTTTGTTTTTAAATGACATATATGATAAAAAAAGAAATTTAATCACTAATATGGCAAGAACTTACAACCCCATATGTTTTTTGAGATTCGGAGTCGTACTGAATTGTCAATCAAAATCAAGATGGTCCTGAAAGATAGCAAACTAGGTTCAGAAGGGACCTAGGCTTAATCAGGGCACACCTCCCTAGGATAGGGACAAGTTGGCCATTATATCTTAGTCTCGAGCGCCGATTTCATCTCTAGCTCGATTTCGAGCGCTGACCTCATTTACAACTCCCTTGAGAGTCGACCTCATTTACAGCTCAACCAGGGAGCTGATGTCATTTCCAATTATGTTTCGGGCGTCGACCTCATTTACAACTTGGTCTCAGGCGTCAACCTTATTTACAACTTGACCTTGAAAGCCGACCTTATTTCCAACTCAATCTCGAGTGTTGATCTTATCTCTAGCTTGGTCTCAGGCGTCGACCTCATTTGCAACTTGGCCTCTAGAGCTGACCTCAACTCTAGCTTGGTCTCAGATGTCGACCTCATCTCAAGCTCGATCATCGATCTCATCTCGAGCTCGGTCTAAGGCGCCGACCTCATCTCCCAATCATTTAGCATCAACTTCACTCCTCCACCCTCGGCTTGGGCCCACAATTTATGTGGCTTGCTAAAGATACAGGGGCGCAGGGATAAGTAGGGTTGTAACGAGTCAAGTCAAGCCAAGCTTTGTAGTATTCAATAACCTTGTTTGATAAGATAACCAAGTCAAACCTAAAATAAACCAAACCATTGAAATGACTATTCAAGCTAAGTTGATTTTTTTTATGAGCTTAAGCGTAGTTCGAACTTGGCTTGAACTTGGTTCGTTTATATATTATCAAGCTTGTTTGATTGTTTGAAACTTTTACATTTTAAGTTGTTTGAGCTTGGTTCGTTTATGTTATCAATCTCTCAATTCAAACTTGTTTCATTGTTTGAAACTTTTACATTTTAAGTATGTTTGAGCTTGGTTCGTTTTGATGTTATTAAGCTCTTAATTCAAACTTGTTTGATTGTTTGAAAATTTTACATTTTAAGCTTGTTTGGTTGGTTATTGAGTTTGATAATATAAATTTATTTATTTATTTTGAAAGTTTCTTTATTTATTTAGTATGTTAATAAATATTTTATTGATGAACATGGTTCACAAACATGTTGGTGTAGTGGAAGTGGTTCGTGAATCGCTAGAGGAGAGGGGTGAATAGCAATCTATAAATAAAAATAATCTTTTTCTCTTGCTAACATTTTAGCAAGAGCGCAATAATTAAAATAGAAATAAAACATACAAAATAGAATGAGGTAAAGAGTTTACTTAGTTACAACTCTCAGGTTGTTAGTTCAAGACTATGAATAGCACTAGTCAAATTTTCCTCGTTGGAAATGATCCGGAGGTGGAGCAACCTCATACAATGGTTGAGTGTAAATCACTAAAAACAATTGAATGAAAATAGTTAAAATCAAGTGTGTCTATTCTTCTTCAAACTTTAGTCTATTTATAGCTTTTTCTTAAATTTGACCATTATGCTAACGTGGTAATTTTGAACGCCTAGATGTTGAACTCAATCCACTCTGACAACAGTTTACTAACAGGTTTGGATATGACTCCTTGCGATTCGGGTGCATGAAAATGATCTGGGCACTTGGGTTCCGCTAATGTGGATTCCATCCTCATCCGTCTCGACAACCGCTCATGCTAACTTGGAATAGGTATCCAAGCGCCCAAAATGGATCCTGACGTTTGGATTATGGGGCACCCGAAATGGATCCGAATGTCTGGACAAGCTCCAAGCGCCTGGAATGGTTAGCCTCATGTGATCATTTTCCTCCTCCGTTCTATCCTAGTCGCCTTGCGCAGTCTTCCTTCCAACGTCTTGTCTCTCGGATGCACTGAGCCCTTTCGGGTCGCTCTCGTGCATCCTTCTCGCTAGATGGGAATATTTTTCCTCAACTCCTCGTACTTAGAATACAACGAGCCTGTCGGCTTCTTTCATGTGTCATCCTTCTCGCTCACTTACATCTTTTGCTAAGGATCGCCATCTAGATTATGTGTGTTCTCCTAAGTCCCTAAATGCTTAGACATACGTATCAAATATAACCAAGACCTAATTTTAGACTTATTTGACCACACATCAAAACTCCACTGAAGTATTAATAATCTCTCCATTTTTGATGTCGGTTAAACTAAGTTTGAAATTATGATAATTACAAATAAAAATTAAACATAAGCATAATAAACAAAATAAACAAGCATAATGAACAATAACAATATTCTTACTCCCCTACATGTATGCTTAATTTTTAATTTTTCTATTACTTCTCCTTTTGACAACAGCAAAAAATATTGATTTATATAAAAATATAAAAATATGATATTAAATATTTTAGCTCATAAAATTTTTTAAAATTCTTACTAGATATATATCACAATATACTTAATCATGGAAAATTCATTTTCACTGAAAATATATTTTAATTAATTTTTAAATTTCAAAATACATGATTTTTATTTTATAATTATTAAAAAATATATAAGTATTTAAAAATTCTAAAATTTTATATGCTGATAGAAAATATATCATATTTTTATAGAAGAATAATTTTTATAAAAAATTTGATATAGAATATTTTAAATAATTATTTTTTCATATCAAGTCAACCATAAAAATAAAATAAAAAAATAATTTCTTGATTGACTATTAAAAATTTTTTTAAGTAGTCAAAATTAATTTTAGAATTCAAAAATAAATTTATACCTACTGGATTTATCAAATATTTTTCTGAAATGAACCATTTTAGTACTTTTTTTGATTTGGCTGTTGAAAATTTGATAATTATATTTTGGTTCTCTATACCCTAATTCTTATCAAGATTTTGTTCTTTGGCTCCTTAATATGATATTCAGATTATGTGAATCAATAAATTTTTTTTCTAATTCTAATTTTTAAGTTGTTATTTGTTTCCTTAATTTTGCATTTTCATCTTTTTACTTTTTCTAGTTCATCTTTAGAACACGAATTTTCAATTCGATTTTCTAATTCTTTTTAAACTTATTTTAATTTTATGCATTTATTTCTAATCTTACATAATGATCTATATAATATTTTAATAGAATTACATAGTTGATTTGAGGGTAGTTGTTTTACCTCACTTACCATGTATGATTTGTTTGTTGAGGCTCCCCTTGCATTATTGCTCTCATCGCTTGATGTCAAGCTTTCTAACTCTGCTTCTTGATTCATTGCTATTAGTGCTAGCCCACTATTTATTCTGACTTCGAATCTTCTGAGGAGTTATCCCAAGTTGCTCTTAGACTCTTATATTTTGGCTTCAATTTTTCTTTCCCTTTTTCTTTGAGCTTCTACTCGAGTTTAGGACAGTTATCCTTAATGTGATCTTTTTCGTCACAGTTGAAACATCTTACCTTTCTCATCTGCTTCTTCTTTAATAATTTGGTTGCTTGTCTCCTATCAAAGTTTTAAAAACTTTTTCATTTTTCTTGCCAGGTATGTTTCTTCATCCATCTTTAAGGATGTGCTCGAATCTGAGTCGCCCTTCATAGCTTGCAAAGTGATGTTGTTGTTTGATAATTCTATGTCTTTAAATCCTGCACATTCAGATTCATGTAATTCTAAGGTCAAAAATAATTCTTCTAGTGTACTTACCTAGAAGTCTACCTAGTGAAGTGACTAGTCTTAATTAGAGGTTAGGCAAAAGAAAGTCCAAATTGAAAGTTTAGCATATGGTAAGTCTACATATGGAAATGACTAGTCCTAACGGGGAGTTAGACATGGGTAAGCCAGTAGATTAGACCTACAGGGTAAAGCTTAGGTAAGCCTAGTAGGTCAAACAGACTACAGGTAGACTTAGGTAACTTGTGTGTTTGTGTGCTTATTTTACAGGAAGCAAGAGCTGGAAGCAAGACAAAGAAAGTATAGAGGAACACACAGAAGCAGCCGAACCAAGCCCGGGATTAACTCAAGTCAAACCCGAGTTGACTGGATCTAGGCACCCTAATATTGTTCCAGGCGCCTGGATCCAGAAGAATCAGCCCGGATAGAGTCCGAAGAGATCGGGCCGGATCATATCTTATCTAGGCGCCCGGATAAGGATCCAGGCGCTTGGAAGACTCTATATAAAGAGGTTGAACATGAAGCACCAGGACATAACTTCACTACACTTCATTCATCATCCTGCGGTGCTGTTGAAGTAAATGGAGCCAAGCTTGTGTAACCGGAAAAGTTCCAGGAGAAGTGTGCGACGCTCAGGACTTCCGGATCAGCGTTAACACGATTTTAGTTTATTCTTTTCTTTCAGTTTTGTTTATATTTCTATTACTATTTTGAACTATAAGATGAGTTTCTACGCCTCCGAACGAACATTCGAAAAGACTACTAGTGGACGAGCGCCTCCCATACATATGTCCTGGACGTACTAACCCTGGGGTTAAGAACCAAATAAAATCCGTGAGTCCATTGTATTATTTTCTGATTCCACTACTAAGTTGTCTCTGATAGAACGAATGAACAAAAAATGAAGAACGCGCTATTTACCCCCCTAGCACGCCCCACAAATCCTACAGATCTGTCTGACTCATCATAGATCATACCATATCCAATAGAGTACGATTCCTCCTCTCGTATACACCATTCCACTGTGGTGTTCTAGGCGGAGTGAGTTGGAATATGATCCCACACTACTCAACTAGATGGTCACGAAACTCTTGGTTAAGGTATTTACTATCTCGATCTGATCGAAGTATCTTAATACTCTTGCCCAGTTGGTTTTATACTTCACTTTTGAATTCTTTAAACTTTTCAAAGGATTCTGACTTGTATTTCATGAGATATATATAGCCGTATTTATTGATATCATTAGTAAAATTAATGAAGTACTGATAGCCTCCTCTAGCTGTTATATTGAAAGGGTCACATACATCAGTATGTTTGAGTCCTAACAAGTCAGTAACTCTTTCACCGTGTCTACTAAAAGGAATCTTGGTCATCTTGCCTAGAAAACAAAATTCGCATGTCTCAAATGATTCAAAATCAAATGAGTCTCGAAGTCCATCCTTATGGAGCTGAGATGTGCAACTCTCATTTATGTGACACAAGCGACAATGTCAAAGATATGTTTGGTGCAAATCATTCAATTTGAACCGTTTGGTATTTATATTATCGATTGAATTTTCTATGTCTAGAACATAGAGTCTACTCATTAGAGGTGCATTAATTACAATAGAACATATCATTTAACATTATAGAACAATATTTATCTTTTATGATAAATAAAAAACCTTTCTTGTCCACACACGATACAAAACTTATATT
>JBBMKF010000007.1:2985281-3001008 GCA_037834155.1 Curcuma caesia | reverse complement strand
TAGGCACGACCTAGACAAGGCACACCCCTATAAAAGAGGCACGACCGTGCCTCTTAGGCACGACCAAGAGCAAGCACCCCTCTGTAAAAGAGGCATGGTCGTGCCTTATAGGCACGACCCAGAATGGGAGGCTTTCTATAAGTGAGGCACGTCTGTGCCTTTTAGCATAGCCTAGAGGCCTAATTCTTCTAAACTCCCTGAAGCAAAGTTGTATATATTGAAGTTATCTTCATTTTGGTAAGTGGCACGGCCCGTGGTTCCATCGGATCTAAAAGTTATGCCTATTTTAGTTTTGGTCTACAGAACTATCCAGATGAGATATGGCCGTGTTCGGGCCCTGGAAAAGTGAGGCACGGCCTTGTCAAGATGAGGCACGACCGTGCTTATGAGGAACGGCCTAGAGAAGGCATTATTCTGTAAAATAGGTATGGCCGTGCCTAATAGGCACGACCTAGAGAGGGGACCCTTCAGTAGAATAGACACGGCCCAGAGTTGGAAGCATTCTGTAGAAGAGGCATTTCCGTGCCTTTTACCATGGCTTAGAGAAAGAATCCTTTGATGCACCTTGAAGAAAATTTGTAGATCTTGAAGTTATATTCATTTTGATAGGTGGTACACCCTGTGGTTCTATCTGAGATAAAAGTTATGACCATTTTACTTTTGATCTGCAGAGTAGTCCAACTGAGGCACGACCGTGTTTTGAACCCTGGCAAGGTGAGGCACGGCCGTGCCTTGTGAGACACAGCCTAGGCAAGGTGAGGCACGACCATGCCTTGTGAGACACGGCCTGGAGAGGTGGAGCACGGCCCTGGTAGCCTCCGAAATACTTCAAATGACCTCTAAACATATCAAAATGTGCTCCAACTCGCTCCAACTTCATGACTCTTTCAGTATCCTACAAAAACACTTTAAAAAATATTAGAATCAATCCCATATCTATAGGAATAAGTAATATAATCCAAAATGAGATTTCTACTCGTAAAATATGTTAATACTCGATAGTTACACAACGAGAGGAGCAAAAACATCAAGTATTAGAGCCAAAATAAACTATAAAAATGAGTGTTGTCAGGGCTCGGAGTTTCGGCCTGTCGTAAGGCCGAGTCATCGAGCTCAGGGTTTGAAGTTTCGGCCTATCGTAAGGCAAAGCCATCGAGCTCAGGGATCGGAGTTCCGGCCTGTCATAAGGCAAAGTCATCGAGCTCGGGCTCGGAGTTTCGACCTGTCGTAAGACAAAGTCATCGAGCTCGGGGGCTCAGAGTTCTGGCCTGTCGTAAGGCGAAGTCATCGAGCTCGGGGCTCAGAGTTTCGACCTGTCGTAAGGCAAAATCATTGAGCTCGGGGCTCGGAGTTCTGGCCTATCGAAGGCAAAGTCATCGAGCTCTGTGCTTGGAGTTCTGACCTGTCGTAAGACAAAGTCATCAAGTTCGAGGCTGAGAGTTCTGATCTATCGTAAGGCAAAGTCATCAAGCTCAAAGTTCTGGTCTGTCATAAGACAAAATCATCAGGCTCGGGGTTAGGAGTTTCGGCCTGTCGTAAGACAAAGTCATTGAGCTAGGGGCTCAGAGTTCCGGCTTGTCGTCATAAGGCAAAGTCATTGAGCTTAGGACTTGGAGTTTCGACCTATTGTAAGGCAAAGTCATCGAGCTCAGGGCTCAGAGTTTCAGCCTATCGTAAGGCAAAGTCATCAAGCTTGAAGCTCAGAGTTTTGACCTGTTAGAAGGCAAAGTCATCGAGCTCGGAGCTCAGAGTTCTAGCCTGCCGTAAGACAAAGCCATCGAGCTCGGAGCTCAGAGTTCTAGCCTGTCGTAAGGCAAAGCCATGGAGCCCAAGGCTCAGAGTTCTGACTTATTATAAGGTAAAGTCATCGAGCTCAGGGCTCAGAGTTTCGGCCTGTCATAAGACAAAGTCATCAAGCTTGGGGCTCAGAATTCTGGCCTGTTGTAAGGCAAAGTCATCGAGCTTGGAGTTCGGAGTTCCAGCTTATTGTAAGGTAAAGTCATCGAGCTTAGGGCTTGGAGTTCTGGCCTGTCGCAAGGTAAAGTCATTAAGCTCAAATTTTTGGCAATGACGTTTATTTCTCTATCTCTTGTTATTCTTCTGAATTAACAGGTTTAGAAGATTATTTTCGACATTCGCAGTCGAACCAACGGATTTAATATTGCCCACAGGATAATCACTATCCCGACCCGCGTCAGTTGGTATCAGAGCTTTCAGATCCGATGGATCGTCATCGTGGTCATGATAGGTAGGTTTCGATTGAGGAATCCTCGCACTGTGATCGTAGCACTCGAGACGAGATACTTCAAGATCTACAGAGACAAGTCATAAAGTTATTCGAGCGTCTAGTGGCGTAAGATTGTAAAAATCGTAAGTTCCCTTATTCTCCTTTTGAAAATTCATTAATTTCTAATCGAGGAGAGATGTCGAAGCACAAGTTTGATTTTGAGAAATTCGGGATCAACCGTCCCGCCACCTATAACTACAAGAGAACACCGACTCTGCAGCGCCTCTATGTTCCCCCTTCCTCCCATAAATGGCGCCAATTTATTCCGGCCAATACATCGTGGATGGTTCAAACGTCGGGTCATAACTACTGACGTGCACGCTCCTCGAAGAGAATCGCTCGGAGAGATGAGAGGACCTGAAAAAACACTCAAAAAGAGGATTAGAATGGTATCGGGGGTCCCGGCAAGCCACTCCGACGCTCAAGTTAGGGTTCGACGCAAGGAATGAGTTTAATGGCTTAGAAAAATTAGGGTAGATGTGTGCGTACCTATATCCATCAGCATGAGTTACCTTTTTATAGTAGTTGATCCCCGAAATATTAGCAACCGTTTGATAAATATTAGGGTAGATTGGTTCCGTTACAGAAAGATTTCGTCTGTTGATATATATTTGTTCCTATCACCACGGAAGGATTGGTTCTGTTCTCCTCGATTTGGGCAGAACAACCATATCTTTAAATAAGTACCAAGTGCCAAAGGTCGACCCTGGATGGCATGAAGCCCGCGCTAGGATTGAGCCCTAAGGTCAGCACTTGACGCGGGAGACATGCGGAGACCAAGTCATGAGGTTGGCACGTGACGCGGGAGGCGTGTTGAGACCCAGTCATGAGGTCAACACATGATACAGAAGGCGTGCCGAGATTGAGTCATGAGGTCGACACATGATACAGAAGGCGTGCCGAGACTGGGTCATGAGGTCGGCACAGGATACAGAAGGCATGCCGAGATCGAGTCATTATATCGGCACATGATACAGAAGGCGTGTCGAAATCGAGTCATGAGGTCGGCATATGATACAGAAGACGTGCCGAGATCAAGTCATGAGGTCGGCACATGATCTAAGAAAACATATCAAAACCAGAGTAGGAGGTCGGGAGTTTACTTAGAATTCCGAGAATAACTCTTGTCCCTTAATTGATATTCATATTTACTCTTTTTTCCTTACTCCTTGTTATACCCACTGTCCATATAACCACAAAATAATCTTACTGGATCAATAATATTGAGATAATGGAATGTGAAGAAATAACAAGTAAAAACTATAGATCAATATTTTCTAATAGAATATCATTAAAAAAAAACTATTAGACTGCTTGCAAAAAGCACTGGATGTCAAATTTTATTCAATTGAGAACCTATATGAAAATAAACTTGTTGTTGCTTTCATTTGATTATGAACTTGCATGACCAACCATAAAGATGCGTTTCATATAAAAAATTATTCAAACAAGTATACAAATAAAAAATAAAGTAAGAGTTTTTGCATAGTTAATCTATTTACACATTTCATTTATACCATTCAATATCTTCACACCCCATGCTTACTAATGATATATATCAAAAATAAATAATATTAAAGTATTAATTAGTATAAAAATGTTAATAATAGAATATTTATACATAGTAACGTGCTCCTAAGCTAATAAGATCCTTAAATAATTTAAATAAGAGGTGTTAAAAATATTATAAATTATAGATAGGAACATTACCAAACACCTTATTAACATCACCAAACACCTTATTATCCACTACTGGCTTTTATTATAGTTCCAATGAAAATTCCACAAACTTAAAATATACACGTTGCTTTCATAAAGAAAAGAAAGTTCGCAGATCGTCGTTGGATCATTCCCAAATCAAAAGTGCCACGCATCAGCATTTTATTTTTTCTTGCCCGTTACGGAATTAGACGACACAACTCGTTGAGAGTCCCTGTAGCTTAACAGTCGCTGTTCCATCCGTCTCGCCACGAACGATGCATATCTTCCTCTTTCTTGCGGCCGCTTTCTCGTAACTTTTTTTTCCCACTTCGCTCGGTGAAATCGATCGAGATGGAGACCACCATATCTACTACTTCTTTGGTTTTCTTTCCCCACTTTGCTCTCTTTCCGGCAGAACACGCAAACAAGATGATTATCAGGAAGACGAGCAGCGAGTCGACAGGTAAATCTTAATGTCACTTTCTCCCCCCTTTGTTGTTGTTCAATTTCGGTGCTTTTGATTACTGCCGCATTGTCGTTGGATTCTTGGTTTGTTTTTCACGGAGCCGTTAGAAGCCCTACCTTCGGTGGAGATGGTGACTCCTTTGCTGTTCTAGGTACAACTTCCTTGTCGCTTCTTGATCTCTCAATTTCTGAAGTCGCTTCTTAATCTCTCAATTCCTGAAGCCGCTTCTTAATCTCTCAATTCCTGAAGCCGCTTCATAAACACTCAAATCTCAATTCTTGAAGCAGCTCCTTAATCAAGCGGCGCAACTACACCTCTCCGACTCTCGTTCCAGGCAAGAGCTTTGTTCTGTCTAAACACAATTCTTAGCATTTTAATCCCCGAATTCTTGAAACGCTAGGAAACATGAAAATTTTTTCTACACTTCCACTGGTCGCGGTGATGCGAATCTTGTTGCCCAGTTACTAACTCTGCTTCTCGATATTCTAATTCTTGAAAAACATAGCTCTGATATTTCCTCTGTCAGTATAGATAACTCCTCTTGTTCTAGGGAACAAGAAACTCCTTTCCTTTTCTCCACCCGTCAGATTGATCCAGGACATGAGATGGACATAGAACAAAACAATGGCTAATAACCTTTATAATGTCTTTGGTTCAATATGAAGCACCTTCTTCAACTATGACTTATCATGTATCCCAACAAAAAAATAATGTAGAAGCAACTAGAACTAAATAGAAGTATCATTCTTTAATCTCATTGAAGATGTTTAAATTAACATAAAAATACTATGCAATGAAGATTATGTAAGGTAGAAGATATTTGACAAAGGAAGTAGGGAAAAAAAATCTTTAGTAGCTATAAACAAACTCATTATGAAGAAGGAAGTAAAATTCCAAGAGGGAGAATTTTTTTTCAAGTAGCACCAAGAAAACCTACATAGATTATCAATCATTATAAATTAGTAGATGAATAAGAGGAACTAAATTGGAAAAACAAAGGTGACATCTTCAATTTAAGAAGGAACTAAGTATCACTTTCATGAAAAAATTAATTCGAGAAAAAAATATAAGATCCTTAAAAAATTAATTTGAGAAAAAAATAACACTATCCTTAAATAATATGCCTCTACCATGATCTAGCAATAGATCTAAAATGACACTAAAAATGAAAATATAAGACAAAAAAGGAGAGTGACACAAAATAAAATATGAAAACAAAACCAATTACTAATCAAATTGAAAAAGGAAAACTTTGGGAATCATCAATTTTTTTTCTTTTCTCAAAGAACCAAACCAATTCCATGGCTAGGAGGTAACTAGGGGAACACATACAATTCAAGTGATCACACCAAGTCTCACCTATGATGGCCAAGGAGCCACTTCAAACCACCCAAGATTCTATCTTTGATATCCATCATTGAAAAGTGACATAGGTGTCTCCTCTGTGAAGACTACTTGGTGACCTATCCAATCAAACCCCTTTGATTTTCTCATAGCTTAATGGCCTCAAGTCCACTTCTATAATTAGAAGCAAATGCAAGAAGAAAAGGATGAAGGAAGGAATAGGGATGAGTCAGCAGGTATGGGAAAAGGGAGATCGAAAGAACAAAAGACCAAGGAGGAGGAAGGAGGCATTGGAAAAGGACAACAAGATTTGTTCATCCACTTTATTCCTCATGTCTTTTTTAACCATCCTACATGAGCTCTCTACGTTGTGCTATGTATCATATTGTGAGCACAAAGAATTCATGGATTTTAAAATAAATCTATTAATTTGTGAAAATTGTTAGCAACATGATTTCCTATTTCCCCTTGGACATATATTGCAAAGGAGAACTAATAATAATCTATAAAGAAAAAAATTTATTTCAAGTGTTAGGAAAGGATAATGAGGAAAATATAGAAACAAAGAAATTATCTAATAATGCATTATTGAAATAACCTCGATAGATGTTAAAAATACTAAAATCTTATATAAACTACGTAAAATATTTAATAATCAACTAGAATTGAACCAACTAAAATTGAAATAGGTTCAATCTCCCCAACTTGGATGAAGCTCAATTTATGTTAATTTTCCTAATCCAAAAGAAGGTTGGATTGGTAAAATTTTGATTGAAATACTACTCTAACTACCAAAATTCAATCGTAATAGTCACTTATACAAGATACGACCTTGGAGCTTTATGATGATGCTAGGTTGGTGAAATATTTTTTTGTGACAATATGTATGTTTCTAGTTGATTTGGCATGAAATTACCATTAAGATGTCAATGTCTTCACAAGCAAACTCTGTATACATAAGTACTCATGTTTAAGCAAAGAATGACAATGCAATATCCTTGGTTTGTTTAACATGGTACCCACTAGTCCATCCACAAAAACATCATAAACCATCATGATACATGTATCATTGGATTCATAGTAGTCCTTTAGGTAAGGGAACTAACTATCGTAATATGGAGATTGATCCAAATTTTCCATGGTTAAAGAAATTATGTGAATGAATTTAACATACCTCTTTGTTACATTTTAGTTAGTATTCTTATAAAAAAAATTCCTAACAACTCATTCCAATCAAGAATAATAATATTTTGTCTAAACAAAGTAAAAAATGCACCAAGTGATTCAAATTTAAGATTGAATTGATTGGTTTATAGAACACCAATTAAAGATATTATGTAATAAAAAATCAGAAATGAACCGAAGAGTTTTAATAAATGACCAAAAGAATGAAGGGTTAAATTGTAATTCGTTCTTTTAAATAATAATAATTTATATTTTGTGAAGGAGCATAGTATATAGAAATGACATGACAATCTTTTATATTTTTTAATATTTTAGAATATTAAAGAATTTTCTAAATTGATACATGAGAAAATAATTGAAAGCTTAAAACAAAAGACATAATTATCACTTCAATCGACTTACCTAGTCCTTCAATACTTCTTTTTGACTCTTGCATTACACTATAGAGAGAATTTACACACACTCTTATATTTGCTAAAGCCGATAAGGAGGTGCTTCTAAATCATTTTTTCTCCACCCTTTAGCTTCATCCAAGACACCAACATGAACATAATCTAGTATGTGAATCATATTAAGAATTTTGCAAACACTAAAAAAGATTCCAATCCTTTCTTATAAAAAGATTTTGAGGGTAAATTGTTAGCTTGTGTTCACTTGTTAACTTAGTTGAATGAATAAACATTAAGATTTATGATTTTAATCTTGTTATAAGGCAAATTTTTTTCTATATTTTAAGTGTATGCATAATTGATGACCTGATAGCTCTTCGAGTGGTTGTAGATATATACTTTAGTAAGAATGGAGGGAGGGAGATAGAAACATCATCAACATATGTTCTTAATTTCCTATCAATCTTTGCTTCTCAAATATGTTGAGATGTAGTTCTCCTTAGGAACTTTTCTTATATCTTTGAAATTCTTTAAACTTTCCTTTAAGCATTTTTTTGACTTGTTTTGTTGATCGTCGTTAGCTTTTGATTATGTTTCATTTTGATAAAGTGATTTGTGATTTTACTTGCCTTTAAATTATTATTCAAATGACTTCTTTAATTCTCCACCTATTCCTTTGTGTTCAATTGGACTAACTAGCAATGAAACTTAACACCACAAAGATCAAAAGATATAAAGGTGAAATGATTTAATTATTCATGGATTTAATTATAATATTGTTGTGGGATTTGAGTGAGATGCCTTATATGGGGATGCTTTCATAATTGATTTATGGGCTAAGTTTGCAACTAGGATAGCTGTTAGGAATCGATGGATATTTTTATCTATTTACCTCTTGATATTAGTTTGTGTAGTACTAATTATTGAATTTAGAAAAATGGTTTTCAATGTTAGAGCTATAATAGGTAAGCTTAAAATATTAAGTAGTTGATTTTCTATAAAAAACTTAAATTAATTCCATTTAACTTATGCCTAAGTTGCCTTTGAACAAAAAAGAAAACAATTTACAAATGTAGCATGGTTTATTTTGTTTGTCAAGAATTATTAGCACAATGTTTAAAAATTTATTGATTATAAACCTAAAATGAATATTCATAGATCAATGAAACAACTAATATCAAAGGGTGATTGTTACATTGTTACCTTGACTAAATAGGAGGAAGACGAAGATAACATTTTTCCTTGCATGGTTATATGATATGCAATTTTGATGGTTCTACATTTGTTGTTTAACTGGGCTAGTCCGACCCTTATCTGGGACCCCGCTTTGGCGTGAACTTCGTGCATTGGGCTGCCTTTTTACATTTGTTGTTCAATTATGTACCTCATTGATGGACATTTCCTAATATAATATTTAATAGATTGGCAAATTATCTTTGTTTGTTTTGACTAGCCTCTTTAATTAATTAATTAATTTGACTTGCTTATTTTGAGTATAAAATTTTTTGGTTTCTATAATTATTGGCCAAAGTAGCATTGTTTTCTTGTTTTTGAAGTTGTTACGTATTCTAATTATCAATCTCTTTGGAAGCACATAGATGTACTTCATGCAATAAAGGCCTTCAATAGATAGAAAATTCTTCTTATCTTGAGATTTTCAGGTACTAATTGTTGATTATTAACATTATTTGTGGATTGAATGTTTATTATTTCTTTGCTTCTGATAAATTCATTGCAAATGTAAGTTTCTTCTTGGGTAACCTTATTATGTTTGGATGTGAGGAATCTAGACACATTACTTATGCACTTTGACAGCTGTATAGTCTCATTAGGTAAGTAGCTTTGGAGATATTACTAGTATCTATTAATGGCTTGGCATATTAAAGAATTTTATTAAGAAATCTGAATTGGCATAATATGTTTAATTCTTTTGCCAATTGTCCCTATTTTTCTTCATATTTACCTTATAATAATTCAAAACTTTTTTGTAAATTAGAATTTAAACACCATTACATGAGTATTCTTTTTGTGATTATGTTGATAAATTGTATGTTTGATCCTTTAGGAAAACATAGGCTTTTAAATATAAAATTTGATCCTCTATGTTTTCTATCTTTTTTGAGATATGAAGCAACATATTCTACACCTCTTTAACAATACTTACAGCATATGCACATGGTAATTAATAGAAAAGATCATTAATAACACACATTGCTATTATCAATAATTTATAAAATGAATTCTGTAAATTTACTTCTGTTTTTTGGATATGTGTGAAAATGTATACATTGCATCACACGCTAATAGTTTGTCAATCTTTAAACCCTCACCAACTTTAATGATTATTATTTCCCTTCATTTTTGAATTCTTGATATACTATATCCTAGGTTAAAAATGCAATTAGCTTTTTGCTACTAAGTTTAATGTGACTCATTGACATCATACACATTTCTAAATTGCTAGAATCATTTTGTGAAAGAACTCACTTATTGAAACTTTAGCTATTTTTGTACTTTTTGAAAAAGCTAGTGAATGATCTCAGTTCATTGGTACAATCAACTATTTATAAATCACAATTTGCTATAATATTAACATCATTATGCATATTGATTAACATGCCCATCCATTCAGTAGCTAATGCATATCCAACAAATTAAGCAAAGATAAGTGAAAGTCCTATACTTCACATGAAAAATTCATGACATCCCTATGTTGTAGTCAATGAAAATGTGAGTTCCTCGGTTTCTAATGACATACACCTTGGATATATTAATGTGTCATTCTTGTTTGATTGATTGTTTCCATCTGCACTCGTTGACACTTACCAATACATGATCTAGATGAAAATACAATTATAATACTAAATAATCTAGAGATTATCTAAATGGCTTGAAGGCCTCATTTTCTATAAAATCAACAATTGTTGTGTAATCCACATCCATAGCAGTGTTATCATATTGTTCTTTAGATTTAGTGCCTTACCTATATAATAACAACCTATTCTAATCAATTAATAATGAGAACAAAACTGCACAACACATTTCATAATACAATATAAATATATTAACAACTGATAAATGTATTACACAATAAATAATATATATGCATGGTCTAAAGGAATCTATGTCTACTGCGATTAGATGAGCTATGATAAGAAAATAAATAAGCTAATATTGGGACTTCAGATTAGGTAAATAGAACAATGACTACCCCTTGATTTAGGTGCACAAGCAATGCAAGATAGTAAATAAACTAATTTGGAACTTTTGCAAGATTAGGTATATAAATCAATGACTGCCCCTTCCTTGAGAGTCTTCTTGATTCAACAAAAGAGGAGAAAAAGAACCTACTTCCACTATGATTAGGGATACACAATTAATCACAAGTGAGTAAATAAGATAATATTGGGACTGCAAGATAGGTAAATTGATCAATCACTACCTCTTCTTTGAGAGTCCTTTTGATTCAGCAAGATAAGGGAAAAGGAACCCTGCATCTATTATGATTTATTAGAATATTCAAGAATAGGTTGTTGTGGGTGGACAAAGAATAATCTTTTGCAGCAACATTTAATATTGGATCACCTATGGGTTGATTAAAGCAATATGTAACAAGGAAATAATGATTTGAATACAGTTTAAAGTGTTGAGTTGTGCCAATTAGATTTATTTCACCATTGATCAGCATGCGAAATGCTCCACATCGGCACCAAATCTATGGAAGGAGGGAGAGAGAAGCAAAGAAAAAAGATAGAGTGAAAGGGAAAAAGTTAATGGAGAGAGCGTAGTTGAGGCGTGCAACAAGTGTGGTGGGCACAAGCATTGCAAGTAGGTGCAACGAGCATGTCGGCTGCTGCTTGTGGTGGATGCTTTCAGCAGTAGGTGACTGTAGTTAATGGACAATCATGCGATGATGTATGTACGGGCCGCGATGATCGGTGGTGGGCAAACGAGAGCTGGAAGAGAAGTGAGAGAATAGAAATAACTTATAAATTAAATAACTAATAATTTCTAATCATATCAATTTATAACTAACCTAATTAAATATGGTTGAACCATCTTATATATAAATTTAGTTTAGTTTTAAATAGATTAAAGTAAATCCAATTCGAATCCTACTAAACCAACTTGATTTTAATCACCATGTGATCTTTATTTAACCCAAAATCAACTCCACTTGATTATAAATCTCAAAATATTAATTTTATTTATCCTAATTAGTTATCTATTTTTTTTAAAAAATAATTTAAATACACAAATTTAAATAGGATAAAATTTGATCTTTAACATCGACAAGGATTTCCTTGTGTTTAAACTTTTGTAATGTCCGAAGAGATTGAGAGATTTTGTGAACAAGCAATGTGAAAATTATGACTTGTGACACTGTGTACTTTTTGTTCTCTTTAGTCCTTTCTCAGTTTTGGTTGAATTATTAACAAAAATAGTTAGGGTTCAATGTGTCACTTTGATTACATGATTTTTAAAAAAATTAAATTTAGAAATAATTTATTTATTTTCTTCACTGTTTTTATTTCATTTTATTGATATGTCATTTAAGATACATTATGATTGCAATAGATGTGAACTAATTAAACCAGATTAAAAACTCTTTTTTTTTTCAAATTTAAATGTGATTTTATCAAAAAAATTTGACTAAGAAATTTTTAAATTTAATTCAATCAACTTTGAAATAAAATTCATATATTTAATATTTTAAAATTTTAGTACTTATAACATTAAATAAATCATAAATTTTAAAATTTAGTTTAAACCTAAAATATAATATTTTAGTTCTTAATTTGAAATTTTTAAGTCTCTTTATTTTTCCTCCACTCTCATAATTATAATTATGGAAACAAACAAAATCAAAATTAATATTAAGTGAATTTTAATTTATTTTACTACATCCAAAGAGTTATTTTATTATCCAAATATAAAAAATGATATTTAATTTTCAATTTTGTATGAAATTCTCATAAATAAATTTTATATAATTACATAAAGTAAAAAAAATATGGATTTCAAGCAAAATCATCAAAATGAAATGTTCTTGGGACTTTTGATATGAAATATGAAATTGCTTCAATTTTATAAAATTTGAAAGGAAAGCATACGATGACTAGAAAATGTCGTTTTTCAAAAGTTGAATAGTGTGTAAGTGTCAAGTATTATAAAATGAAAGAAGTATAATATTTATAATTGACTAGAAATAAAAATTAAAACTAAATGATTACAAACATTTTGAATTCTAATAACTTAAGTTGTTCAAATTAATCAATAAAAAAATAAACGGAAGAGTAATTCAATTATATAAATGTCAAAAGTATACTGACATGACATAGTATGATATTGAAACCATATTAGCTCAACTCTAGATTTAATCTTGATTTGAACCATTACATTCCACAACAAAACCTAGAAAAGTAAAAAATGATAGCCAAACCTCACATTGCTCACCAACCAAAAAATTGGAGATAATGGTTGCACTTGCTTGCTGAGGATGACTACTACAAATGAGAAAAAGGAAATAAAAAAGCTATTAACACCATCTTTGTCTAGAATAGCCAAAGGGTAACAAAGGGACTTCTTATGCTCAAGTGACAACTAATTGGAAAAGGAAATAAAAAAGCTATTAACACTATCTTTGTCTAGAATAGCCAAAGGGTAACAAAGGGACTTCTTATGCTTAAGCGACAACTAATTGAATAGGTTGCTATCACGACTTGAGTGATTGCTAAGGTTCTTCAAGTGTCGACATGATATTTTCATTTCTCTCAAATTCAAATCAATTTAATCTATTACTTTGACATTTATATTATATTGCAAACTTAGCATAGATTATATCTTGTTTTGTTTTGATTATGTTGATGATCAGCCTTGACACACTTGGTATGCTTATGTATGCATCAAGATGAACTTAAAAGAACAAAATAAAAAAATTGCTTAAAAATTAGTCCATTTCATTGAATCATGCTAAATATAATAAGTGTGTTTACATTTCTTTCCATCTAGCAGGATAGTTTATATTTTAATCTAAATTTTTATAATTCTCTCTTTCTTTCATTTTCTTAGGTTGCTTGTATAATTTATTGTCAACTTAACTAACCCTCTAAACTATAAAGGATATAAGTGGTTATCTAATTAAATTCCTATGTAATAAACTTTCCTTCGGAACTCCAAATATAAAAAACTAGTTAAGTGATGTCATTAATGCTTTGTTTTAATAGATGAAAGAGAATTTGTAGTGAAGGTTGTGGAAGTTGGCATATTAATCTCGATGCTTCTAATTGTACATCAATCATGGTTTAAAAACCTGAGCAATATTAGATTTTTGTTCTATGATTGGAATGATACAATTTTGGTACCGTATTGTGCCGATGTGATTTCGATATTTGATGTTAATTAAAAATAAAATATTTAACATAAATATTAAAAATATAAAAATATAAAAATATAAAAATAAATTAAAAAAGGAAAAAATGGAATCCTAATACTCATATGATAAATAAATAAAAAAATTTATTATACATATTTTTAAATTAAAATAAATACAATATATAGTTAATGAGATAATTTTATTAGGGTTTAGTTAAGCCTATTTAGATTATCTCTATTGTAGTTATTGATTAAGATTATTAACATAATTTTTAATTAAAAAATCCAACCCCCCCACGTCTTGCGATGCCTTACACCACGTGGTCGCGCGACCCTTTCGTTTTGATCGCATGATCTCTCAATCACTACTGATGTGGTCACGCTTTGCCGTGACTGACGTGCAGCCGTACGACCCCTCCATTGGGACTGCAGGCCTCGTGCCAGGTGTCGGTGCCGGTTGGCGGCTGGAATGAAATATTTCGTTTGGTATGTCATGAGATTTCAACACTGACTTCAACATAGTTGTCTATAGTTGATGTACTTTGTCATCATACAATTCTTGTTGCATCACATCTACTTGATGTGCATTGCCGTCATATAATTCTTGTTGCATCACATCTACTTGATGTGCATTGCCGTCATATAATTCTTGTTGCATCACATTTGTAAGGTCTAGAGTGCCTCGACATGTTTGCAAAAATTTTCATTTATAAGCCATCTTTTAGTCATTTACAAGCTTAGGAGTTACTATAAAATTTCAAAACTTGTTGAATATGACTCTTTAACTGCAATGACATTATTGATTTTTTTTCTTAGATAAATGATGGGGATGTAGAAAAATCAGGTAACTCTTTCTCCTTGTACTTGAATGTTATATTCTTGTCACGCCTATTTTTTATTTAGAATTTTATTTCACGCTTTCCCCTTATGATGAAGAGTATTTTTGTGTAGAATTTTATATTATGCCTTTCCCTTTAGATGCACAAACTAGGTAATGACCCACATCATTTTGGATGGTTGGGTGATAGTAAGCAGTTAGTGGGAGGGAGTTCTATAATTCTAATGTATCATCTAATAGAAGCTAGATAATAGAAGCAAAGACAAAATATATTCTAGTAGAAATTTTATATTTTACAATCCATCTTTTTGTTCTGTAAAAGAAAATACAGCAAATATTTGATTAATTGACAAAACACAAATAGAGAAAAAAATAAGGCAATTAAATAATTAGTTCATATTTTATAAATTCTTAGAGATATTCTTTCGATAGTTGACCAAAAGATTATTTAGAAAAATCTATATATAAATGATGCAAATAACATTTTTTTTCTTTCTCTGGTTCTTTCAAACTTAATCTTGGTCTCTTCTTCATTGTTTTCAGTGACTCAACAAATTCTAAATCATTAGCAAAGCAATATTTGTCATTTTCTTTAGGTGAAACAACATAAAGGTAAAGTTGGTCTACTTGGTCTACTTTGAAATAGTAGTTCTTACAAACATGAAAAAAAAATTAACCACACCATTATAAAATCCATAGGAGCATTATGAAGGGTAGACAAGGACATATCTTGGTTTAACAATCTTTGAATCTTAGGGATTCTTTAAGGTTCTTCAACACTGATTTGAGACTACTATGTAGAATAGATTGCTCTTGTAGGATTAGTAAGGCAGCAAGTAGAGATAACTAAGGTATAAAAAATAGAAAAATTCATTCCCAACCAACACCCAAGAGTTAGTTCAAGTTTTAAGTTCCAGCAGTATGATTTCTAGGTTAAGACTGAACAAATTGTCATTGAAAATGCAAATTTTGATCATGTACATCTACAAGGACAGTCTTGTCTTGGTTTGACAAAAGAGTTGTGTGGGGCATCATATCTACAATTAATGAGAAAGTAAAACCACGTATTGATCACTTCCTCCTTGTGCATTTTCGCTCCTGCTATAGAGCCCAAAACCAAAGTTGAATCACTCTAAAAATCA
>JBBMKF010000007.1:2929698-2949828 GCA_037834155.1 Curcuma caesia | reverse complement strand
AAAAGTTTCACATCTGTTGATAAAAATAGAGTATGTAAGTTTTAATGGTTTATTTATGGAGTGAAGCAAACATCGAGGTGTTGAAATATCCATTTTAATGAGGTAATCAAAGAGTTTGATTTCTTATAAAATCCACATGAACCTTGCGTATACATGATGGTTAGTGGGAGTGCAGTCGTATTACTAGTATTATATGTTGATGATATATTACTTATAAGAAATGATGTGCTAGTTCTATAGTCTGTCAAAGGTTGGTTGTCAAAAATATTCTCCATGAAAGATATAGGAGAAACAACCTACATTATTGGAATTCAGATCTATAGAGATATATCAAAAAAGTTACTTGATTTTTCACAGTCTACATACATCGATAAAGTGCTAAAGCGGTTTAGCATGGAAGAATTCAAGAAAGGTTACATTCCCATGAAGCATGAGATTCACCTTTCAAAGTTTATGTGTTCACGCACATAAGACAAGATGATTCACATGAGTAAGATCCCACATGCATTAGTTATAAGATCAATCATATATGTTATGTTATGTATTAGACTCGATGTATCATATATTCTGAGTGTTATGAGTAGATACCAGTCGGATCCAAACACGGATCATTGAGTGGTTATCAAGACAATCCTTAAGTACTTATGAAAAATTAAAGATTCATTTTTGCTATATGGAGGGAGTGATATGATTATAGGTGGATATATTGATGCTAATTTCTAGACGGACAAGGATGATTTCAAGTTTCAATCTAGATATGCATTCACCCTAAATGGAGGTGCAATAAGTTGGAAGAGTTTCAAGTAAGAAATCATTGCTGATTCTACCACTAAGGCAGAATACATTGCTGCTTCGAATGGAGCAAATAAGCGGTTTGGATCAAGCAGTTCATCTTTAAACTTGATGTGGTTTCGAGCATTATTGAAGCAATACTAGTTTACTGCAACAACAATGGCACCGTTGCTTAGGCTAAAGAATTGATGTCTCATCAATGATCCAAACATGTGCTTTACCGTTATCACTTGATGAGGGAGATCATTGGTAAGAAAGAAATACAAATTGAGAAAATCCTCACCTGAAGGAATTTATAGATCCCTTGATGAAATCTCTACCTTAAGTAAATTTGAGAGTCATGTAGAATTCTATGATATTGATACCATGACGATTAACATTAGGTCAAGTGGGAGATGTTATATTTGATAGGTGTCCTAAAACATCTTAGATAATGTACTATTAATTTGATAAATAAAATTGTTATTTGATTGTACATTTTTTATGTATTTGATTTGATTTTAAACTCAATTAATGAGGTCCACAATACAATGCATAACATGAAAAAAATTGTGATTGAATCATAATTAGTGGATATCTCTATATGTACAATTATATACGTATTAAAATATTTCTTAGTCGATGAATTGATGAGATTGGACATCATCGATTCTGTTAGACTAACATATGTTAAACTCTTTGATTTTTACTAAGTAGCGGATCCTCACTGGTTGAAAATATTAAGATGTTGATAGTCAGAGGCGGATGTAGTAAGGGGCCCGGGGGGGACATGGCCCCCCGGGCCCAGTCCAAGATCCTATTCGATAAATTACATAAGATTTTAGAGTTAATGGTAGATTTTAGGGATTAATGGGTTGTTGATCCTAATTCCTAAACCAACCCGATTGCGGACAAACCTAAAGAAATCGCGAGTTTGGGGATCGCGACATCGCGCGTCTTCTTCTTGCGGCGGCAACAACTTCGTGCGGCATCGCGCGTCTTCTTCGTGCGGCATCGCGCGTCTTCTTCGTGTGGCGGCAACAACTTCGTGCGCATCTTCATCAGGTGCCGATCGCGTCATCGCGGCATTGCGCCTCGCGTCTTCTTCGTGTCTTCATCGTCGGGCGCGGAAGAGAGATTGGTGGGTGTCGCCGTGTCGACCACAAGGAAGAAGTGAAACACCGGTAAGTCGAGCTTTAAATCCTTGGATTTCTAGGGTTCTTGGACCTAGATTTAGGGGTTTTATGGATTCTTTGGATTGCTTAGATTTTTCCTGAATTTTGAGTTTTCACAGCCGGTTGCTGTGATTTTGATTGGCTTGAGCCTTGAGGTTTCGGCAGGGAAGAAAGAAGAAGGGAGAGTGAATTCTATTTGAGGGGTTTTGGCCTGAGAAGATTGATTGATTGCTACCTCTCAACTTCATGGTTAGAGAACTTTTCTCCCTTTATACCTTTGTTTTGGTTATCAGTAACTTTTCTCCCTTTATTTTTTATGTTTATAAATGCTATCATAGATTCATAATATTTCACAAAACTCATTAATTGTATCTTGCTGCATTTGTTGTTAGCCCATAAAAACATAAATTTAGTTCTTTCATGACAACTTACATTGGATAAGCTGTTTATGTTCAGACTGTCATACTAGATTTTTAGTGGGATGTTAATCTATAAAGTAGTTTTCTTTCCTTTTATTTCTCTAATTAAGTCATTCTGCTTCTACAATGTAGTTTCGATATTTTTTTTATTGAATTGTTGTAGTTGAGTGCTTGTATTTGTTTTGATTTACCTGATTATATTTATGCTTGGTCGAGTAACTCGAGTTTAGTATTTTCATCATTGTTTCACCTTTCTTGGCAAACTTGTGGAAGCAAAGTTGAATTAGAAAAAGTTTACCTTGGCGGTGGTGCACCGTCAGGAGGCGCAGTTGATGGTTCTGGTGGTGGTGGTGGTGCTGCTCCAGAGGCACCTCCTGCCGAGGAAAAGAATGAAGAGAAAGAGGAGAGTGATGAGGACATGGGATTCTCCCTCTTTGATTAGTTTTGCTCTGTTCTGTTTTGTTCTTGTTCTAAATTCTGATGGTTAGTTATTATGTTTTGGGAGATTTATTGATTGCTATGTCACAATGAGTAGATCGTTTTCATTATATGGCCCCCCCCAACTATGAAATCCTGGATCCGCCCCTGGTTGCACCATTGCCCTGGGGACCATGCGACGTCTTTATCTTAGGTGGCTGGTGGCTGTGTAATTACAAGTGACGACCGTATAATTCCGACACATGTAACTGTTGCAACTGATGTCTCATTTCATTTATTTGTAATCGGCGCCTCCTTTGTTTCATAATTGATACATCTCCCTGTTTAACCTGACAAACCTAATTTACTGGCCAATTGGTTGAACTACCATTAATGACTCAGTCTCAACTTTACCGAACTCCACCGAAGGGTTCTAAGTATCGCCGAGCTTCCCATGAACGTTGCCAAGCTCCTATTGAGTCTGACTTACCTCAAGCATGATTTGAAACTCTAACTAACTCGAATCCTTACTTATCGAGTCAAAGGCATACCATGTGGAACTCATGTTAATCGAATCACAAGAAGGTATTATATGGAGTCCATGTTGACCATGTAAGAGATCCCTATTCATCTTTCTATGTTAAAATATAGGCGATGACAAATTACCTATAACTACTAGGTTTAAGTATTTAAGATTTTTTTTAAAAGAATTGAGAGGTTGAAATAGATATTTTAAATACAATATAGGCACAATAGTTGAAATTAGGACTGAGTATTCGATTAAAATTGAATCAAATTAATCAAAATTGAATCGAATCAAAATTTTTTGAACTAACCAAACCAATCGAATTTTCAAATAAAAATCAAACAAACCAAACCAATAAAATATCGATTAATTCGATTTTCGACCGAATTAACTGAAATAACTAAAATTTTTAAATATTATAAAAATTTTATCAATTAATTAGGGATTTATAAATTTACTCACTAAGACATTTATAAATTATTTTTTTTATTTTAATTAATTCTATTTATTTGGTTTAACCGAATAAGAAATTTTAAAACTAAAATCGAACTGAATTAACTGATTTTTTAGAAAAAATAATTGAAATTATGAAATAATCGAACTGAATTTTTAAAGTCAGTTGGTTCGATCTATTTATTCAGTTTAATCGAATTTTTTCTCACCCCTAATTGAAATGGAAGAGAACATAATTAAGTTGTTTTGTAATTGTAAAGTACCTCTAAAATTTAAAAAGAAATTTGACAAAATAATGGTTACATTTATTATGTTATATAGAGATCAATATTAGGATATAATTCAAATACATTAGCAGAAAATGAGAGTCGCAAAAATGATGAGGATGCTAAAATAGATATATTGACATACGAGAATAAATAAGATAAGAAAGAGTATTAAAGAGAAATTCAAAATTATGTCTATTCAGTGGCACGCGCCGTTTCCGACCAAATCGCGGTCGAATTTTGATCAAATCGCAGTCGGAGATCGGCCGGGAAGGATCGACGTGTGATTTGGCCAGAATCCGACTGCGATTTGGCCCAAAATCGACCGCGATTTGGTCTGAAATGACGCGTGCCACTACCGATCGTGTTCCGATCAAATTGCGCCGGATTCCGGCCAAAATTCGAGGCCGGTCGATGCACCGGCGAATGGCGCGTCGATCGGGCCCAATCCGATGGCCGACGGTATGCCCTAATTTATCTAAGGTCGTAACATTAGAGTTTTTCCTCATATATTGGGTTGGATTATCAACCCCGTGGGAGAGAAAACTGTTCGCTATTATTCAAACAAAATGATAATTTTTTTTCATTTAAAAAAAATATGAATCAACTGACCGTCAATCCTCACCATCAAGGGGCACCCCCATGTGTGGGTCAGGGTGTGTGTGTTTATATATATATATATATATATATTTATAATCATGTTATTTTTAAAAAAATTCAGCTCTTTCTTTCTCTTATAAAATGATAAAAAAATCATATTCCTATCTCATCCACCACATTGCCGTCTCCGTCGCCTTGCTGTCATCGACTCATCATCGCCGCCTCTGAATTGCAAAACTCTCTCTCGAAATCGACAGATGACAATCCAGTAATCACTGATATCTAAGCTTGAATCCCACTAGCTTTGCACCGGTAGTCTCTCTCCCTTTTCCAAACTCCTATTTGAGGTGATATTTTTGCTTCCTTTCTTTTTATTTTTCTTTATTTTCTATATTTGTGATTTGCACTGTTGCACTACCTTTTGCTTTGCTTGTTTATAGAGTTTGACCAATTGACATTTTTTTTATTGAGATCTAGAGTTATGTTGTTGCATTTTTTTATTTGATTTTGAAATTAATATCATTGGTATTTTAAGTATGAACGGTGAAGTCTTATTTTTTTTATGTAGGATTTTGTATTCAAATGTCAATTAAGATTTACTAAGCTCTCAATTTGATAATCTCATGAATATAATATATTTTAATATTTATTCATTATCCAGTTCTCTCTAGCTTGTTACATAACTTTAGAAATTAGAAGAATCAAATTTTGATTTTTTAATTAAGATTCAATATAATTCTAATATAAAAAATAAACTTCTGATTTTCTATTTTGTAAAGTGTTAATGCATTATAACTATGAAATATAATTTTTAAAAATTATTATGTGTAGTAAAATATAAAGTTTAGGATTTTAGAAAATTTTATTCACTATTTATTTTTGAATTATTTGAAAAAAATAATCATTAAATTATATGATTATATTTTTAAAATATTATGTTAATGATAAATTATGTTAAATAGTAATATTGAGGTATTTTAAGAAGATGTAAGATGAACCTATTTGAAATAGGGCATCTCTCCCTCCACCATGTCCTCCTCCTCCGCTTCCTCTGTCACCTCCTAATATTGACTCGAATGAGTATCTTAGTGATCCTGGACTAAGAAAGAACTTTTTCAAGTATAATGTGAATGAAAGAGATATTGTTCGACATTACTATTTGCAAAAAGGTGTGTTTCAACCTAAAAAATATGAATTTCCTTAGCATTCTTGTCCAAAAGATAAACGAATATTTTGAGTTATATGGTTCAGTAATCATCTTAATTGGCTAGAGTACAACATTGCAAAAGATGCAACCTTTTGTCTTTATTGTTATTTATTCAAAGTTGATCATGGTAGTCAAAGTGGTAGTGATTCTTTTGTTCCTGAGGGAGTTAAAAATTAGAGAAAGAAAGAAAATTTTGATAAACAAGTTGGAAATCAGAGTAACTTTCACCATAAGTGTATGATGGCGACTTAATGACTTAATGAATCAAAAATAACATATTGAAACTTATTTGGTCAATCAGTTTAGTTAGATAGCTGTCGATTATCATGTTCGTTTGATAAAATCAATTGATTGCATAATATTTCTTATGCGTCAAGGATTACCATTTTGTGTTCATGATGAATCCACAAACTCACTCAATCATAATAATTTTCTTGAATTCTTAAGATTTCTTACTGATCATAATGAGGATATTAATAAAATTGCACAAGACAATGCTCCCTCAAATCTCAAACTGGCATTGTCTAAAATTTAACAAGATATTATCATATCCATTGTCTATTTAACTACTAATTCTATTCTTGAAAATCTTGATAATGAATTATTTACTATATTAGTTGATGAGGCTCATGATGTATTTGTTAAAGAGCAAATAACAGTTGTTTTACGATTTATAGATGAAAAAAAATATTATTGAATGCTTTCTAGACATTGTACATATAATATAAGTGACATTATTGCCTTATCACTTAAGACTATTATTAATTCTTTATTGTACCAACATGGGTTATCTACATGTAATTTGTGGTGGCAAGGATGCCATAGAGCTAGCAATATGAGAGGATAATTCAATGGCTTAAAAAAGTTTAATTATGATGGACAATAAGTATGCTTATTATCTTCATTGTTTTGCTCATCAATTTCAACTTACATTTGTAGCTGTTGTTGAAAATAACATGAAGATTTCTATTTTTTTATGTGGTTGTACAGTTGAATAATATTGTTAGAATGTCATGCAAGCGAAGAAATATACTTGAATAATATTGTTGGAACGTTATGCAAGCGAAGAGACATACTTCGTGAAAAATAATTTGAAAAAGTTATTGAAGAAATTTGCAATGGTAATAATCTCCATTGGACGAGGTATGAATCAAGAGAGAATATTGAAAAGAGTTGAGAGTACACGTTGGGGTTCACATTATAATACATTATTAAGTTTGATATCCTTGTATCTTTCAGTTATTGATGTCCTTTTAATTGTTGAAGAAGAGGGAAAAGATCACAAACAAAGGGTGCAAGCAATAGTTTATTGGAATTGATGGGAAAATATTAATTCATATTTCAGATGCATTTAATGAAGAACATCTTGGGAGTCATGAATGATTTGTCGCAAGCTTTGCAAAGAAAAAAAAATCAAGATATTATAAATGTCATGATTCTTGTAAGCTCAAGCAAATATCAACTGAAACCATGAAAGATAATGATTAGGATTTGCTACTAAATGAAATTTCTTTATTTTGTGTTAAATATAAGATAGTCACCACGCATATGGAAGATTTGTTCGCCTTTCATGGGCGATCACGACAACATATTGATGGAAAGATAAATGGTCACTATTATCGTATTGAAATATTTTATGAAGTGATAGATTTGCAACTTTAAGAGTTGAACAGTCACTTTAATGAAGTGAACACAGAATTATTGTTATGTATGAGTTGTGTTGATCTATCAAATTTATTCTCTACTTATGATAAGAGAAAATTGTTTCAGTTTGTGAAATTTTGTCCATTCGATTTCTCCTCAATAGAGTTAATTGCAACTTGAATATCAACTTGATAACTTTATTTTTGACAAATGAAGTATCAGTCAATTCTCTAAGGTTGTCAGGATTAGTGAGCTTGCTAAAAGGATAGTTCAATGAAGAAGCTTGCTAAAAGGATAGTTCAATGAAGAAATATCGACTGAGAGATTATATGATAAATGATTATTTGATATCTTCTGTAAAAGGTGAAATCCGCCACCTTAGCGGTCTCACACGGCCAGTCCCACGACCATCTGTGAGGAGGTAAATCGAGAAACTACAGTTGGTCACGACGCAGGAGGATATTACTTGGCTTCATCAGGATTCGAACCCTTGCCCTCTTCTACAAGTCTGCTGCATCATAATCAACTCAGCTGTGCTCCGGGAGCAATTATTTGATATCATACATTGAGTGAGATGTGTTTAATACAGTTGATAATAAAGTTATTATTCAATATTTTTAAAGTATGAAATCTCGAAATGTATTATTATAAAAATATTTAAAGTTAATATATAATTTTTATTATATATTGTATTATTTTTTTTAATTTATTGAATTCACCCTCTTATCGAAAATCCTAGAGATGTTACTGTTCAACATTGATGAGAGGCAATTTTAAATACTTTCGGAATCAACACTAATTCTACTACTTGGTGATGCCATTGCCAGGGTTTATCATGCTGAAGAAACTTCGTAATCGACGGACAAATACTCCAAAAATTAGGCATTTTCATTTTGAAAAGCAAGTTGGAAATCACCAGATTCTTTTACCGAGTCAACCCACACGGATCGTCTAAATCTTGTTAGACCTAAATACTTTAAATTTAATTATTATAATAATTATGATTCATAATTATTATTTTTAATAATCTAAATATTTAATTTTTCATTTTCATTGTTAGACCTAAATACTTTTAAATTTAATTATTATAGTATAATTATTATATCATATTATTATTTTTGATAATATAAGTATCTAACTTTTCGAATTGATTAATCTTGAAGATAATCAATTTGACTTTCTAAAATATTTTCATCAACTACTAAAATAAATTTGAAAAGAACATATGAATTCTTATGGACTATCCAATATCTCAAGTGATTCGAACACCATGATATATGAATACCATCCATACCCCAAAGTTACTATAATATATTATTGATCAATATTAATTTGAATTGAATAAAATCTCACGTCTATATATCTCACTTGTACATATATTTAAATAGCTTTGAATTGTAATTCGTTACTGCAACATACAATTTATTAATGTTGACTTAAGAAGATCTTACCCGTAAATAAGCTATTTTGATGATTAATAAAAAAAAGAACAGTGTTTTCTATTTTAAAACACACTTTTATACGGACCCGTTACCGTTTAGAGTGGGAGCAAAAGGTTCCCCACTCGTACGATCCAAAAACTCATTAGTCAAAGAGACAAGAAGATGAGATAAAGAGCACAACTGGTGACTCAGGAGACCTGGAAAAGAAATAAGCTGCTTTCTTTCTCTGTACATCGTAACACAACTGGTGACTGAAGACCTGGGAAATAAAATTAACTGAACTGCTTTCTTTCTCTGTACACTATGCAAAACGAATATTGATGATGATGATGATGATGATGATGATGTTAGGAAAGAACACATGATTGAAACAACTGTGATCTGGAGCCATAGCAATCTGAGATCAGCAAGGCTGGAGATGGATCAGTGAAACTTAACCAATATGTCTGACTTTGCGCCTGTATGGTCTGAACCTGTTACGGCCAACCTGGTCCAACTCCCCATGATGCATAAACTTATTCAACATGCACACGGCGGCTAGCTGGGTGCCAATAGTAGTGCGACCTCGCGAAAGGAAAAGAATGCCGCCGACAACCAGAAGCCCATTTGCTATCCACTTTGTCGTTGCACTTATCGGTTTCTTCTCTGGAACATCCACCTTGCTTTGTCTTCCATGGTCATTGCCTGAATTCTCTGTAATTTCTTGGGTACTAGTCTCGATGTCAGCCTCCAACTCCGATGGCACCTGAGGAAGGACATGAACCATCAAATTAATCTCTTTGATGAGTTCATCGGTGTGTCACTTTGACAAGAATTCACAAGTGACAGAAGCAACAAAAACAAAACAAAATCAGGCATGGCTACAGTTGCCTGAGAGGTCAACTTTATCTAAATTATAGCCGATAAGACAGAATAACATGTTTGACAATGTAATGTTGTATGACATATTCCAAGAAAATCATCCCAAATGTTTACCTTCTAAATTATATGAACCTTCATTCTAGCTTCCTAGTTAGGTAGTCATGTGATATATGGAGGTAAATTTCATGTAGGAAGTAGAAGGAACTACATAGATGGCCAATTTCGTCTGTGTCGGATTGTAATTTGGAAGGCATAATAAATATTTATACAAGATGTGAAATGAGGATGATGAATTTATTGCTGCATAATACTGTTTAGCAGTATAAGTAATATTACAGGAAATACTATGACTCCGAATCAAAGCCAATAGCAAAATTATACGTGCATGAAGAAACTTGAGTAAACATTGAAGACAATTCAGGAGATTGCCAAAAAAGCAACGCAAGCAAGAGGCAAATGAAGCAGTGCAACCTTGGATCTATGCTTCCTCAAAATCCATTGGGATGACCATATAGCAATTTTAAATGGTTTATGATTCCTATCCTTTATTTTAAAAGACAGCAGCTAATGATACTAACCTTTTTAATAAGTCGAACAAGAGTAGGGACCAATACTGCACGACTGGGATGAGAGGGGTATTCACGCAATGCGCTGTTTGTCTTACACACAAAGCTCCATATTCCTTTGGCAAACGTCAGTTTTGCCATCTCAACATTGAGGCCAGCATCTTCTTGATGCACCACTGTTATCTCACAGGCGTCCCTACCAGGAACTGCAACAGAAAGTTTTACATCAGTATTTGATTAAAGTAGAGATTACAAATGGCATGGTTAGCCAAGAGCTCTTTGATGTAGAAACTAAATTTAGCTGTCAATCTTCTGTTGCTTATACTAAATGTAGAGTCTTCTTGGCAATTAAAAGAAATCTTGAAGAAAGAAACCATTAACTCGATACAGATAATTTAGAACTAAGTGCAGGTTAGAAATAACTGATGCTGTTTCGGGGCTCTTTTTATCTCATATAAACTTAATAAAGAAACATTCCTGCCAAGATGGTCCCTAGTTGAGGACGGAAAGGATTTAATTGAGATAATGAGATGGCTTCTAATGTGAAGATTAAAGTAAGACCAAGTCAAATAAAGTCCTTGGCCAAACACATTTGCCATAGAGAAAAATCTTTCAGAAAACAAGGCAAGAAAGTAGTTAGCAACAATGGTATTAGACATGCAAAAGAAGGCAGTACAAAGAATTCTACAAGAGAACTTGCCTTTTCTTATGCGCCAACCCGATTTGTAAAAACGAACCCGTACATATTTCTTTTGTTGTGGAGCTAGAGGATGCTCACAATCCTACAAAGATCATAATAGATAATTGTTATAGAAAATAATATTGGGAAAGAGGGCAGTGCCCTTAATTGACTGAGCACAGCCTCGAGGGACAAAGTCTTAAGGCCTCTATGTTAAAAGCCATTGGATACTTATAAGTCATGTTGAACATATTAGATTTTGAAGTCCAACTTAATACATGAACTTATGCTACATTGAAGTTCAAACAGAACAATGAAAAAAGCCTAGAGTTGCATCAAAGAGCAGCCACTATGGTAACATAAGCATGTGGTATTAGTTGCTCAAAGTATAACTGCTGAAGCTGCATTTCTCCTAGTCTCTACTTATTTTGACCTGCTATTGTTTCAATTTCTGTCCTATGTTTATCATATGTGATAATCTATTACAAGGTAGGCTACTAATGCTACCAACATTATCAAATAAATAGAACAGCATTACATGTCTGTATACTGAAGTCATCAATTAGAATTAGGCAGCAGCGATTGTAAAGTACATTTCTTTTCAAATCATTTAACTGTTTCATTTTAGATGCATGTAGTGTAGCGACCATTGTGAAGTACATTTCTTTTCAAGTCATTTAACTGTTTCATTTTTCAGATACATCTAGTTTTTTTCCCCATTAAACAAACACCCAACAAAGTTGTAAATAGAAGCTATCAGCCTGATCAACATATTTGAAAAACATTGCAAACAATAAATTGAATTCTCAGAGTATGTAAAGAGGCTTTAATGCGAAGTGCATGTTCTGTTGTCTCAAATATTAGTTCTCACACACAATACCTATATTTTTCCCATCAGACTAACATTTTTTTCATCCAAATATAATTCAAAGTAGACTTCAGTAATACAGCGTAAAAGTAACAAGCTGTATTTCTTACTCTAAATTGTCATATAAAAAACAAAACTTGCAATAAAAGGAAAAAAAGAAAGACATACAATGCTCATAAACTTCAGAAAGTTTCAGGCAGGTGCATGATAAAAAAATTGACTGTGGTTACCTTAATAAGACAATAGAAGGTTTTGTCTTTTCCTTCCCAGATTCGCCAAGCTAATACATATTCTCTTGGTGAAAGGAGAGGGAACTTCTTTATTGAACACCCAATCTCCATCCCACTATCTTCATCGACCTGTAGCTGCTTATGCTGGATTAAAATCTTGTCCCACACTTTTCTGTATTCATTATCCATGTAGAAATCTCTAAGAAGTTCTGGGGTGCAGTTCTCAAATGTTGTAACACTATGATATTTCAATGGTTCATCCTATCAAAACATGGGAAACATAAGTCAGAAGGAAGCATTTCCTTAAGTTATGAATTAGATCTTCTTTGTCTTCCCCACAGTGCATTCTACTACAATTTCACAAAGATTGTTTGTTGATTAAAGCACATTACAACCTCATAGACCAAGGTCTAAATCAAGGATAAAAAATCTTCTTCGGAGAGTATCATGGATTCAGGCTTAAGGAGTACTATAATCTCTGACAAATATAATAGAAAGAAGATTGACTGAAATACCGAATGGTAGAATTGTAGAATGAAAAAGTTTAAGTCTAAATTACAAGAGTATTCTGAATGAAAAATTGCCTCTAAAATTAGGAAAATATTATGCCTGTTGTGTTCTATATCATACAATAATAGATTCAAGAAAATTAATAAGTTGATTGAACTGAAGTATTTTTTTTTCTTTTGAAAAACATAGCAGTTAGTGAAAGATAGTTCACTTATTGCAAAAATAAGATAAATAGCATAGAAATAAATACAGGAAATCATCTACAGTTTGCATCAACCTTAGGATAAAACAAACTCGTGGCTGACACAGATCAAGTAGTTGGCCAAAAGACAAACATGTCAGCCTTAAAAAACTTAACTCAGCTTTTCACTAGTACACTTAGAAGGGAAACTCTTTCTTCGTGAGAATTGAACTAAAGTTATTATCCCAATAAAGAAATCTAGCAATACAAGATCATCTATCAACATTAAATTGAACAAAATCTTAACTAAAATTTACTAGCTACTGATACAAAATTTCACTAGAAGCAGGAACAAACAAAAAAGAAAATGGAAATGTAGTGTGATGTTTTATGTAGATAAAACTAAAACAGATGACATAAGAAGCACAAAGAAAGAATAATGGACTGAAACATTATTCGGATGAAATGGAAGGGAAGATGGTTATTGTCCTTGGATTGAGAATCAGGGTTAAAATAATTTTGATGTTAAGATTCTAGAACATCAAGGGAAGTAGTAATAGAAAATTAACAGATTTTGTATTGATTCCTAAATAATGTGACGAAATAGTATCTAATTTGGTCGATGATCACAATTATAACAACGAGATAAATATCATCAAACTACTTTTAAAAAACACAAAAAAAAACTTTTGTTTTGTTTTGTTTTTTTTTTTTTGCCAACTAAATTCTTCGATGATCACAATTATAACGACAGGATAAATAATCTAAAAACTACTTAAAAGAAGACACACAAAAACAAATCAAAACAAAACAAAAAACATTTGGGCGTACTTTTGGTCTGTAGCACTTGGCTTTGTAAGACACAAGATCGTTGCTTTTTTCAATCACATGTTCCCATCTATCGTCCCGTTCCAGATTCTCATCCAAGCTAATAATAAAGTCTCTCAAATCATTATCGGATATGATCTGACATACCCTGCAACAAAATCCATACCGAGTTTGATAACTAGCGGGGAAAAAAAACTCTTTTGGAACATAGAATCGACGTCAAACCGACAAAACCAACTAGAAACGAAGGGCAAACCCAGACGAAGATCCTCCTTCCGAACTCTCCGTCAAGGTCGAGTCTTCCAACGAAGCCCGAGGCGCAGAGGCCCTCGGGATCCGCCGGGAGGAGAGGAGCCGGAGGAGCTGCCAGGAGATGAGCAGAAGCGTGACGATCGCCGTCGCCCAACCGCCGGCGGTGCTTTCCGGCCATAGCTCGCCCGAATTGAAGGCGAAAGCGCGGAAACAGGATCGTAGGGTTTGGGGTTGCGCCATGCAGTTCCCTCCCGAACGACGGATGGGAGAATGAAGTTGGGGGCATCGAAGGCCTTCATCGTTATATATGAAGCGGATGAAATAAACCGGACCGAGTCCTCCATCCACATAAAAAATATTATTTAATTATTTTTTAATGCTCCCATGAATTATTCTTTTCCAAAATTGCCACAGCCTCTCTTTTAAAATAATAATAAAAATAAAAAATATTTATTGCCCTTAAAAAGGGGGCGAAATCTTAAGATACCTAATATAATTTTAAGAATTACATAATATATTTTGATAAAATTTAACAAAATTTTAGATAAAATTTAAAATTTTAATGCTAGAAAGTTTTTAAAAACACCAACTTTGAGGGTGAAATAGAAATCAATAATTCCGAAATTATGAAATACCATGAAATAGAAAACCTAAAATTTAGAGGCCATCAGAAAAATATTTTAGAAGAAAAAAAATGTCATTTTCAAAAAATCTTCATCGCTCACTTCTAATAATTAAAGTAGTATTTAATATCTTGACAGATGTATTTGAATGTATATCCAACCTTCATCGTATTACGACAATAAACCTAGGAAAAGATATTAGCCCTACATTATTTGAGGTGGTTACATGTAGTTCACTTTTATTTATTTTCTCATCTTCAACAAGTGAACTACATGTATCTAACACTAGTTGTCCATATGATCTCTTAATCATTAACATTATTGTTTCGAATGTATAAATTATTGAATAAAAATGATAAACACGTATAGTGATTCTTTGTCGATCTTGTTCTTTTTATTTGTTGTCAAAAAGACGTTACGGATCAAATAATCCTTAGCTATTCATGGACCAAATTCCTATCAACAATGCATGTTCCTCCTCCGGAGAGATTTCCGTAAGACGCATAGCTTCTGAAAAAATTTTATCGTATCTTTCCAAAATTTGGACGCACACTTTATAAAGAAGAGAGAGAGTAGTGAGATGAGTTACGAGACAAGTGGGCAATTTTGATAACTGTCTACATTTCCCACTACTCCCATTACCAACATCTCACACTCGTCCAAATCAAACCACAAAGATCATATAGCCACGAAGACTAATTAGTCACAATGACAAAATAGAACATCCAATTCATACATCAGGAAAAATAGTTCGTGCGACAACATGCATTCTAAGCGATTAATGCTAAGAAAGTTGTTATACTTTACATAGTCGCTCTTTCAAACAAATTAGAGATATTAACATCTTGCATATACCATAGATTAAATCATTTACATCAATATTAATATCTCTAATCTCTTATAATGACTATTATGTCAAGAGCATGTTCACAATATCTTTATTCAATATAATTATTCACAATTATATTTTATGTACCGAATAAAAATATAATTGGTCGACTAGTGAATAAATACCAAAGATGTAAATCTATTTTAATCTTTTTTTTAGCTAAAATATATTCATTTCAATTAGTCATTTTCCTAGTCATGTTCCACAGACTGAATCATATATAGTCAATAGGATACATGTTAAAATAGCAGATCCTAATTAGAACTTCAAGAAGATAGCTAAATAGTAATTTAGGGTAAAATCGAGATTAACTTATAATCTCAAAGGTCTCACATAGTAGAGAAACAGAGATCTATTCTCCTACTACCTTTATTGTCGCTATTGCACATGTGGTATGAATCACATGTTATGAGTTGTTCTCTTTACTAATAAAGAGTGCATGCTATTCTTAAACATTGTACAGATTTTGATTTAGACATTCTCAATGTCTAATCTTGAATTCAACTCATAAATTCTAATCTAGCTTCTTGTAGATTTAGTAAATGGTGGGTTCATTTACTCCGATCATTATTAATTCACAAATGATCTCATCTTGATACAACTATCAAGGCGACTTCAACTTACAAGTATGCCTGCATTCACAGCTTCGTTAGTTGTCCCATAAGTAATAATCTTACCTCTATTATACTTAACAAATAAAGATGATTGCCCATGTGAGAGGACCAATCTCAACCTGCCAACATGCTCACCGAGACTTTATCCAAATGTTACAAAGACATATACACAGAATAGATCATGACATTTCATAAACAATCATCTTACCATATTTGATTGTCTTACAACATGTTACATTCTCCGAAGTCCCAAAGACTTCATATGTCCTTGAAATGACTATAGTCAATGACTTAGTAAAAGGATCTGCAAGCATAGCATGTGTAGGGATATACTCAAGAATTATCTTTTTCTTAGCAATTATATTCCTTATAAAGGTATACTTTATAGCTATGTGCTTATCTTTGCTGTGATATTTGGGATCCTTAGAAAAAGCTATCATAGCTTGATTGTCATAGTACACTGTAACATGACTCTCATTGTTCTCAACAATTTTCATATGCTTCAGAAACCTTCTTAACAAGACAATTTCTTACACAATCGCTGAACAAGCCGCATACTCATCTTCCATTGTTGACAGTGCTACACAAGCCTGTTCTTGATGTTCTATGTGATGACGTGATCATTTAGCAAGAATGTATAGCTAGATGTGGATTTTTTATCATCAAGGTCTCCTGCCTAATCTGCATCTGTATAGTCTTTCAAGCTCATATTAGATCCTTGAAAACAGAGATAATAATCTGTTGGCCCTTTAAGATATCTAAATATTCTCTTCACCGCTTTCTAGTGTCTTGATCCTGAATTTGACTGGAAATGACTAACTAAGTCAACAGCATTGCTGATATCAGGATGTGTACATAACATAGTGTACATCAAACTACCAATGACATTGACATATAATTTTTTTTCATCTCGACTATTTCTTCTAGAATCTTGGGACACATACTCCAGAACAATACATTTTGCTATAGGTGTCTGTTCAATGTTACAATTAGACATGCTGAAATGGTATAACATCTTAGTGATATAAGTCTCTTGAGACAAATCCAAAAGTCTTTTTGATCGATTTCTTATGATCTTCACTTCTAAGATGTACTCAGCTTCTCCCATATCTATTATGTCAAATTGTGATGAAAGTTACATTTTGACTTCTGTCACAAACTTTATGTCATTTCCAGCTATTAACATATCATCAACATATAATGATAAAATGACAAACTTTTCTTCTTTCTTTTTCAAGAAAACATAATGATCTTCATTGATCATTTTGAAACTATAAGATAAAATGACTTTATTAAATCTTATGTTTCATTGTCTTGACGCTTGCTTTAGACCATATATAGACTTTTTAAGTCTATACACTTTATTCTCTTGGCCTGCAACAATATAACCTTCTGGTTGTGTCATATAAAGTTTCTCGTCAAGCTCACCATTAGGGAAAGCTGCTTTACATCCATCTGATGTAATTCTAAGTCAAATTTTGCTACAATAACTAAAATGACTCGTATTAACACAAATTTTACAATGGGAGAAAAATATCTCTTCAAAATTAATACCCTTTTATTGGGTATATCCTTTTGTAACAAGGCGAGCTTTGTATCTATTAATCGATCCATCTGCTTTTCTCTTAATTTTGAGAATTCATTTATTCCCAATAGCCCTTCGACTTAGAGGAAGATCGACTAATTCCCAAACTTAATTCTTTTTCATTGACCTCATTTCTTCATTCATTGCAACTTTCTATTTTTCTCTAACTGAGCATTTCAATGCTTCCACAACAGTTTGAGGTTCTTCATCGTTAATTGGGAGAATCATTAAGGCCTCATTCTCAATATCAAACTTTTTTTGAGGAATTATCTTATGACTACTTTTTCTCAGGTTGAATTATTGAGAAATTATCTCATTAATTGACAAATCACTCTCACTGTTTAGTTAATGGATTGACTAGACAAATCTCATTAAAGGAAGATCGACTAATAGCATCTCTTGTGATACCTCTATCGTTGACAAAGTAGCATCCTTCTCAAATAGTGGAATAGTTTTGTCAACATTACTTCTAGTTGGGAATTCAGTTTCAAGAAAAGTAGCATCTCCCGATTCTAATTTAGAGATGGTTATGTCTTGTTCCTCACCAATGAAAACATAACCTTTGGAGGTTTCAGAATACCTTATATATAAAGATACACTTCATACCCCTAAGTCCTAGGTTTTCATTTTTGTGAATGCGATCATGAACATAGGCAACTCAGTACCTCAAGGTCTCAGATTACTCAATTCTGATTTTCTATTTGTCCAACATTCATAAGGTGTAGAAGGAACAGATTTAGAAGACACTCGATTAAGTATATAAGTTGTTGCTAATAAAGCATCTCTCTAATAGGAAATTGAAAAATTAGCTTGAGCCATTATAGACCTAACCATATCCAGAAGAGTTTGATTTCTTCTTTCAGCAATCCTATTTTGGTGTGGAGTTCCTGGGGTTGTTAACTGTCTAATAATTTCTTTATCATTACATATCGCCTTGAACTGATCAGACAAATATTCACCTCCACGGTCAGTGCATAAGGTTTTAACTTTACGATCCAATTGATTCTCGAATTCGTTCATATAACGTTTAAAGCAATCTAATACTTCATATTTATGAGAAATTAAATACACATAACCAAAACGTATGAAGTCATCAATAAATGTAGTGAAATAGGAAGTTTTATATCTAGCCTTCACATTCATCGGACCACAAATATATGAATGAATTAATTGCAATGATGATTTAGCTCTAATAGCCTTACCAAATGGTTTCCTAGTTAATTTTTCAGCAAGACAATGCTCACATACAAACAAGTTTATCTTAGCATGAGTGCCTAATAGATCCTCTTTAGCTAATCTATTCATTCATTCTTGTTTAATATATCCTAATCTAGCATGTCAAGCTTTATCATTAATATCAGCATCACTAGTAAGAGCAATGTTTGAAAAATAACTACCAATTCCATAATCAGTATTCGATTCTACATCAAGAACCATAACCATTTGTTAAAAAATCATATCTTATTAACACAGAGTTCAGTCGAAGTTCCATACACTGGCTGTAAAAGTTGATACAATAACCCAATCTAAGAAGATAATTAATAGAAACTAAATTTCGTCTAATTTCAGGAGCATAAAGGACATCATATAGAAGCTGTAGGATCGAGTGCACGTGAGAGGGGGGTGAATCACGTGCTTTTTAAAATTCTTTTGTATTATTTAATCAGAGTTAAAAGAAACGTGCTTTGAAAAGCATGCGCAGTGGAAAGAGAATACGAAGCGATAAAAGAAAATAAATACGAAAGACATAATTAATTTTTTACTTCGTTTGAAGCTGTCGGCGACTCCTACTCGAAGGCCCAAGTTCCTTGAACCTTTGCGTTGGAAAATCCACTGTAATCCTCGATCGGTGAAAACCCTCGGTTGAGAGATTCGAATACAGAGGATATGAAGTGTGACAACCCCACACTTCCTATTTATAAATTAAATACGAACAGTAAGAACAATGTTACCAAACACTTTTGTAGATTGTCGATTAGCTCCGTGTGTTGGAGTTGTCTTCCGATAGCAAGTGGGCGTTGTCGTATTGAAGAAGTAATCGGAAGAAAAAGACTTGTTGTTGAAGCTTGATCGAGCACACTTTTTGCTCCTTTGCATTGGTTCGGATTAATTGAAAGCAGTTGTTCAATCGTACCACTGAAGAAGTTTCGACCAACATAAATAGGAGATCTTGGGCTCATCCTGATCCTATTAAGTTGGTTGAATTCTTTATCTTGATACTCAAGGCTTTAAGCTTTATCTTTATCCTGATTTAATTCAAGGTCTCGAAGCCTAATCACGTGCATGAATCTTTACAAGGCTTAATTTCTATCCTTATATATCACTTTTAGCAAATAGTGGAATTAAAATAATATAATTAAATTTAACAAAGATCCTTCAACGTGGCTTCATTTAACCAAGTGAAAGAATAATTTAATTAAGTAAAACTCTATATGGTGGCTAGCAAGCATTCTTTAGATAAGTAACATTTAAATGAGTAATAATTTTAAATGTTAGTCCAAGTAAAGTAAATTCTACAAAACAA
>JBBMKF010000007.1:2879988-2890723 GCA_037834155.1 Curcuma caesia | reverse complement strand
AGCAAATCACCGGCTCCCAGATCCTAAAACAACGCCCCCCCCCCCCCACTTCTATATAAACGACACAGGTATGACAATAAAGGCTCTGAATTCTGGCAGGATACATACCTCTTCACTCATTGCCTGACTTGAGCGTCGGAGTGGCCACGCCGGGACTTCTCGGCGCCCTGCTAACCCGTGCGTTCAGTTGTTGTCTCTTCAGGGTTTCTCTCCTCGACGCGGTGGTACCAGTTGACGCGGCCTCCTCTTGCCTGGTGTTGCGGCTATCGTCAGCAAGGAGCCGGAACAGTTGGTATCTGATTTGGTCTTAATGAAAATGAGTTTGGGAATGGACCTAGTCTTATTCATGGTCAGAATAGCGAAGGGGATTGCCCATAATTTCAAGAAAACAAGGGATCACTTGCATTGAGATAACACAATCAATCGCCTCTCAGCCAAGATTTTGTAGGGTGTTGGTCTTTTTTTTCTTTTTTTTTTTCCTATGATTCTCTAGGATATTCCAACCATCCAACATATCCAGAAACATCATTCACATGGTATGTGGAGCATCTTTCAAAACTACCATTTATGAAAGTATAAATACAATGTGAACATAAAACCTCAAAGCAAAGCACGAAGTATATTTATTTGCAAGTTCATTAAAATGTTTATGATGAAATATCCGATCATTTAAGTAAAAATAATAATTTATCAAAGTAAATTAAACAAATAATAATACAATTAACTATGTTTCAGATTAAACTGAAACTTGAAGTTAAATGTTTTTACCGTTAATAAAACATCAGAAAATGCAAAAGAAAATTAATTTCAGTAATTTCCAAAAAGAATCTGATTAATTTTAAAATGACTCCCGTGAGAAAAAGACAACCCAAATTTACTTCAACTATTCAAAAACAATGGGGAAATGAAGCATCATATGTAGTCATTTCAACTTTTGATTCGCACTAACTGTCAAGTTGTGAATTCTGTAAGCTCACAGATGGCAAAACGAAGCAAACTTGTACCGGCAATATATGACCTCTTTTCAGACGGAAGAAAATATATAATCTTTTCTTCACAATTTGCTAAATATGTATTTGAATTTGGAACATAAATTTGATGACAAAGAATAAAGAAATTTTTTGACATAATTGTAGTTAATGAAACCTTCAATCAGTAATTATTAGTTTAATGAATTGAAATACTTTGACAAATAATCGTTATTGAATAAGAAAACAGTAAATTGATAATAATTTGCAAAAACAACTACATGCTGTAGCTTATGAGTATTCAATGGTCTAGTTAATTTCAAACGAGCCAAAAGTGTTACACTTTCATCTTGTGGAGTTTCAGTTCTTGCTAGGTTAGCTGAAGAAGCTCTCATTGGAGCAACACTGTCAAACATGGACTTCATTTAAAATCTCATGAAGTGATCAAACATGAAGTTATATTACCAGCTTTGTTAATTTACTAAAAGAAATAATAAAGACATAATCAGAAGTCTTGAACATCTCAAACGCTTATAAATAAAATAAGCGTGCTAGTGTACTTACAGATAAGGCTATTCACGGGCTTAATTATGTTTTAGAATTCAGAAGCTAAAAACTGAACAAGGAGAGGGACTCAGGAGTATATATAATTAGTCCCTTCAGTAGCTTATATAGTTTCCCATACTTCATGTAAACAAGCTTGTAATTTGTGAACACATTGGTTCAGAAGGCTGCGCATGAACACGTACCACAGGTGGCATAGTCAACTACAATAATAATTCAAACTTAGAACGAGTTCTCACAGAGGTAAGCTTACCTTGTTTGCATCCATATTATGAAAGCATCTTCTATAAGGAGTTCAATGATTGCCCAACATAGATATTAATATAACCCTACTTCCGTGACCAAAAATGGGCAATAATTTGCATTAAAAACAATGGCTTATTTTCAAAAGGCTACTAGCATCGCAAAATGGTTGCTCGTTTCTGAGCAGGTAGTCAATGATTTGAGCCATTGAAGGAAACTCATTACAGTGTAATGGCACGATGGTGAGTTTTTTTATAGATAGATTGCCCTTTCGTTTAATCTATCATCTACTTTTGGAGATTTCTTATACCATTGTCAAGATGGGCATTACTTCCTGAAGCATGCAACTAAGATGGTTATTTTCAAAGTGCCACGAACGGAAGCAATATCATTTCTGTAAAATGGCAAGATGGTAGGATTTTTAAAGCTGCATTGCCGTTTACTATCACCTATCTTCCATTTTGGAGAATTATTATATTATTGTGAAGATGCCTATTGTTTCCTGATGCTTTAAGTATTCCCTTATCATTAATGAAATATTTAACATTTAGCCAAGATGTAAAGTTACAGTAATCAAGCGTCTAATATTTGTTAATAGCTTAAACATTCAACAAGGCACAGCTAAGCCTACGCTTGAACTACAGCATGGTAAGCAAAATAATGTAGAGCAGATTGTTTTAGATCAATTATAACAGAAGTTAAATAATGCTAATGCCCAAAGCAACAAGTATATGTTAAAACTGATCTTTACTAAAATCAGCTAGGATTCCATAATATAAAAAATATGCTAATGAAAAATGAAAATTACATGACCTCTATCTTCCAAGTAATTTTCCAAAAAAGCTCAATGTTTTCTGACCGATTGAGACATCAGAACTGCATTGCATGGTGGCTTAACAAAGGAGCGGTGAACTCCAAAGCATCTCTTTTAACTTTGAGGATAGTGGACACATCATGGATGCAACAAAGAGCTAGAACTATAGGTTACAATGGTGTAATAGTGGAAATTGTCTCAATATTGATGGTTTCAAGACTCAAGGACGATGAAATTAATGTGCCTTTAATCTATTCCTATTACAAAGAAAAGTAGAAAGGACTTGCAGAAGAATGAAGCTTGCAGCTACAAATGGCCAGAATTCAGTCTCCCTTTGAAAATGTTTTGCTGCTTCCATCACTGCCATCTGGAGCAGAAAAGGCTGCAGGCCTCTACCTTCAATCACGAAGCTCATCTCAACAGTGTAATCCAAAGAACTACATAAAGGCAGTACCTTCTCTCCATACTTATCGTTGAACTTCTCCAGCTCCTTGGCCTTTGCAAGCTAATTTCTTCCACCAACTCTAATGTGCCGCAATGCTTCTAGCTCCTGGACGTATGGTAGTATACCTTCATCTGCCTTGGTCGAAAAATTTTCTAAATAATCCTTAGTGTTAGTATTTAGGATATAGACGTTATAACCAAACACCCTAAGATGTTTAATTATGTGAACTTTTCTAAACAAAGTTCATAAGGAGTCATTTCTAAAAACCTATGTAGGTAAATCCTCTTTTGGATATAGCAAGCAACACTAATCATCTCTTCTTCAGCAAAAGGTGGAATCCGCCACCCAGCGGCCCCACACGGTCGGTCCCACGACCATCTGTGAGGAGGTAAATCGAGAAACTGCAGTTGGCAACTACGGAGGAGGGCATTGCCTCAGCTTCGCTGAGATTCGACCTTTGCCCACTTCAGCAAATATGTCCCGTAATAATCAACTCAACTATGCCCCAAGGGCAACACTAATCATATCAATACAATGGTAACTAGATGGTGAATATTCATTTAACATCTACCTAGCCACCTCTTGTAGGACACAAATTTCCTCTTCACTATCCTATTTTGTTGAGGAATTCTAGGGACCAAAAAACTTGCATATCCTTATTCCTAGCAAAATATTTTAAAATGATCACTTCAAATTCTCTACATGAGAATCTTATCACTTCATATTCTCAAATTCTCCGCAATGATCACTTTAGATTTAGTTAATCTTGAGATCTTATTCTCTACTCTTTTACAAAAACTAACTAGAATTTCTAAAGTATCTTCAGTATGTTTCTAAAGTATAGTCATCTACTAGCACAAAACAATATCACTACCAGTCAGGGAGATTATTTCATGACTATCAAATAAGTCCAAATGAAAAGTTCAAGAGGCATAGTAGTATTAACTAAATCTATATGACTAGCCTTGGCTTGCTTACCCTTTTAGCATGCGCCACATAATTTGCACTTATGATACCAAATCTTTAATAAGCCTTTCACCAAATCTCTTTTGGTCAAAGGCCCCATGTTAATGTGTCTCTTTTATGCCACAACCAAGCTTTCTCTTAGTCACGAAACACTAGGTACAAATGTTAATAACAAGGAAAATTGATACTATAAATATTATCTCTCCTATCTCCTGCTGAATGCCATATGCCAGGGCGCCTTGCAGCTCCTTCCTTAAAGGATCCCAATGAAGAATAATCATCCCAAGTGACTTTGAAAGCCTTCTACTTCTTAGACTTTTCTTGTTGCTTAAGTGGCTCCAAGCACTTCAATTTGTAGTGATCTTTCCTATTATACTCAAATCACTAGACTTGGATTTAATATAGGTTTCTTCTGAAGATCTTTGAGCATCTTCTTTATGCCCTTTTGTCAAATGTCTTACTCTTTCTCATCGTTCCTTTCACAAAATGGATCATTTTACTTGTGGAGATGTCATCCTCACTCTCAATTTCATGTTCTGATTTGAACAAGAGCTCATTCTTCTTTTTAAGCTTCTTTCTATATGCAATCAAAGTTAAACCCTTCTCTTTGAAACAAGGGTGAATAAACTCACTTTGAATCGACTTTATCTCTACAAGGAGTTAGTGCAGTGGAAAATGCAAATAATTCAAAGGAAGAATAAACAATTACAAATCAACACACTAATTTAATGTGATTGACAGATCCATGAATAGGTCACTCCTTAAATTTTCGCTATCTTTTCTCCTCGACAAGAATATGGAGGTAGAGAAACATCTTATGCTTCTTCTTACAAGAAAAGACCTTGAAGAAAGGATTTGAGCACTTTAAATGGAGAGCTCAGCTTGGGTGATTCCAAGTCCCTAAGGTCCCTTATCGATAATCTCAACTTTTGATGCAATCAAGCCCCAAATGGTTCGATGTAACCTTACGTTTTGATGTTTGAGCAAAGGGCTTAAATTAGATGCTTGTCTTGTGATTTAATGTATGTTTGAATGTGTAGGGACTTGCAAGAATACACAATGAACTTGAAAAGCTTGCGACTTACTGTGGCTAAGGTGACACACTCGATGGTCGAAGAAGATTATACACAAGGTGACCGAGGGACCGCAAGATAAGAAATATAGAAGAGCAACGAGAATAACAATAGATGGAGACCAACTACAAAGACAAAGACATGAACGATGACATGTGAAGAAGTTGAGTGTGTGTGCGCATCTAGGGGATAAGGTAACTTGACAAGAGATGACCAAGAGATGAAGTTAAGCTGCAATGGTAAGACACCATGGTGAGCTATAAGAGTTACATGATCTGCACATATGGGGCAAGGCTAGAATTCAACGTAGGCGGACTCAACCTTCAAATTGGTTGTAGTGAGATGCTAGTCGACTAATATTGGACATCAATGGATTAGTGAAAAAGGGAAAAATCCAAAACCCTAAAGTTCAAGGTTTGAGGATTGCACTAGCCGAGTGATGTGGAATCTAATTAATTGGTGGAGCATCTAATTGGTGGTGCAATTGGCTAAGGCCAAGAAGGTAACAACTAATTTATGGCATATTAGATTATAACACAAGGTTTTGAAGGCTATAAAAGGAGGTTTCTCTACTTCCAATAGTTGACTAATGAGAAAGTTACCAACTTTTCGAGAATGATCCACCATGTTTTATCTACAGAGATAAAGTCAATATAATTGTTCTTGTTGAATTCAAACATAGGAGGCTCTTTCTGTCAACTGATTCTATCATCTAGCCAATTAAAGCCAAAATAGAAACCACTTCTATTCACAAGCAATGAGCCATCATTTGATCACATCGTCAACATGCAAAGTCAACCACTTTGACTTTGAACTAGGCTGCATGTTAGTAGAAAACCTCTACCAAAAATCTAAAATTCAATTCACTCGATCTCTCATCTCACATATCCTTCAACTGATAGTGTTCTATCCCATAAGTTCACTTAGATAAGCCTCCAGCCTTCGAGTTTTGTTCGATCCAGATTTATTTAGCTAATATCCCTCTAGAATGATCATCGTCAACTTTGCTAAAGCTCCAGTCGAGACTTCATCTACCAAGAACTTACCTTTGGAATTTCACTTGCCAAGCCTCTAGTCAAGACTTCACCTACAAGGAGCCCAACTTCGAGACTCCACTTGCCAGAGCTCTAACAAGAGCTCACCTCTGGGACTTCACTTGTCAGACCTCCACTTCAAGACTTCCCTTGCTAGACCTCCAATGTGGGCTTTACCTACCAAGAGTTCAACTCCAAGACTTCCCTTGCTATACCTCTAATTGGCACTTCACCGATCAACATGGCCAAGCTACATATTAAATAGATCAATTACAATACATCAAATCAATTTTTATTTAACTTAAATATTATATTACTAGTTTAACCAACCGCATCAAAACTAACCCAACTCAAGTATGAATGCATTTATAGTCAAGCAAATATTCAATGAATGAATCCATCAAACTATTATGATAATACTAAATTATTCCCCGAAAGAAATGCGTTGCAAGATCTGACTGTTGTAACATCTTGATAAGGACCGCTATATATATGAGAATTTGAGTGTTTTGCACAACTTCTCACATCATAAGTTGAATAAGAACAAATATTATAGGAAAATTAATTATCTAAGATTTAGAATATTGAACATAGGAGTGCTCACTGATAAAGAATAAAGGTAGTAAATACGATGATTAAGAAAAGAATTAATATTTTTTGTATATAAAAGACAAAATAGGTAGGAAAGAAGGCAAAGATGATAAAAAAAACTCGAGTTTAAAATTATGTTATACAGAAAAGAGTAAAATAAGAAATGAGATAGGTATATTTTTAAATAGTTCGTTAAAGGATGAAGTAGTAGAAATAGTTAGAAATAGATTGGGGTTATAGCTCTCAAGATAGTGATGACGAAATAAACTATTAATGTAATTAGCATATATACATCTTAAGTAGGATTAGATAAAGATATCAAATTTAGATTTTAAGATAACCTAGATAAGGTATTATAAAATATTTCATCAAATAAAATGATTTTAATAGGAAAAAATCTAAATGGACATGTAAGAATGAAAAATAAGAAATATGATAAAGTATATGGGGATTATGGGTTTAGGATAAGAAATAAAAAAAACTATATTAGATTTTACAATAACATATGAACTTATATTAGCTAATACGTTTTTCAAGAAAAGAAAAAACATTTGATCACGTTTAAAAGTGAGAATAATAATCGCAAATTGACTTTTTTTAATTAAGAAGAATAGAAAAATTTATAAAAATTGTAAGATTATTCCTGAAGAAAATTTAACTATCCAATATAAGTTAATAGTGTTGGATATGCACCTCAAACATAGTATCAATAGAAAAAAATATACACAACTCCTAAATTAAGTAGTAGAAGTTAAAGGATGAAAAAAAATATATTTAAGGAGAAGATAGAAGTACAAGTACAACAACAACAATAACAATCTTATTCCACTAAGTGGGATCAGCTATATTAATCCTTCTACATCATTAGATTCTATCTCCTACTATATCATGATATATACTTAAATAAATTTTATTTTATTTTATTGTTACTAACCTTTTTTTTTTGTCTTCCTCTTCCTCATTTGATATGCGTATTTATTATAATTTTACATCGCCTAACTAGAATATTTATTGGTCGTCTAAGTACATGTTTGTACCATCTTAAACGTGTCTTTCGAAAATTTTCCTCGATAGATGCAACTCCGACTTTCTCTTTATTGCTCTCATTTCTTATTATGTTCATACTCATATGTCTACACATTGATCTTCATATCTTCATCTCTACAACTCTCATCTTTTGCTCATGTGCTCGAGTCATAGTCTAACATTCAGTATCATATAACATAGTAGATCTAACCCCCATTTTATAGAACTTCCTTTTAAATTTTAAAAGTACTTTACAATCACATAAAATACCTGACATTCTCCTCCATTTCAATCATCTTGCTTGTATTCTATGTAATACATCTCTCTCAATCTCTCTATTATTTTACAAAAATGATCCTAAATACTTAAAGCTCTTAGTTCTAGACAACTCATCATCCTTTATCTTAACAATTATCTCATTACATCTAATATTGTTAAACTTAAATTTCATATATTTTGTTTTTACTCTATTAAACCTAAAACTTTTCACTTCTAGTGTTTCCTATTAAGATTCTAATTTAACATTTACTTCTTCACGTGTCTTATCTACCAAAATAATATCATCTGCAAACAATATGCACCATGGTACTCTATCTTGAATACGTCTGATGAGTTCATATATAATTAATATAAAAAGATAGAGACTTAGAATTGATTTTTGATGTAATCTTATCTTTATTGAAAATGTTTCTGTTAATTTGCCTAAAGTCTTCACTATGGTCATTACATCCTCATACATATCCTTAATTAGTTCAATATATGTTACGCTAGCACCTTTCTTTTCTAGAATTCTCCATATAATTTCTATTAAGACTTTATCATAACTTTTTTTAAGTCAATGAATACCATATGTAGACCTTATTTTAACTTTCGATACTTTTCAATTAGTTATCTGAGAAGATGTATAGCTTTTATTATTGATCTTCTAGACATGAACCAAAATTGATTTTTGATCATCGTGATTTCCTTTTTTAATCTTTTTTCTATTACTCTTTCCCAAAATTTCATGGTATGATTCATTACTTTAATACCCTTATAATTTGCACAATTTTATACATCTCCCTTATTTTTATACAACAGTACTAGAGTACTTACCCTCCATTGATTAGGCATTTTTTTCGTTTTCAATATCATGTTAAATAATTTTGTAAGTTATTCAATATCTTATTTCCCTAGACATTTCCATACCTCTATCAAAATATCATCTGGTCCAATGGCTTTTCTATTTTGCATTCCAATTAACGTTTGTTCTACTTCTGAAGTTTGAATTCTATGATTAAAATTTAAATTTTTATACTTATTTGACCTACTTAAATTACCTAAGTTAAGTTGATCTTCTAAAACTTTATTAAAAAATTGATGAAAATATATCTTTCATCGCTTTTCTTTTTAATTTCTCCATTATTTACTAGTACTCTATTGTATTCATCTTTAATGCATCTTATTTAGATAAAATCTTTTATCTTCCTCTCTCTCACTTTAGCTATTCTATAAATATCTTTTTCTCCTTCTTTTATATCCAATTTTCGATATAACCATTCAAAAGTTTTATTCTTAACTTCGTTTACTGTCTTCTTAGCATCTTTCTCGACTCTTGTATATTTTTTAAGTTTTCCTCGTTCTTACAAATATATAATTCCTTATATATTGTTTGTTTTTCCTTTACTTTCTCTTGTACTTTCTTATTCTACCACCAAGATTTCTTATTTGGTGGTGCATGTCCCTTTACTCACTAAGTACACTCTTAACTACTATTTTCAACTTTGATATCATCTTATTCCATGTCGTATTAGAATCACCGTATATTTCACGTAATACTTGTACTTCTATCTTCTTTTTAAATATGTTTTGCTTACCATCTTTTAATTTCCACCACTTAATTCTAAGAATCGCGTATATTTTCCTTCTATTAATACTATGCTTAAGGCATATATCCAATCATCACTACTAACCTATCTTGGATAATTAAACTTTCTCTAGGAATGACCTTGTAATTTTTACAAATTTTTCTATCCCTCTTCCTAACTATAAGAAAGTCAATTTACAATTTATTATTCTCATTTTTGAATATAACTAAATGTTCTTCTCTTTTTTTAAAAAACATATTAACTAGTATAAGGTCATATATTATCGCAAAATTCAATATACTTTTCTTTTTTCATTTCTTATTTCAAATCCATAACCCCATATACCCTCTCATATTCCTCAGTTTTCACTCCGACAGCTCATTTAGATCGTTTCTTATTAAAAGCATTTCATTTGACGGAACGTTTTGTAATACTTCTCTAGGTCATCCTAAAACTTTGATTTGATATCTTCATATAATCTTGCTTGAGGTACGTTCATAGTTTATTTCTCCACTACTATCTTGAGAGTTATAATTCTATCCCCCTTTCTAACTACTCCTACAACTTCATCCTTAACGAACTATCTACAACAATACTCACTCTATTTTTTCTTTTACTTTTTCCTATATATCATAACTTAAAACTCAAATTCTCTATCATGTTTGTCTTCTCGTCTACCTATTTTATCTCAAAGTTCCTATATTCCATGTTCCAAATCTTAGATTATTAGTTTTCCTAAAATATTTATTCTTATCCAACCTATGATGAGAGAATTTTTGCTTATTGATTAATAATCCTTATCGATACATTATAATCGAATCCTATAACATAAGCTCTTGCATATTTATCACTACACCCGAGTTATAGAGATATAGCGAGCCTTGTCAAGACATTACAGTCGGACCCTACAATGCATTCCTTCCCGGGTATAACCTAGCATTAGCATAATAGTGTAATGGATCCATTAATTGAACATTTACCTTAGTTTGACGTTGGCTAGCAACCTAACGCAACCCTCCTCCTTTATCCGAGCTTGGGACCGGCTATGATGGGTTATTTGTCATGGGCGAAGTATAAATATTAGAAAAAATACATAGCGACTCGAATACGGCATGGGATAAGATAATATTAAAATTGAAAATGATAACCAAGAGTATACTCGAT
>JBBMKF010000007.1:2854696-2872680 GCA_037834155.1 Curcuma caesia | reverse complement strand
ACATTTTGAATTTTATTAAATTTTTATTTCCTTGTGTAATATTTTATCAATTAATTTTATAATTATAAAGATTTTATTATAATTAAGTGCATGGATTTTAATTATCTTTGTATGGATTATTACTTTATTTTTGTTGAATTTTTTATTAGTTGGGGATTTAATTTTTGATTTGAATTAAGTTATATTTTAAAATTAAATAAAACTTGATGATCATTAATTTTAGTATTTAAATTTATATTTTTAAAATTTAAATTTGACTTATTAAAATTAATAGATTTATTTTCTTAAATTTTAATATTTAATTTTGAATTTTTCATATTTAAAATTATTCATTATTTTAGTATTTTTCATATTAAATTTTGGTATTTAAATTTTTAAAATTATTCATTATTTCATAATTAAAATATACTTGATTATGATTAATTTTATTATTTAAAATTAGATTTTACTATTTAAATTTGAATTAGATTTTTAAAAATTAAAAATTTATTATATGAATTTTTAAGATTTAATGTTAACTTTATAATGGTTAAATTATTAATTTTTGGATTTATCTTATTAAATTTTAAATTTATCTCATTATTAAGATTATCTTGATTATTTAATTCTAAATTATTAATTAAATTTAAATTATTAAATTTATCTTAATAATTATCAATTTTATCTTAGGTAGTTGAATTATTAATAATTTTTTGACTAATTAAATTAATTAAGATTGAACTTTTCGATTTTGGGTTATTTTGGTGGAAGAAGTTAAATATTTGATCTAACTTTTTATTTATTAGAATTATATCTAGATTAATTTCATTATCAGAATTATTGAATTTAAATTATTAATGATTGAATTTTTTAATATTGAATTATTTAAATTATTTTTTATTTAAATTTATTAATTAAATTATTAGAGTTAGATAAATTTTCATTATTGGTAAGATCTAAATCTGAATGGTTTAAATTATTAATTTTTATTAATTAAATTATCAAAATTATTTGAATTTTTAAAATTAATATTATTAATTAAATTTAATTTTGAATTTTTTATTTTATTTGAGTTAAAATTTATCAAATTAATATTTTTATTAATTAAATTATTTTTTAATTTTAAAATTTCTAAATTATCAATGTTTGAATTTGTCAAATTAATATTTTCATTAATTAAATTAATTTTGAATTTTAAATTTTCAAAGTTATCAATGGTTTTGATGTTTGGCAGTATACTTAATCTGATCAGTTTGACCAAGAGTTGATTTAAATAAGATCTAATATTTGGATGTGAGTGAATCTAATCAGGTCAGTTTGACTAGAAGACTAGCGAGAAGTCCTTGTCAGTTAGATCGAGCAAGGAGAAGTCCTAGTTGAAACTAGGCAGAAGAAGTTCTAGTTAAGGTTAGGTAAGAAAAGTCCTAACTGAAGGCTAGGCAAGGAAGACCTGGTGAGTGAAGCTAGACAGAAAGTCCTGGTGAGTGAAACTGGACAGGAAGTCCTAGTGAGTGAAGCTGGGCAAGAAAGTCCAAACAAGTCAAAGGTGATCGGATGCTTGACATGTGAGAAGTCTACCTATGGAAGTGACTAGGCCTAATTAGAGGTTAGATAAGGGAAAGTCCAAACAGGTCAAGGGTGACCGGATGTTTGCTGGTGAGAAGTCTATCTATGGAAGTGACTAGTCCTAACTGGAAGTTAGGCACGAGTAAGCGTAGTCGGTTAGACCTACAGGATAAGGCTTAGTAAGCTTAGTAGGTCAGATAAACTAAGTTGGGCTTAGGTTGTTTGTTTATTTGTGTGTAATCTTACAAGAACCAGGAGCTGAAAGCAAGATTGAGGAAGCATAAGAAAAGCAAACAGAAGCAGCCGAACCAAGCCTGGAAGTCAACTCAGGTCAAATCTAGTTGACTGGTTTCAGACGCCTCTATTAGATCCAGCGCTTGGAACAATCCAAGCGACCTAGTGAGGTCTAGCGCTTGGACTAGGGCAGATCCAGACACCTGGATCTGATCCAGACGCTTGGACGGTCCAGGTGCCCTTATATGTTTCAGGCGTCTGGATTAGGTGGAATTGACCCTGATAAAGACTGATAGAATTGAATCGGATCAGTTCGGGGCACTCGGAAAGGGATCCAGGTGCTCAGAAAGGTCTTTATATGACCTATACAACTAGTACCAAGGCACAACACTAATTCCCATTAATCTTCATGCTATGGTGCTGCTAAATGCGAACAGAGACAAACTTATGCGATTGGGAAAGCTCCAAGAAGGGTGCGCTGCACTTGAGGACTTCTGGATCGGCTACATGGGTGTTGCCTTAATTTCTTGTTTAAGTCTTACTTTTGTATTTCATTATTATCATTATTTTAGATTATAAGATGGGTTACTCCACTTCCGAAAGAGTTTTGAAAATGAGACCCTCAGTGGACGGGTGTCTTCCCGTACATAGACCTTGAACAAATTAACCCTGAGGGGGTTAGGAACCAAGTAAAAATTCACATGTCTCTGTCTTATTATTTAATATCACTGCAAGTGCTTTGTGTTAGTAAGAACGAACGAATGAAAAGCGCTATTCACCCTCCTCTAGCGTGTTCTGGTCCTACAAGGACTTTTGCCTAGCCTCCAACTAGAATTTTTCCTTGTCATGTCCAACTGACTAGGACTTTTGTTAGTCATCTGATCAACTTTGACCTAACTAGACTTCACTCACATCCAAATATTAGATTCTGTTTAGACAACCCTTGGTTAAACTGACCAAACCTAAATATATTGTCAAACATCGAAAACCTAGAGGCAAACTGCACTAACAATCATAATTGGTACCTTTGTTCATTGTTGACTAAGGATGAGTGAAAGTTCAATTAAATCAAATAAATCTACTGAATCGATCAAATTTAAAAAAGTCAATTCAGTTATTTTAAAATTCTAATTTTTTTTAAAAAAAAAATTATTTCAAATAATTTGATTTGGTTTCGATTTAAAATTTTCTTATTATGTTAAATTGAATTGAACCTTTAAAATCCATAATTTCCTACTTTCGAAATCCTGTGACCTATCGCTCTCGCGACTCCCAACTCCCCTCGTCTCCTCTCCTAGCTCCCCTCCTCTCTATCGCTCTCGCCACCCTCCCCTCCTATCACTCTCGCCACTGGTGAGAGCATCGATCATCGCTAATGTAGCCGACAACCCCCATCGCTCTCACATCTCAAAGTCAAAGCCCCTACTCCCCTCCCTCTCCTGACCCCTCCCCTCCTTCAGCTTGGAGTTGACGACGTCAACAACCTCTTGCCAATGCTTTTACCATAGATTCCTGCGGTTGAGCTCAAGGTAGTGGTTGCCTCAAGCATCGACCAACATCGAAGTCTCTCCCTCGCTCCAACAATCCTCTTGGTAGGGCAGCATCAGATTTGGTAGTTTCGTCATGCCCACCTCTCTTTCTTCCATCTTCCCAAATAGTAATCCCGTTCTCCTCTCTCCTCATGTTATATATTTGGTAGGAGGCTCTCGGGGGCATAGGTGAGTTGGTTATAATGCAGCAGACTTGCAGAAGAGGGCAAGGGTTTAAATCCAGACGAAGTCAGACAATATTCTCCTGCGTCGTAATCAACTGCACTTTTTCGATTTATCTCCTCACAGATGATCATGAAACCGATCGTGTGGGGCCGCTAAGGTGGCGGATCCACCTTTAAGAAGAAAAGAAGAGGTAGGAAAGAATCACGTTATTTGTACTTATCAATCCGTTATGGTCTTTGTATTGATTTGTATATTTTCTTAGAGAAAAAAAATATTTTGCCAAGATCAGGATCGCCTGTATTGTTTTGATCAAAATTGAAAATTTGATCTTTTGGTATAGAAATTTTACTTGATTTACCTTTTCTTGTATGTTTAATTTTGTTATGTAGGTTAATGGCAAACCCTTGAATTCAGATTTAAGCTTTCAGTATTTGAAAGTTCAATTAATTAGATCGAAAATAATTTTCGATATTTTATTAATTTAATTTATTTAATTTTTATTTAAAATTTTTTAATTAATTTAAAAAAAATTTAATTTACTTGATTTTAATTATTTTAATTTGGTTCGGTCCTATCTGACTCAATCAAGTGAACGTGATCTTTCTGGCCTGCTGTCTTTTTATGGTGCCTCCAACTCGTGCCTATAGACGTTGCCCATCTGATAGGTAGAACCGTTGGATAGTTCATGCACATATCAGCGACCGTCGAACCCAATCCGAATGCCAGAGCCACCCGCATAGACGAGTTGGTGAAGCAACGGCAATGGCGACGAACCTTGCCTCCGCCTCGTTCTATTCCCTCTTCTTCTTCTTCCGCAATTATTCCTCCTCCTCCTCCTTCCCCTTCTCGACCATTTCCCTCCCGATATTGAATTCACAACATTCCTCTTCATCCAAGCTTCGCTCTTCTAGACGTCCGGTTTCGGAACATCAACCACTGCCCCAGGATTGGGAGCGGCGACATCGGGCCCTCCTGGTCGACACTTTTCACCGGAATAACGGCCTCAGATCCTTGATCCATGAGGCCTCCAGAAACAGTGGTTCTAGCGCTCTACGGCTTCTCGAAAAAGATGGGGATTGGACCGAAGACAATCTCTGGGCTATGGTTTCCTTTCTCGTTGAAACTGGAAGGGCAGAAGAGGCCCTACAGGTTCGGATTTGCTGCCTCTTGTTTCTCTTTGTTTCCTGTTAGACTTTCTCTTTGATTTATTTCTTTGTTGCTTCGCTTGAAGGTTGTTTTTTTGTTAGTTTGGTCTAAGACGGTTGTCTGGTGACAGATTTTTTTTTTTTTTTCATTTGATTGTTTGAGTTAATCATTTCAATTGGAATTAACCTTGGGTTGATTTCGACCCAGTACATTCAATTTATGTTGGTGTGTTCCTTCCAGGCTGATTCTATATGATTTATATCTGATTTATCAGGAATAATTTTAGTCAATGTGATAGCGAGAAATTAAGATGGAGACGACCAAGACGTGGTTTAAAAATAGAAAGTTCCAATTTAGATACTTTCTGAAATAGGATGTCAAGAATTTTATATATATAAAAACTTTTATTTTGAAGTAGTGAAGTTTACATGAGTAGTATAAATTTCTTTAGGAGTTACTTTTTCAATTGCCAACTAATTAGGGGATAGAGAATATTTCTTGTGTGATCTTTTGAAGAATAAGCCAATATTGGGGCCTTCAAAAAAGGGACCTAGCCCCTTTGTTTGTTTGATCTTCGATTTAATAAAATTTAATTTCCTTTGTGAGTGCAAGTTTTCTTGCATGAGATTTTTCATTCTTTGTGTTGCACCAAGTGGAACTAAAGGCTTGTGTAAGTTTTGTCGACTTTCATGCTACATGAGTTTGGTAACCACATTTAAACTTTAGGCTCACATAGATCCCACATTCTTTACACTGCGATCTTAGTCATAGCATTGTTCTTCCCTAAACCTAAAATACAAAAGTGCAAACCCTAGAGGACCTCCTCGTAGTTTCCGATTACCTTGGCACAATAGGCTCCTCTTGAGAAAACTAATTGATTCCCCTCCTTCTATTAAGTATACTTGCAAACTCATTGATGAGTCTCTCCCCCAATTCCTATTTTTGCCACCCTTTCTTTGACCATCACTTAAAACGAGGATGACCTCCTACCGCCAACAAAATTGCTACCTTAGCAACATACATTTTCCACCTTCAACTTCTCTTGCATCCCCATCTATCCAATCTACCTAGCATCCTCATCACCTGATCATCCCCACCATAGCTTTACTTTGTGATCGTTGCTAATCGATACTATAAGGAACACTCTATTTGAGTTCCTCTAAGTCTTGAGAAGTGTTGGACACCGGTCAATGGGTCTAATTTAATTAAAAAAGAAGAACAATTTATTTGTGAAAAAGTTCTTTATGTAGACCACCCACTTCATTAATCAACCCTTAAATTTTAAACCGCATCATTCTCTTTGTCCAAGGAGAACTCGACTTTAAGTGAGTTGTCAACATCTTTTTGTTGTCATCATTTTTAAGTGTATCTAGCATTGGATTTTGTTAGATTCCTTAACACAATCAATTTTTTGATATTAGGTAAACGATCATCCCCTTAGTTCGTCTACTGGGTAAATCCGGAGTACAACTTATGCACACTCAGAAGTCGACCATTAGAATATTGCTTAACACTCTATCATTGATCATCTTCAAGATGTCATCTCTGCACCTAATGGTGGTTTATTACAGTTTAAATGGGATATCAAAGATATTGATAAGAATTCTAAGTAGGCTCAAAGCTACTCACATGACACCATACTTTCTAATTTAACAGTTAAGTTCTAAGGCATGACCACTTTTGAGATGATTGCCCACACCACCAAGGACATCATGACGTTCCTTTGTGAGCATCTCATGCTATTGGATTGAGCTAGGGACTCCACGACTCAGAGTCATATGCACATTGAGAATAATAATAAATTCCTAGAACAAGTCAAGATCCTCTACTGGAATCAGTCCTAATAGAAATCAACTCACTCAAAGAAGAATTGGCTTGAATGGTAGAGCAACTCCTTCCCGATCCAAAATTTAGGAAGAGCAGCAAAACATAAAAATGGAAGAGATCTCCACTACACACCAAACACTATGCAAAGCTTCAACATGCAAACCACAACACTTACACACCTTCTAAAGATCATCTGGTCTAACAATTGTACACAGCAAGGTTTTAAACAAGCTGATCAGGTACCATGTCTACTAATTAATCATTAACAACTTGACCCCAGTCACCTATTACACTAACGATTGAAAGTCATTGAACACTTAGACTCTGTTTGCCATTATTTCTATTGAAGCAGTTTGTCTGATTATTGGGACTTCATAGTCCTTCATTCTTTGATTCTAGGAATTGGAACCGTAGTGCCTTTTCCACAGTATTCTCTGTCGACTAATCAAAATTATTCTTGCTCCTCCATGTTTTGGAGGATCAATTGTCTACATATATCTATTACTACCACTTTTATTCAAATTCATCTGTAAGAGTGTTTATGTCTATGATAAATCCACTAGAACCTACTCTCATTGTTGTCATCCTTCGGAATACAATCTAACACACTCAGCGGGTAGCCCAACAAAGTATCCCTCATTGTTATTTCTATCTACATCTGCCTATGTAAATTTGCCTTTTGATGATAGACTGAATAGTCTCAAGTTGTAACCCTCTCAAATTATTATTGTAACTTCCTGGCTGCTTTTGCAAGTGCACACACCAACTTCTCTACCAGCGTTACCTTAGATTGAATTTAGAGCACTTTACTTTGTCTATTAACCTTTTCAATGGCTTTTCCATCTTTTAGTCTTCATCCGACTCTTTCTTAGTTAAACTGATTTCCACAGGCTTGTTCTTAATGAATTATAGTATCACCTTTGCAATTTTTTCAAATCAGGTCAAACCATACTTGCCCCTTTCGGCGTTGGAAACTTCATTGCTAAATGGTAAGTTGATAGACTTTTCCTTAGCTTGTTTGAGGTCAGCTTCTCTGTGAAAACATCATAACCAAGAGTAGGTTGACCGCTGAGAACTTTATTTGCCCAAGGCTCTTCTTTGAGGAGTACAGTTAGGCCTATAGTTCCGAGTGTCCATAGAGACTTGTACACCCTATAAGGGTAGTGCTTTCTCTATCCAAATACCCGTGATAATACCTCATCTTCAAAAAGTTGTTAGTGTAGAACATTAGTCAAGTTGCTAGTGTTGACCAAGATTCTATTTACTAAGCAATTTGCAACCTTATCTCCAAATGACCAGAGTATCTTGATCGTCTGGCTGATTCCCCTGCCTCCTCTTCTATAAAAGTCAAATCCCAGTTGTATTCAGTTTCTACATATAGGGCAAACTGTGAGAGATAGTTCGTTGCATATGACTCGGACTTTTATTGCTTTTCTCACGTTCTGGTTAGGCTAATTATTTTGAACTGGATCTTTAGGTCTTCCCTGCTCTCTATTGACTTCCTCTTTTGTCCAATATACTTGTTTACAGCTCTTTAACCTGGAACTTCAAATGGATGCATTAACTGTATCATGTTTGTGTTCCCAGCTGGATATCTGCAATATTTTGTCTCACTCCATTATTCATTATTGAACAAATTTGTCAGGATTCATGCAGAAGATTTCTATCCTGTCTCAATGAGTATCTCTGGCTGTGGCATGTTTAACAGCATTCCTTTGGCTTCATGTTTGCATAACCTTCTTGAGCTCCTTGATCCCTTCCTTATCAGCTCTTTAACCTGGAACTTCAAGTAGATGCATTAACCGTATCATGCCTGTGTTCCCAGCTGGATATCTGCAATATTTTGTCTCGCCACATATGCATTATTGAACAAATTTGTTAGGTTCATGCGGCAGATTTCTATCCTTTGTCTCAATGAGAATCTCTAGTTGTGGCATGTCTAAAATCATTCCTTTGGCTTCAGTTTTTGCCTAACCTTCTTGAGTTCCTTGATCCTCCTAGGCTTCAATGCAAATCACCTTTCCCTGCATCACATAATCTATAATAGTAAACTTGTTGGTTCTTTCAGGTATACCAACAAAATTCTGTGGGGGATTCTCATATAGGGAATGTAAGAATTTCAATAGACTTAGTATTGTCATGAAGGTTGTCATCTGAATGGTTGGATTTGAATCATCAACTAGCCTTGCTGCCTCACCTCATGTACCTCTTAACAAATGTTGATAGTGGCTCATCCGACCCCTATATGAATGACATTGAACAATCTAAACCTGCAGTCATTCTACTACTTTCCATAAAATAAGATTCAAATGTTTTGGCTAGCTCTTCAAAATTGTTAATCTCCCTTATAGCGTACCACCCCCTAATAGTGGTTGGGAATATCTGACAAATCAGTGCATTGATGTTCCATACAAAGACATTCTAGTCAAAATCATTTACATGCTTCGAAGGATTAGTACTCCCTATATATGACACATGAAAGTACTTCCTTTTGTATCTCCAAAATGAATGGTATTTTGACCTTAGATTGTCGTTTGCCTCCCTTACTTTCCCAAGTTGGCCACTCCCTTTATTTCCATTTACCTTTATCCCTTGATAATTCTAACTCCACCTTCTTACTCTCGTCTACTTCCTGCTCACCTCCATGTTAATCTTGCTTTTGTCAGACTTACTATTGTGCCTTGCTCTTCCATTATGCCTGACTCACCCCTTTTGGCACTTGCTTCTCCTTTCCACCTTTTGATTTCATGAAATGGGAAAACATCTTTATTATCTTGCCATACATCATCAACGGGAAATTATGGCTTCCCAATTTATATATTAATATTATTATTTTTAATCTACAATTAGAACTTGTAGCCCTGAGTGACTTATTCATCGCAGAAGGGAAACTCCAGCCTCAATTTCTCCTCCTTAATAGAGACCTTTAGGGTTGTTGCTGCCGTGTGACCTTTAGGAAAGTCTTGACACAACGGTAAAGTTGTTACAGTGTAACCTTGTGGTTATAGGTTCGAGTCACGGAAACAACATCTTGCAATGTAGGATAAGGCTGCGTACAATAGACTCAATGTAGTCTGACCCTTTCCTGGATCTTGCACTAGCGGAAGCTTAATACACCAGACTGCCCTTAATGGTAGATACCTTTGCCACTTTTTTTAAAGATGACTAGGTGAAGTTTTGATTTGTTGCTTCTCTTCCTTTCGTCATCCTTCCATGATCAACACCAACACCAACACCAACACCAATTTATTAAGTTTGATTAGAACAAATAGAGAAGTCTTCTTACTGTTTGAGTATCTTTGGAATTAGATTTGGAAAGTTTGATGAAAGGGGACCAAAATAGATTGTGTTTTATCGAAGTTTGAATGGAAGGTTGGTTGATTTGACCTATGTAAATTGTGTTTATTCGAGGTGGGCAAAGCTCAGTTGTGGTGACCTTGGCGCAGCCAAGATGGCCTGACGTTTGCTTGGTTGTCCAGTCTGTGATGAAGAGAACCAGGTAAATTGGGATGAGGTGTAGAGATGTGGAAATAGATACGATTACATTGACCTGACAAGGAGCGATAGTTGTCACCTGGAGATTGCCTAGAGATTCATCATCACCAACTACCATAGCAGATTGAGAATGAGATTTCTTGCAATGAACCTAGTCCCCTTTTGTTGTTCTCACACTGAGTGATAGATGACTGATAGATAGACATGTGGCCTTGTAGGTGGAACCGACCTATCAATTTCTCTGATTTTGATCTTTGATCAGCTTGAGTTGATGTTTCATCATATTATTCACTATTGGTTAATCTGATAGATCTAGCCCTAGCTTTACTATTAATTATCCACTTCAGACATGTCATCATCCAATTACTCACCTGGGCTAGTGGTTAATATACCCACAACTTCCCATGTGTTGAAGATTATAATTTTGGTTCCCTTTATGTGATACTATAATCTCTTAGACTAACCTGATAGTATAAGGTGTAAGACATACTAGATTTTTTCCCTTCAAAATATTGTATACTAATCATTCTGATTGTTAAGGGGGAAATATTTCATTATACCAGTCATTCAACATGAACAAGTCATTGTCAACATTGGAGGTGTCTCCTCATCTTCCTATTTCTTCTTTGCTGTCTTCTTTTATAGTTGACTAGACAAACTTGCATTGTAGTTAGCAGCAGGTGCATGATAATGGGTTTTCTTTTCTTCTTCTTTCAATGGAGGTCTGCTTCCCAATTGGTCTTTATCATCCTTGCATACTTGTCACAAACCCTCTTCATTTGACGAGCATGAGTGAAGATTGATGAGGAACAAGTGGAGGACAATAAGTATTCACTTCATCTTCTATTTAGAGGCCTGCATCATGTTGCCTCATCCTTTTCTTTTCTACATACATACCGAAAAACATGAAGTTGGCAACCTAATTGTAGAGATGGATCCCTGGAGCTTGTCTAAACCCGTGTTTTTCTTCTCACAGACCATGCAATGTCTTCTTCCTAAGCAACACCGACTGTTACCACATGTCAACTTTTGATCACTACTTGGAATGGGACTTCAAATCATGATGCTTAGCATATTTGTGGAATTATGGTCACTGTATATTTGATTAGGTTTCATCATACATGTGTGGTTACTTTGCTCACTGCTTGAATTTTTAACCGCCATTGTGTTTTAACAATGAAAACCTAGCACTATTATAATATATAATTGGATAGTTTCTTTAATTAAACACTGGTGTTTATGAAACTCTACACAGATGTAATTTTTTCTAGTCTGATGTTGCTTGGCACTGAGTGATTTGATATTTTATGGAAATTTCAAGTCACACTATTCTTGTATGAAAACCAGGTATTTGATTTTTGGAAAAATATTGAGATGACAAGAAACAATCCTTCCAATTATTTGAGAATCATAAAATTGTTTTGTGGAGGGGGTTTTATGATTGAAGCTATGTCTGCATTCGAAGCCATGAAGAAATGTGGTTTTGTCCCATCTTTGGCCATCTATAATGCTATAATACATGCTTTTGCTAGAAAAAGGGATTTTCATAATTCAAATGCCACTTTTGCTATGATGTTGGATGCTGGTCTGTTACCTACACCAGAGACATATAATGGGCTTATTCGAGCTTATGGATGTTTTGGTCTATATGACGAAATGAGCAAGTGTGTGAAGAGGATGGAACTTAGTGGCTGTTTTCCAGATGAAGTTACTTACAACATACTCATTACCGAGTATGCCCGAAGTGGGCTTCTTGAGAAGATGGAAAGTACATACAGAGTTCTCAGTTCTAAGAACTTGAACTTGCAAGCTTCTACTCTAGTGTCAATGCTGGAGGCTTATGCTGAAATGGGTAACTTGGAGAAGATGGAAAGGGTTTACCGCAGGATTCTGAAATTGAAGGCCTATATAAAGGAGAATCTGATCAGAAAGCTTGCATTAGTTTACATCAGGAATTATAGGTTTGCTCAGCTAGAGGAATTAGGAAATGATGTTCGTGCTGCCAATTGGGGGAAAATTGATCTCGTTTGGTATATTTTGCTTCTATCTAGTGCTGGTCTTGTCAGCAAAAAGGGCGTGGAGTCTATTCTTCATGAAATGGAAGAAGCAAAAGTGCTAATCAATATAAACATAGTCAACATCCTTGCACATTTTTATCTCAAGATAAGGGACTTCAGGTCTTTGAATGGTGCTTTTCGTCAGGCTAGAGTATATAATATAAAGCCTGATCTCATCACTTATGGAATTTTCTTTGATGCATGTGATATTGGTTATGACGGAATCCATGTTTTAGAAGAGTGGAGGAGGAGCCGTTATTTGGAAGATGTGGTCGGAATAAGAACTGATCGACTGGTGTTGTCTGCTTTCGGAAAAGGTTCCTTCTTGAAGCTCTGTGAAAAGAAGTACATTACTGTCCATTCAAGACAAAAACAAAAGAAACTTTGGAGATACAGGGATATGATTAGTCTTGTCCTTGGAGAGAAAGCTAAGAGGAAAGTTTAATTAGTTAACTTCAATTATTTCAACATCTCTGCTAAATAATTTGATCCTGAAGATTATGTTTTTTCAGGCACAGAAATGTAATTATCTTGTAGTGTTATATTTAGAGGATTAAAATTATATTATGTTGATATTCTATTTATTAGGCACATGTATATAAAACTGAGCGTGCAATAGGTATCTCGACCATCAGACTTTTTTGTGTTCCAACCAAGTTATTTGCTGCTACTTGCAAGCCCATCCTTTAGTCTACAACACCTAAATTAGACATCAATTCTTCCTCGTGTATTAGGTGCATTTATATGAGTCCATGTGGCCGATCAGACATCAATATCTTTCAGTGCTTAGTTACCAGGTTTTGAGCTCAATGCTCCAACCATGAGCCCTGCTGCTCCGAAGCATAGTTGTGAACCCAAATAAATGTCAGGTTGAGCCTCTGACTAGAGCTTAATGTGTTAGTACTTGAGGCAACTATGCTCATGGCATGGATTATATTAGGATCGTTGTGGGTCAAGCACAAACTTAAAAGGAAAATGTTTAGTTTTTTTGTTTCTAAAGTCAAGCACAAAGAGTAAGTGCAATGGAATATATAAAATAATAATAAAACACAAATGGTTTACGTGTTTTGGGCCTTAGCTTTTACTCCATGATCTAGTTATTCGTTAGGTGGATTTAGTTTGAAATTTTCACCATGAAAAAAACTCCTTTGAGAAAGATAGAGAAATCTTATACAATATATCTTTGTATAAATATGAAATACAAGCACAAGAAAAATATTCAGAAGTCTAAGAATGAGAACAACTATTTATTGTGGATGAGTTATGTATTTGATATTCCCTTGTACCCATGTTTATAGCCTCAAGAATGCATTCGAATAGAAAATAAGATAAGTCATTTGAATAACTTTTGGTTCGTATCAATCAACCCAATTGTTCCACAATTAATTGATATATAGATAAGATAACATTATCGACCAATGGTTAGTATTCAGTCTATTAAGTTTTGCATTCATTGACTAATAACATTTCTAGTCAACTTGATATGGACCGGTCAACCAAGTTGGATAAGATTATTAACTTTTTCATTAATGATTTTATCTTTAGTGGATTCCATAAGGATCTAGTTTATTCAACCATGATTAATCGATTAATACTCAATTAGCTTATACAACAAGTTTATTTTGTCCAACAATTATATTAATTCAATTCAAATCAAGTAATGACCAAGTTTTTCCTCGAGCATAAAATTCTAATTGACTAGTCACTCAGCTAAGAATCCTAGCTAACTTAAATAAGCACTTATCGTAAGCCCTCATAATGGTTTGAGATCAAACTTATGTTCCCTTGTCAAAAATTCTCAATCAAGCCTATCTAATCCAAAATTATTAACCTAGAGATTAGAAATCACATAATCTCCTACTGCTGTCTTTTGATTATCACAATTTTACATTGTTTAGGAGTTCACTTTCTTTTAGGTTCTTCCCTCTAATGTACTAAGCTCATTATCTACTCCACATGCTATAAAGTCCATCTCATGCGACTCTTATCAAAGTTATCAAATCAGCTCTAATTTTTTTATTTTGTGGTTTCTCAGATATCCTAAATCATCTTTATACAAACTCTAGTAGACCTTTTGCCTTAAATTGAATCATCTTAGCTGCACCTACTGACTACCATAATTTGACTACCTTGAATCACAAGTTCTGCGGGTTGCATGTGCATATTATCAAATCTTTGCAAATTTATGCACACACTAATAACACAGTTAAAAATCAAAATTTAAACTTTTTTTGCCAAATACCTCAATTCATATTGGTCGGACACAACTACTTAAAACATGATTGCATGTCAAACCACCTCTCTAAATTTCAATTAGTAGCACTACTTAAGTTTGGGAGAATAGAGCTTCTGAATCATGTTGTTCTTCATAGTTTGTCATTTGGTAGAGCTGGTTGAATAATGTTTTTGTAGTTGTTTGGCTTGCCAATATTAATGTCATAATATTTCCTAAGTAACCTGAATAAAACTATTGAGTATCTCTATGTTAGTTCCTGTTGTGTAAACAAAGTGGAGAGATGATACTTCAGGCTTTTATTCTAACCTAAACTTACATAAAGGAAAAAACTCACTATTTTCATTGACCCACCCATTGCTTCGAGGGTCTTCACCCCCTCATATAAAAATGAGTTTTTTCCCATCACTATCAAATATGACATTTTCTAAAAAATTATCATTTAAATATGAGATGAATGAATCAGACAAGTTGAGTAGTAGGTCGGAATAGCTGGATTGAGCTCATTAGTTGAGATGGGCAAGGTAGGTATACTAGGTTGGTTGGGCACACTAAGAGCTAAGTGACTCGGTTGGATTAATTTAGTTGGATGAGCTATTTCAACCAAGGGATCAATCTGGGCAATTAGGTTGGCCATGCCAAGCAAGTCTAATAGGCTAGTCAAAGTGATCATGCTAAGTCGATAGGTTGAGCCAAGTCAAGTTGATAAAGTTTAGATAAATCTAGTGAATTGAATGAGCATTGGACCAATTGAGTGGACTGACAAAGCCTAGTGTGTTGTATATATCAACTAAATTGAACAATTAATGAATGATGTGAATTGAACACTCTACACATACTAGATGACCATGTGAATCAAATTGATTTAAAGATGAATTAATATAAGAATTAAATATAAATTAATTCACTATTAGTTATACTATTTTATGGTTACTAAACAGAGGGATGTAAGTAATTGTTCTTCTTTTCAACCTATTCCTAGTTCTATTTCATTTTCTTCATGCATACCCAATGCTACCTTATAGCAATGCATGAGATCATAGCTTGTAGCCCTTCCTCTCTATTGGTATAATCGATCTCCAGAGTGTTGATGTTTGTTTAACAATATGTTAAATGGGAGGTTGGTCAAGGTTGACTAAGTTGGTGAGAGAATGTAAACAAGTCAAGTTTGATTGAATGTTTGAAAATGAGTTGGTGAGAAGTCCAAGCACGTCAATGTTGATCAGATACTTGGCAGTCTCGGAGGAATAAACTCCAGGTAAGAGGAAAACCCTAAGAGAATGAAGGTAGTAAGAAGTCTTGGAGGAGTGAACTCCAAAAAAGAAGAAAACCCTAAGGGAGTAAATCTTAAGTAGTAAAAAGTCTTGGAGGAGTAAACTCTAAGCAAAAGTAAAAACCAAAAGGAGTGAACCTTAAGCAGTGAGAAGTTTTGGAGAAGTAAACTCTAATTAAAAGGAAAATTCTAAAGGAGTGAACCTTAAGTAATGAGAAGTCTTGGAGAAGTGAATTTCAAACAAATGTGACCGTGCGATCGATCGGACTAGTGTATTTGGTTGACCAAAGTATAATATTGTTAACACTATTTTACTTTACTATTATTGCTATTGTACTAATTCGGTGTTGTAGGAAAGTTTTAGTGGATTAGGTCGTTTCGACACTAAGCAGAAGAAGTCCAAACAAATTAGGTAGGCTAGATATTTAGTAGGTAAGCTTAAGTAAGCTCCAAGAGTGGAGTGGAAAGAGTGAATCCTTTTTATGGGGATAAACTTAGGCATCGATTTGACTAGGATTCTGAAGTCAAGATCTGACAGTTAGATTGCTATCAAATTCATATTATATTTCATATGTGCTAACTCGATTTTGTAGAAGTCTAGGCGACAAAGATGTTTGTAGGTGATCGGAGGTCCAAGTGATTGGATATTCTCTAGTTTCCCGAAAAATAATTTTGGCAATAGAGAATGGATAAGGCCGCACTTGGGGCACCCGGAAGGAGACCCAGGTGACTGGATGTCCAAGCACCGTAAGTGAATGTAGGAGACTGGAAGGACTGATTTGTTGTTGACGGTATTTTTATTTTATTGCATTATGGGTAATAGGAGAATTGTTAAGTGTAACAATCTCCTACTTTTTGTAATCGTCTCCTTTTCTCTGAAAGTTATTCGGAGAGAGGAGTTTAATGATTTGTCCACCGAGGTAGTCCAGAGTGGATTATGGGCATTGTAGTACCAATTCTACAAGGGTTGTGAACCAAGTAAAGCATGATGCACCATCAAGATGTTTAGTAGATTAATCAAGCATCTCTGGTTCGAATCCTAACTCTAGGATGAGTTCATGGCACAGTTACATGGATTATAAAAAAAATGAAATCATAGTTATTAACATCCTTCCTTTCCTTTTAAGTTAAATTAAAAAAATAATTTATGTAAAATTTTGTCCAATCATCAAAACCACGTGTCAATCACATGCTTAGAACATCATTGAACCAACAACAAATTAAAATTTTCTTATTTACTATCATATTTCCTCTCAATTTGATGTCAAAATATCATTTAATCTCATCATATAAAAATAGAAAAAACATATTACTACAAAAACTCTTAGCAAAAAAAAAATTGCTATTTGCTCAGTATATCATACACATGGAATATAAATAATTTATCTTTATAAATTTTCTTTTGTAATGTTGTCTTGATTAAGCTTTATATGATTCATTCAATTATGTTGAATGTTATTAACAATTTCAATTGCAATATTTTTGTTGTAAAAGAGAAGAGGTGCCTCTAGATGACTCAATAGTTATGATAGAAAATGCTTTAACCTAATGACTCACCAACACCTTGAGTCATGAAGTTGATAGAAGAGGTGCCTCTAGATGACTCTTGCAAAGCTTTTATGGTGATTTAGCAATAACATTCTATTTCTTATTTAAAGGGAGCCTTGGCGTAATGGTAAAGTGTTAATACCCCAGTGGAATTTTGAGGTGTGGTAAAATAAGTCTGAAATTAGGTCATTGTTATATTTAATGCGCGTGTTTAAGTGTACAAGGACTTATGATAACACACGTATACCAGATGACGAGCCTTGATAAAAAATGCAAGCGAGCCAGAAGGATGGTATGAGAAAGGAGCTGACAGCTCGATGCATTGAAGGCATGAGGAGCTGCTAAAGAGTACTCCGGTGGAACAAGAAGGATGCATGAAAGCAAGCAAGAAAGGCTCGGTACATCTGAGAGATGAGAAATCGGAAGGAAGACTATGCAAAGAGACTAAGGTAGATTGGAGGAGAAAATGATCAACCCAAGGCTGACCATTCCAAGCGTTCGTATCTATTCCAAGCACTTGAATGCCTAGTCCAGGTCAGTGTGAGCCGTTGCCAAAATGGATCAGGATAAAGTCTATGTCAGTAGAGTCTAGGTGCTCGAGTAACTTTCAGACGCCTAGTATGTAAGGAGTCATCTAGAGTCGTTAGAGGACCGTTGCCAAAGTGGATGGGTTCGACAAATCTAGGCGCTCAGAAGGCTTTCAAGCTCTTGGGAATGCCACGTCAACACAACGATTAGATCGATATGAAGGCTATAAATATACCGAACTCAAAGAATAAAAAAAAATAATACACTTGAATTCGTCTTCTTTCAATTTATTTTATAGTTCTTGTACTCAACTAGTGTACGAGGCTTCTCCGCCTCCAGATTCTTTTGGAAGAAGGAGAACGTAATGGGCGTACTTTCATAGT
>JBBMKF010000007.1:2838773-2854596 GCA_037834155.1 Curcuma caesia | reverse complement strand
AGCATGGTCATGCCTAGGTTGGCACGGTCGTGTTTGCTCTGTTGTTCCTTTTCCTCTATTTCCTCATATTTACTGCGTAAGAGACCCGCCCGTGATGACGAGCACGACTAGTGCAAGTTTCTTTTCACCACTTCTTGTTCCACCATCAATAAATATGCATCATTTCAGCTTTGAATCATATCCTGTCAATTAAAATATACAAAGAACAGATCTTTGAGCAAAAGAGTAGAAATAGATAATAATAAGTGAACAAAATGTGATAAAGTAGAGCATATATAATGAATTACAAGTAGATGAGCATTAAACAATACTAAGAATCATATATGACCTATACTCATCAAAGTGATGTACATGGGATCTATGCCTTCCATATGACTGAAGTGATATCTGTGGATCTCTTGATTAAGTAGGACTACTAAAATGCATGATCATGCTCAAATAAGTCAATATGAGATATTGAGTTTATTTGGTTAAGTGAATCTATTTAAAAATTAAAAAACACAAAGATTAATAAGGGGATAACATGGTTTATGCCTTATGAATCAATCTAGATATCGAAGATAGAAGTATCAAGTTATACAAGATAATAAATATAAAATGATTAGGTTGGATCTCGATATTCTTATTACTTGGGTAGCAATGATGCATTGCTAGATGTCACTCATTGTTTATGTATCTAAAATATTATTTTAATTACATTACTAACATTATGAGAATCTATTGGGTCACACACAAAAACATGTTAATTTGGAGATTGTTATATTTTAGTTTAACTAAAATATGATGTACCTTAAGATTATAGGGGTAAGTATAATCTGAGTTAGACTCAAATAAATCCAACTATTGAATTATTGGATTAAGTCTAATCTGAATTAGACTCATTGAATTAGACTCAACCACTAAAGAGGATTAATGTCCATTAATAGAGATTAATAGAGTATTGATGAAAAGGAGAGCAAAAAGGCAAAAATCTTTTGTATTCATTGGATGGCTTTTTGTATTTATTGGTATTCATTGGATGACCCCTTTGTATTCATTGGATGATTTTTTGCATTCATTGGGTGAGTACAAAAGATCAATTTTAGGCAACTTCTAGTCTCCTCTTCTTCTACTCTTGGCAAAACCATCCAAGTTGCTAGTACAACGAAGGTGGTTCTTCTCCAAAGGCTAAGTTCGTGCGAGAAATGAAGGATGTGTTCGTGTGGATACCGAAGAAGCGCGACCATTTTGATCATACTGAGATCTACCTAATCAAATTGCTGCCGGGATTGTTCTGTTCATGCAATAAAGATGACAACTCGATCAAACATGTATACTACATTCTTATAAATCCCTAGATAGATCAATTTTTGTTCCATTGTATTTATTTATTATTTTTCGTAAAAGACCCCTACAGAGTATCCATACAAGTTGAGGTTTTCGAACAACACCCGTTGCTCAAAACTCAACTTACCTTGCCCAGTACCTCTAGGACTTTATCTTTACCAAGTGCTCAACTTCTAGCTAACAGATCTAAACTTCCACTGCCTAGTTCCCAACTAGGTTTTCGATTGTCTAGTTCCTAACTAGGTCTTATCGTCGCCTAGTTCACAACTAAGACTTCTATCTAGTTTCGAACTAGGACTTGTTGTTGCCTAGTTTTCAACTAGGACTTTCCACCAACTGTTTGATTTTCCTACCAAGACTTATCCTCTATCGAGTTACCTTCACTTGCATATTTGACATACTTGTTAGATCACAAAACACCCTAACTTTAAACTTATCATATATCAAAATATAAGAGGTCACTCGCACTTCGCTCCGATATCCTAGAAGTTCTTAACTCAATGAATCAGAACTTATCTCCACCAGGTCACTCGCACTTCATCCGATCACCTGTAATACCGAGTAGCTTCCAATGTAGAGTTAGTATGCAAAGAGTATCCACACAAGTTGAGGGTTTCGAACAACACTATTACTCAAAACTCAACTTATTTTGCCTGATACCTCTAGAACTTTACCTTTGTTAAGTGCTCAACTTGCAACTAACACACTTAGACTTCCACCACCAGTTCCCAACTATATCTTCCACTTCCTAGTTCCTAACTAGGTCTTGTCGTCGTCTAGTTCCCATCTAAGACTTGTGCTGCCTAGTTCCGAACTAGGATTTATCATTGCCTAATTCCCAACTAGGACTTTCCACCAACTACATGATTTTTCTATCAAGACATGTCCTATGTCAAGTTACCTGCAATTGCACACTTGACATATTTGTTAGATCACAAAATACAATAACTTTAAATTTACCATACATCAAAATATAAATTCAATATGGTGCTCCTTTCACTAACAAATATAAGATAAAGAACCTTCACTTGTGTTTTGACATAGAATATGGAGTCTTTTTTATGTATGCTAAAGGAGGAGAAAGAAGGGTTTAAGTTAAGAAACTTTTCATTTATGCCTTCACATAAAATATGGAAAGTTGAGCTAATGGGGAAGCTTAATTTAAATATATTATCAAATATCAAAAACGAGGAGATTATTAGTGCAATTGACCCTTGGACAAGGTTGATCAGGTTCAAATTGGATTTCGATATTTGATTAATATGTTTGATAGTTGAGCAAGATGTCAAGTTGAACGATATTAATTGAAAACTTGATAATTGAGAAGTTCAAGTAAGTTGCAATTGACTGGACACTTGATATTTGAAAATCTAATAGGGAGTTGGTATGGTAGAAGTCCAAGTTAATCATGGTTGATTGGACAACTGAAGTTCTAATAGATAATAAAGGATTAGATGTTAGGTATATGATGGAAGTCCTAACAAGGGTGGCTAGATGTTAGGCGTGTGATGGAAATTTCTGACAAGTCATGAGGGACTGAATATTAGATAATTGATAAAAAGTCCTAACAAGTCATGAAGGAAGGATGTTAGGCAATTGATAGAAAGTTCAAACAAGGGTAACTAGATGTTTAACATTAATTGAAATTCAAGAAGATCGTGAAGGACTTGGTGCTTGACAAGAGATGAAATCCTAGTTGGTCAAAGGTAACTAGATATTAGATATGGTTGGATGTCCTAGAGCAGTGGATCCTAGACAATGAAAATCTTAACAAATTAAGGGGTGATCTGAGGTTAGATAAAGGAAAGTCCTTGTAGGCCGATGACATCTAGATACAACGTAATAAAGTTCTAGTAGATCAAGAGCAACCTATATTAAGCATATGAGGAAGTTCCTTAGCATGATAAAAATTATTGATCAATCGACTAATTGTAATAGTTGACTAGGAAATTGATTTGGAACTTATCTCAAGTCAAGAAAAAATCTAATTTATGTCAAAATTCAACATTGATAGCTAACGGTCGACTCGATTGAATGAATAATATTTTCAACATAAATAGTATTTTTAACTTAAAATGAATAAAAAGTCAATAGTCGATGAAGTTGATTGATGATTTCCTATATTGAATAGAAAATTTAAAAGTCAACTTCTAAATACACAATAACCTATTATACGATGGACAATCAACTAAAGGTACAACAAACTAATTCTTAATTAAATTATCAGATCAAGCACATAGTAGATTAGAGAAGTACAAATAGTCAACTGATGAAAATTATAAAAGATTGTACTGCTCGTTTCAAATTAGATGCTTTGGGAGATCTATTCGAGATACCTAGGAGAGTTCTACCGCATTCTCTTATTTATGTTTTTTTATTTATGTTTTCGCTGAATCGATGAGTACGATCAACAAAAAATATATATATGAAAAATAAATACATTATTCACTCCCTCTCCCCTAAGTCTCGCAGCCAATCTCTAGATGACATGTAACAAGTCTTGTTTCATTTAGAACTGTAAGTTCATACAATTCTTAGCTCCTATTTAACAAAATACAATTCAAGGCTGCAACAATGCATTCGCTTTGTCCATCAAATAAAACCAAAATAATCACATGACCGGCATGACCTCACCTAATTTTTCTCAGAGCCATGTTTTTTAAAATAAATGCATGCACGTGTATGCATGAACCCAACAACAACTGCACGGAAATTCATATGTTAAACAAAATCTCTAAACATCGAGGAATATTTTACAAGTGATATAAAATGCAGCCATTTGGTGATGTAGAATTGTACGGAAGAGCAATACCCGTATGATTAGTGGAAAGGTCGCGAATTCCTTCATATTGGCGATTTCTTTACTGCTTACGAAATATCCACTCGAGTTGTCAGCACTGGGGCCTGATGATGCGGCTTCATTAGAACCATTATTATCCCCGTTTTGTCCAAAGTTCCAGATTGGTAGGCACCATCATTAGCTCCATTGTTCCTTTGTCCAGGAAGATTGCCAAAATTGTTTTCGCCATTATTATCATTGTTGGACTGCTCAGCGCCATCATCTTTTGACATTCCCGGTAGATTATCTAGCTGTGCTTCGACCCCTACTCGTCTCAGATGGAGCTGCGAGATCTCTACGTGATAGAAACCAGAATTTGGAATACAAAGCTAATTAATCTAGAGATTTCCAGTACCTGAAGATACAGGTTCACCTCATCTGGACGAGAAAGAAAGGGGAAGTCACCACCAGTCTTCAGGATGGCTCGTCTAGCTCCAGGAAACCTTTCACTCACTTGGTCTTTCAGTTGCTGAGGAACAGCACAGTAGTCATTTGTCTGAAGAAACAGAAGCTGTGATTAGATGACGCTCCAGTATATGCAGAAACTTACAATTAGATGTTTGCATGAGTGTAAAAGAGTCCCTGCGTTTTAAGGCAACCAAAAACTTACAAAGAGACGTTTGTGTCATTTATTTACAAGGAAATCTGCAACAAACATTTTCTTTTGCTTGTACAGTTATACTAGATCATGCTATAACTGAAATGTGTATCCACAATATGGTCGAGATACATCATCTGATACAATGGTAGGGAGGTAATTAGTTGACTATAACAGGAAAATCAATGAAATTCCACTAATTAGTACGCACTTTAAAGTGCCATTTCATAGATTACTGACCATGCCATTTGCATATTGCCCATGATGGGAAGCACTTAGCATAATTCAAATGGGGATCAGATAAGAACTACTACTTGAGAATCGAGATACCTTTCATCTAGGAAGCTAACGTCTACTTAACATTTGCAATCATCCTTCATAAGTATTGAATGTCATATAATGACCAAACCCCACAGAAGAATCTCCAGTGCTAGAAAAGGGGTTTCGGTGTTCTTCCTTTAAAACTTTGACTTTTCCCTTCTTTCTAATGATACCGATTAGTAGTAATTCACTTTGACTTTTCCCCTCTTTCAGCCAAATTGGCACATGTTACTCAGGCAATACACCAAAACAGGCTTAGGCACAAAAAAACACTAGATATACAAAGTCACGCACAAACCTTCCTTGGTAACAGGACTGATTAGTGAGCTTGGTAATAGCCTATGAAGTTCATTCAATTTCAAATGTTGTGTGCAAGAACTATTCAGTCCGTAAATGATCGCATCTCCTTGGTTGTAATGAGGACAAAATTACTTTTAATTATTCCAGAAATGTGACAGTTCTAAGACCATCCAATTGGAGTAAAAAACTTCTGCTCTGCAAATCATCATATGAAACAATTGGATGGAAAAGGAGCATAGACGTTCTGCATATCTATCTTCTGATGTAGATTCTCTCATCGCACAGTGCTTATGTGTTTGTATGCATTTCTTCCTCCCCTTTTCAGTTGCATACATAATCATTACATCCTACAAAAAACACAAAGCTAGAGCAATATCAGGCCTGAACTTACATCCATGATTGTGATGAAGGAATCTGAGAGCAAAAGAGGGCCAACTGATGCAACATTAGCATTCAACTTTAACCTTGAGGATAACTCATCACTTGATAAAGTCTCCACCTGCATGTTAAATGTTTTTAAATATTCACCAAGAGGAATAACCTAACTGGGCAAAATATGTTAATTTGTTGGCCAAGCCAAGTCATGCTTACTTTAACAAGATCAGAAATCAACATTTAACGATGATATTTATATTTAAAAAATGCAACTGAATAAGCACATGCTGCATCACAGCTATTGCAGTTTCATCTGTACCAAACAGAGTAGCTGAATACGTGAAGAATGGATAATTATGAGAGGTAGACGATCCAATGCAAGTAGACATATCCAACATTTAAGAAAATAATAACAAAAATTAAGGTTCTCCTTATCATATTACTGTTTAAGATTAAAGTAGGTTGGCATTATTCAATCCTCTGAATGCTCACCTCTACCTTCTAAATCAGCTGAAATAGTGTTTTAATAGCAATGATATGACGATGTGGAGAACTTGACTGGAAGCAATTTTAATCATTCTTTAAAAAGTAATGAAGTACCTGGCTAACAACAAAATCTATAGAGTCAGAAATGAATGGCTCATGTGAACCATCACGGATTCCTGATAAGATGTATCGCTTCAACAGAAAAGCAGGCGTCCAATTAACACTGCAATATGAACAGAAAGAATGCCCAAAGGCAGTTCGATTTTTAAACTCAACAACAATAAGACATGTTAATCCAACTATTTGTAGCAAAAAAAAAAAATGTTACACATCATCCAACAAATCCAGGATTTCTTTTGCAACTTTCTAATTTTTGCCGCAATACCAATATTTTTCAGATTGATCATTGAACAATTTACTTGGCAGACCATACTAATATTAGCTACATCACCTCCAATTAAGTATAGAAAAACAAGTTTATCATATGGTACAAACAATTTAACACACCCATTAGGGTGAGCAAATTTCAGTTCAACCAAAATAACCAACTGAACCAAATCAATTCAAAAATTCAGTTCCATCAATTTGGGAATTCATATTTTTTAAAATATATATATATATATATATATCTGTTATCTCAGTTAAATTGATTCAGTCAGTTATGAATTTTAAAAATCAATTAAATGAGTAAACCAATTAAGTTTTTTTATTAAATAATAAAAAAATATTAAGGCTTTTTAATTTTAATTAAACCAATTAAGTTTTTATTGAAAAGTCTTAATATTTTTTTTAAAAAAAATCAGTTAATTCAGTTATCAACCAAATTAATCCATTGTTTATTTTATTCGATTTAATAGTAAAAATCGGTTAGTTCAGTAGGTCAAACCGATCAGTTAATTAAACCGATTAAGTTTTTATTGAAAAGACCTAATCTTTTTTTTTTAAATCAATTAATTCGGTTATCAACCAAATTAATCCATTTTTTATTGATTTGTTCGATTTAATAGTAAAAATCGGTCAGTTCAGTAGGTCAAAAAAAATTCTATTAGTTTGGTTTTAACAAATTCGGTTTGGTCAGTTAGTTCAATTTGGTCAATTTAGTTTTAACCGAATGCTCACCCCTAACTTTATGTTCCATGGTCAGCACAACAAACTTTAAAATCAACAACACATGAATGTCATGGAAGCTTTCAAACTTATTTTGGAATAAAAATCAACAGCATTGACATAAAAAAAATGTCCACAAAATATAAAGAACACATTAACAATAATACTAATAGTTGAAATAAACACTTAAACTTTCATCCAATCTGCAGAAAAGAAATCAAGAAAACATACATAGGAGACCATGGCATGGCAGCTGCAAACTTGTGTGTCTCCAAAAATGTGTTTGAAAGAACAAGAGACTTAACCAGTCTTGGTCGATGTTGTGCAAAGATCAATGCAAGGAATCCACCAAGTGATGTTCCATAAAGATGAATCTAGCATACAGTGAAGTTATTTGTTATGGTAAACAATCATAAAAAAAATTAAAAAGGTTTAGATGCAAAAACATACAGTTAAGTATATCACTGAACATGTACTTAAAATTTTTGTACCTCAAAAAGAGTATTTGAAGTGTCAAAAGTTTGAGCTACGTATAGCAAAATATGTCAATGCCAAAGAGTCTACAAAGAAACTTGATAATGTTGCTCACAATTTATACAAGGATAGAGTGTGGCTTGAAGGTGAAACTCCACGTCCCAGTTCAAATTGCTATCAACCTATAACATCTTAAAAAATGCAAATGCCTAGAAGAGACATCACGGAGTACATGTGTATGAAGCATGGATATGGTAAAATAATATTCTGGAGCTTTGGATAACAATGGTAAACTAATTTTAATTAAAGATTTTTCTATTTTTTTATAGTGAACCTAGTTTATGAGGCACTAAGTCTTAGAAGACAAGGATATTCGAGGATCTAGAAAAGAAGCGTGCCTCCCACTTTTTTTAAGATAACAATTAATCTTGTAATAATACAATCAAATTTTGTTTTGGATAGTTTCATCTTTTTTACCTCTGGATTACAAGGCACACAAAGGTTTGTTCCATCTTGGACATGCTATATCAAATTGTATCAGCACAAACTCGATCCCTTCAAATTTTCTCTTTGGCATCATCATCTCTGAGTTCACACAAACTCCTCCTAAACCCCATACCGCCAGTTCCAGCAGTAAATCCACAGCCACTGGAAACTTGAAAAAAAATAAAAAAAGAATCACCAACCTCTCCTATTTTCCCCCAAGCTGAGCAGCCCCCCATAGCCACATGTTTTCCACTTCTTACTCCATGTCCTATTCCAGCCAATCCAGCAGAGGTCCCCTTTTTGCAATCTGCAGTTGTCACTGACCTCCTGTGAATACTTCTTACCCTACAAAGTGTATTAAATCACCTAGAGATCCTCTAGCAGCATCATCTTGCTGTTTGCAACCTTTCCCAATGCACAAGATGTGCTTGCTATTTGGCCATTTCTTCCCCACATAGCTGAAGCATCTGCAACCCCTGTGCTTCTTCTGCAGAAGGGGAACAGGAGACTCATTCAATAGAGGAAATCTCCACCCTTTCAGTAATCTGCAGTAGCTACCAACCTCAAGCGAATACCCCTTCTTCCCCTACAAGGTGTGCCTCCCTTCCTGCAACACCATATCAAGCACCTATAGATCCTCTAGTGGCAACATCTCGCTGTACAGGAACTTTCTGATGCATGAGATGCACTTGCCATTTGGCCATTTCTCCCCCAAAGACCTGACGCATCTGCACTCCTGTGCAAATTCTGCAGAAAGGAACAGAAGATCTATTCTGCAAAGATCTCTTTCTTCCTGGTGCTACTCTATTAGGGCAACAGATCAGGTAGCATATTTTTGGATACTACTCAAACATTCCAATTAACCACATGCTAATCAAACTCAGTTTAACACTCACTACAAATGATAAATAGGTACCACCTAACTTGAATGGGTAAAATACACAAGTACCTGGGAGCAAGGTACAAAATATCATTTTGTGCTGTGATTTTGGCACTTGACCAGAATAGTACGACTTCATATGGTATGACACTTGCTAAAGCACACTGAGATGAATTTAAATAAACTTTCCTACCTTAATCAACTTCCACTTAAGTTATTTACTTCTAGAAGAACTTATAATGATATCATAGTTTAATAAAATGAATACTAACACGTCTTGTTGGCACAACATGCTTGGCATATAATGAAGTGTGCAAACATAAATTTAAATGAGTTTTGCTCATATTTCCTTTCATAAATAAATAAAGACTATATCAATCAAATAATTGAATTAAAATGAGTTTTATTTAATTTTTTTACTTCAATGTGTGTTGATATGAATTCAAATAAGTTTTCCCTTTAATTTTCTTTCACTTAAATTGTTAGTGAATTAAATAATTAACTGAATTAGAATTTTTGAAAACAAATAGAAAATGAAAACGTTAAATGAATTCATTAACACAAACCAAGTGTCAACATGGTAATACTCATCGATTCATTGTTGAGTAGCACAATTTACACAGAAGGGAATACATATACCATCAAGTTTTGCGTTTTGCAAGTTACTAGAATGGTACATTTTAGCTATGTGGTTTGGCATGACAAAACATTTCGAACCGTACATATAAATAACCACAATTTCAAGCAAAGTTTAATTGACTCAAACTTAAATTCTTAAGCATAGTCCACTATTTGAATCCACTTAAATGGTTAAACACCCACAAATACTAGATTATTGGGTTCCTAATGCTCTAGCTCCAAGAAATTGACCTAATACATATTATTAGTGACCTAATAAGTATTATTGTACTATATAGACATTCCAACTTCCATCAAGATCCAAACTCATGGCAATTTCATCAGCAAACTTGGTTTCAATAGTTAGTTCATATCAAGGATTGAAATCTTGAGCGGACCGGCACTGACACCAGCGTTGCGACAGGAATACTATCCGGAGGCATCGCCCGAATCTAGCGACACCACCAAAAGCGTCGCCCGAGTCCCGCGGCACCTCTAGAGGCATCGGTGGGTCGTGCGTGCCCCCGGTCGCATGTGCTCAATCATGATTGTGGCATTGATTTTTTAATCAACTCCTATCTATAGTTAAGGATAATTTAAATATGTCTAATTAAAGCCTCATAAAATTATCCTATTTTTCTAAAATATTTTAGTTTTTATTTTTAAATATTTAGATTAAATTTTTATTTTTAGTTAATATATTTTATATTTTAAAAATATAAAAATTATATCGATACGGTACTAAAACTATATCGTTCTAGTCCGAAATCAAAACCTCGATACGGCTCGATATTTTAAATCTTGGTTCATATACAATTATATCTTCACTTTTGAAAGTCACTTCTATCTTCTAATTCACATTTCATACATTTAATTAACTATTCTCAAAAAGGTATTATATACCATCATACCGTAGCCATAAAAAAAATCCATTTATACTTAGCTCAAAAGCCCTATCATATATATAGCTTCATTTATTGCATCCTAGTTTATCTATCATATTTTAGTTCATAAAATACACTCATTGTGATAAAAAAAAATCCTTAATTGTGCACTTCTTTAAAGTATTTAATTTATGTTCATACTTTTAAAAAGCTTTCGCTTGGTTACATGTAGGACACTGATGCAATGAAAGAAGAGAGCTTGATTGTTTAAAGGATAGGTAGAGTAGTAATATGAAATTTGAGATAAAGAAGTGTAGAAAGGTTATAAAAACTTAGGCATCACACCCCAAAGGGATTAGATCGCACTAAAATTTAAAATTTCAAATCATGTCAAAGTATCAGTCTCTAACCAAAACGATACAATTTCAATACCATATCATATTGTACTAATACAATTTTAGAATTTTTAAAAATATATATTAATTAAAAAATTATTTTTATTAATATTTGATTGCTATATACGCTCATTATTGAATTATATTTAAGATGTTGAATGTTGAGTTCAAATTTTGATATTATTTAGAATTGTTTGGTGTTTATTGAATCTTTTGCAGCATGTATTAATTGCATATAAATTTAAAATCTATATTTTTATTATTATTGCATATAATTAAGTAGTTTCAATTACTTAAAGTTTTACTGTAGAGACATCGAACTTGTATTTATAAATGGTCATGAAGAATCATCTTTAGTTTTAATTTCAAGTTATTGTAGAGGCATCAACTCGAAGAACTTGCATTTATAATGGGATCTTCGATTTCAACATCTTTAGATATATTTTGATGATTTGAGACATCAATTATGTTACATTTATTTAAATGTTTCAAGATGGATTAATGTAATTTTTTATTTTAAGAATATGTAAAAGTGTCACCTAAAGTTTCTATTGCATAGATGATGACTTTGATTTATTTATATAATGTATATATTATATTATATACATGTGATAATTCTTGGATGGATGAGTGTTTATAAGTTTCCAAATCTTGAACGATAAAAGCAAATAAATATATTTCTCTCCCTCTTTTAAAAAACAATATAACACTACTTGAATTAAAATTTATACAAATACATAGGATAAGTTTAGTAAAATACATAATATGTGAGAAAACGCAAAGTAGGAGAAGCTAGACATAATCTCGTGATTTTAGTTTTCTCATCAGATACTAACACTATTTCTCTTGATCTCTATTGCCATCACAAATGTTACTACACAAAAAAAATCTTTTAGTTATCAAATTTTATCTTACTTAAAAATTTTATATTTTATTACTTTTAAATTTTTAAATAATTAATTTAATTAATATTTTAAAAAATAGAGTTGAGTAAAAGTCAATTTAGGATTAAATGGAACCTATCAAGTAGACATGGCAATTAGAATCAAGCAGATTCAAACTGAATTTAATTTGGATTTATTTATTCAGTTTAAAATTAAACTAAATTTATATATAGAATAATTAGTTCAATTAGAATAATAGTATATTTTATAAGGTTAGGAGTTATATTATATTTAATTCTCTTTTTCTCTTACACATCTCTCCCTTCTTCCTCCTTACCACATTCCCTCTACATGATCTTACATTCATTGCTAGCTAACAGCACCTCTCTTTGAACCATCTCAAGCTACTTGTTGCCTTACCCACATCCTACCGCATCCACTTCATCATCTATAGCAAGGTAATAGTATATTTTATAAGATTAGGAATTATATTATATTTAATTCTCTTTTTCTATTACACATCTCTCCCTTCTTCCTCCTTACTACAATCCCTCTACATGATCTTGCATTCATTGCTAGCTACCAGCGCCTCTCTTTGAACCATCTCAACCTACTCGTTGCCTTACTCACATCCTACCGCATCCACTGCATCCTCTATCGCAAGGTATTTTCTCTCCCTCGGTATTTATTCTCTCCCTATCTCCCTCAATTTTCGATGCGATCTGTTCCTCTAGTGTTGGTGTCAAAAAGTTTTGATGTCAATTGATGGGCAAAATGATAAATTTCATCAGTGTCAATCGGTAGCACCTTAATCATTGCATCTCACAATCTAGAAAAATTGTTAAACATTACTTTCTGTATCATATTCCAATAGTAGAGCAACATATATTTATACTAGTAAATGGACACTTTGACATAAAAATATAAAGAACTCATAAAGACTCTTAGTTGACACTTCTATTTCCCAAACATTGAAAATTTAAAAAAATATTAGAATTGCTAAAAATCGTTGGGTATTGTTGGATCTTATAGATGACTCTTCGACTTCTAACCATTGACTTTCAAACTTTGGAATCATTGAACTTTATATTATTTCCCAAACTGTCTTATTATTTTCTAAAGTCTACCAAATTATAAGGCATTTATAAACTTTTAGAGGAGGCCACTATTTGTCTCCACCAACTCTCAGTTGAGAAAAATTATCCTAGCGAGTTAAAAGTATAAAATCTTTCATAAAGTTCTTGGTTCAGCTATTGGAATTCATCATCAATAATCCATATGCATTCAGAAAACTATCATGTTTTCCATCTAACATAATCTAATGGTCGATTATATCTTTCTTCTTTTAATGTTTGAGTTAATGGCAGGTGAGTATTAGGTCCATTATTTACCATAACATCTTAATGTTCTAAGTTAGGATCTTCAATACTGAAGATGTTGCTGATACTCATGTGTGATGGTAGATGGACATAAGGGTTAGAGCTTATTTTCTTCAAAACTTTGTAGGGACTAACATTCCTTGAATAAAGTTTCTTATAAACCTTTTTTTCATATCGTTCTTGCCTTATACAAACCATAACCATATCGCATTTCTTAAATTCAGAAAACTTACTTTTTAGATCAGCATGTATCTTATATCTTTCATTGCTCTTAGCAATTTAAAGACAAATTCAGCCAAAGAATTTTGTTCCATGTAGTAACATGATATCCAACAAGTAGCAAAGTAAATCATCCAAACTTATGTTAACTACCAATCTGACCAATTACGCTCTGTTTGGATGGGGTGAGAGAAGGTTCATTAACGGAAGAGGAAGGGAGAAAAAGGGAAGGAAAGGGAGAGAAAGTAAAGTATTTATATTCCCCTTGTTTAGAAGGGATGAAAGGTTCATTAACATAACATGTATTACCTTATTTGGGAGGAAAAAAAGGAGAATGAAGATTAAATATATAAAGTTACAAAATATCCTCACTTCTTAAAAAAGACAACACATGTAGAGGATGGATGGGAACTGTAAAATTCTATCAATTTATAGAAGTTGAGATATGGAAGGTCTTAAAATAGACAACACATGCTCTTTAGATAAGTCCCTGTCCTTAGAGGAGGAGGAGAAGAAGATTAGGATTATCTATCTCTGTTTTTTTTTTTGGTCTTGTCCTAGAAGAGATTAGCGGCGAGGGTCTGCACCGATGTCATGGAGTGTGAGCGGTTGGACATTGGATAGTGACAGCGCGTATTGTGTGAGGAGCGACGGCGCGCATTGTGGCGACGCTTGTGGGTTCTAGCTTCTTCACGTGGACGAAGGAGAACAGGGGAAAATGGCTTCGAGTTTCCTTCCTCTCCGACAATCGGATGCGGGCGGAGGAACAAACCGACGACGGCGGTGAGCTTCTAGGGTTTCGACGCCTTCCTCTCCCCACCGAGAAGAAAGCCAATGATATGCTTCTTCGGCGAATGGTGAGCCAAGAAGAGAGGCAGAGAGAATCACTCTTGCTCTCCCTTCCTCTGCATTTATCACATTCACGCAATCGGCGGAGTCAGGATTGCGTCTTACACGATCGGCGATGACGACTCTGGTTCGGTGACGCCCTCGCGTGGATGGGAGGTATGGACGGCGGCGCACCCACGGGAAGAAGAAGCATAGCCCAAAACTCTCATGATCCCAGTTATATTGAGAAGCTACAGTGCATGGATCACGCGATTAGGGTTTTTGGTGAACCGGTGGTTGGGTATTTCCTTATCACTGTAGCAAATTGAACTGGTTTTTGTATCAAATCGGGTTTAATTTGGTTCAAAACTAAATCACTTGGTTCACTAACCAAAGAAACTCTAATTTGACCCAAATGAATTTTGTTCATTTCATCTTCATAAAACAAAGGTCCTCATCTCTTTCATTTTGCCAAAACCTCTTGCATCATAAACCAAACTAAGTTAGTTCGATTTCGCTCAAAATTGATTAATTTGGCTCAATAATCAAATGACCTTCAATTTAAACAAAATCAATTTTATTCATTTTATCTTTGATGTGAACCATAAGTATACGGTTGTCGTCAAGTAATAAAAAGATATCAAATCATAGGGACTGTGCATTAGCTATAGTGATGTCAATGAGATAGTTATCTAGACTCCAAGAGAAGCGAAATGGTTGAGGATTGTGTGTGTGTGTACGGTAGAGAGAGGGAGAGATTGGCTTGGAACTTATGGGTGAGATGGATAAGTTTAGGATTTCGGATTTACATCTATGCTAGGTGATATCCTTACTTCATGTTTGTTCCCTTACTCTCAATGTTCACCATCTTGTGAGGATTCTAAACAAGATACCAACTCGACCTCGTCAGGCTTTGTCGGAGTTAAAACATGATACTCTAACGCTACGATGACTAGTTCGAGACGATACCTAGATAGCCTAGTGTAATGGCTCTCCCGCTGTCACCGGGCATCCTAGCGTATACTACTGGTACACTACTCTCTATCACCGAGCACCCGATTAAGGGATCCTTTCCTAGTCATCAATAGTCGCTAGCTATCCTCTAAGGGAGTTTACCACCATGTAAAGGTCACTTCGGAAGATCCAGTTAAAGGTTAACCTTCTGTCACAAGGCACCCCGGTCATACGATCCTAAGATTCCCCAACACAGTAATCTACTCCACTTAATCATGCATATATGCTCACACAAACATTTCATCAAACACATTCAAGGCACATAGTACATGAAACAAATGTAAACACTTCATTCAATAGGAAAAATAACATAAACTAGTTCTTACATCACCATCATTATATAGATGTTCATCCTACATCCTAAACTCAAAGATCTACTCCATTACAAGAGGATTACAAAGAGAATACAA
>JBBMKF010000007.1:2766999-2777287 GCA_037834155.1 Curcuma caesia | reverse complement strand
ACATATTGGTATAACAAATCACTCAATGTTAAACTGGTTTCACATTATCACAAAATTATTAATCAAATTATGAAATAAATCATTAATCACTCAATTTTCATTGGTCAGAGAAATTGAAAAGCAGTCTTTTGGTCTAGCGGCAGCAGCAGGTCAGCAGCGGCCGCAGCGGTAGGCTGCAGTAGCAGGCCGGCAACGGCCGAGGCGGCTGGCGACAACAGCAGGGTAGCGACCGTGGCGGTAGGCCGATGGGTTCCACAGATCGCAACGGCAGGCCGACAGTGGCCGTACGAGCGACGACAGGCCAGTAGTGATCGTGCAATTTGATCGCATTCGGCGCTCGCACTAGTAGATGCGCCGACGCGGTAAGAACTAAGAAAGAAAATCTCAATAAGTTGGACCGAAAGAGGAGAAGAACGGAAAAAATACTTGAGATTTGAGATTCGTCGTCAACTTGTCGTCACGCCGTGGAGTTCCTCGTCGCCGTCACTACGTGGAGAAGTTGTCGCTCACTCCGCACTCGCGTGGGTCACGAACCAAGGAAAAAAACCTAAACTCCTAAAAAAATTACGAGAAACAGGACTGGGCTACAACCTAGTACAACCCATAAAAAGATCTGTCTCTCAATACTAGGGACATATTAGTGTCGTTGAGGGAGTATAATATGCCTAAGTCCAATAATGAGTTTGTGCTAAATTTACTTAGAGTTATATAAATTTTAGAAACTTACAACAACCTACCTAGGGTATGAAATCAAAGTTGGAGGGATAGTGAGACTTAAGAGATTATTAGAAGTGCATTGATTCTAGTTTAGGTTGATTTGGATATGGCTAAGGTCATTAGTGAATTTTAGTCATAACTCACTGATGGTCATACAATATCCAAATTTAAAAATTTTAGGCATGATTAGAATCAGGTAAATCTAAAAAATATATTAGTGTTGTTATTGAGTGAATATGATATGTCTAAATCCAATAATGAATTTGTGCCAAAATTATATAAAACTATAAAAATTTTAGAAATCCATAAAATCTAGATTGTGAAATTAAGGCTAGAGGACATAATGAGACTTAGGAGGCTTGTGAGTGCATTAGTCTTGATTTTGATTGATTCTAATATGGCTAAGGTCATAAATGAGTTTTGATTAAAACTCACTAATGATTGTGTAATATTTAGATTTTAAAATTTTAGACCTGATTAGGAGCCAAAGAATATATTGGTGTTATTGTTGAGTGAATATGATATATTTAAGTCTAAAATAAAATAAATTAAAAAATAAAAAATTAAATAATTAAAAATAAAAATTACTTTAATGCTATTTTGATTAAATCATCACTAAGTGATGATTATTTTTATAGTACCAAGGTTGTGATGCTTGATCTAAAGTAGCACTAAAGTATTTTTTTATTTTTAGTTATTTAAATTTAAAATTTTGAATTTCTTTTTCTAATTTAATTTCTCTTGTAATTAACTATTAAAAAAGATATAAATAATAATAAAATTTTTTCTTTTTATTGTTTTTATTAAAGCTCCTTTAATTTTATAATTTTTCATTAACTTTTTTTTAAATATTTTTTAAGTTGTTATTAAAACTTTAAAATAAAAATTGGATAAATTTAAGAAATCATCTTGAATTTAATGACGTTTTTTTAAAAACAATTATGTTTTTTTAGGATTAATAACTTCTATATAAAATTCATTGATGTAATAATTATATATATATATTTGATTCAGTTTGATTTAATTTGGTTTAGTTTAACTAAATATAATTAATTTTTTATTTTAATTTATGATCAAAAGATAGGAAGGATATTTGAGAAAAATAAAATATATCTTTTTTGAAAATTTTAAAATTAAAAAAAATGATACGCTACATGAAAAATATAGCATGAAATTTAATATGACACACTCAATTACATGGATGTGAGTCTTACTGTATGGATGTGAGATCCACTACATGGAATATATCATGTTAAATTTTATATTATAATTTTTCATGCAGTGTATCATTACTCAATTTTAAATATGTGAGTAATTTTGATACTAATTAAAATTAGATACCCTTTTCTTCCTAAAAAATATTATTTTTTTTCATGTGGTTTAGAAAAATTGAAAGCCGGTTGAGATTTTACCCAATCGAATAATTAACAATGCTGATCTGGAATTTAGTTCTTCCTCAATCGCATGAATTAATAATGCTGATGTGGAATTTAGAATTAAATAGTTGAATTTTGGTAATTTGGCCGCGTCCGATTAGGAAAAAGTACGCCTCGGCGAGCGTGCGGAGGGGAGTTTGGATTCCTTTCGACAAAAGCGCGACGAGAGATGAGAGAGGAAGGAGAATGGGATGGCCGAAGATACCCCAAATATATATCTGGAAGGTACCACCACCATTTAGAGGAGGCCCAACCGGGCAAAGGAAAGAGCTCTCAACGGCCTCCTCCTTCCCTGTCCTCCCCCCTCCCTCCCTCGACGATACCGACGACCCGACGCTAATTTCTGTGGCTTCGTCGGAGTTTGGTGAGGTTTGCAGTTCATTTTTCTAATTTTTTTAATTTTCGGGGGTTTATTATGCCGAAATAACCATTGGTCGATGCTGCTCACGGGAGAAGGGGATGACCAAGGGAATGATCGTGGATTTGTTTTCTGCGCACAAGACGGGGATTTGAGTTTGGCTGCGGGCAGGGTGGGCTAGTGAAAGAAAGGGGATATGGACGGCAAAGGTGGCTCTTTTGTGACGGCGAGGAGAATATCTCCGGCTGGTCGAGGACACGGTTATCATTCACCTCCTGGTATGTGCAAAATTCTTCGCCTTTTCCTCTTTCTGAGCCATTGCATTGATGGCGTCAAGTATTAAGTTGCATTTTCATAATATCATTTTGGAACATATATTGAAGTCGATATTCTCAAGTAAATTTCTTGAAACATATATATTTATGGATGTTTCTGGAAGAATTTTTTTATCAAGATTAAATGTTTCTGGTTCGAAAATTATAAGCCAATCTTTCAAATAATATGCTCCTGTAAAGTCAATATCACCCAACGATGCAACCTCTTTTGGAGGTCACAAATACTAATAACTTCACTAACATGGATCAAATGTGAATGCATAGTGGAATACAACAATGCCAATGCAATCTTAGGCATACTTTTACTGTGAATCTATATTTCTCAATGAAATGTATGTGAAAGATACTTTGTGATCTCTCTAAAACCATATAGGAGAAGTTTCTGTCATATCTTTTCTCTGATCATATTAAAAACAAACTTTCTAATTCCTTTTAAACACTTTATGACAAATCTCTAGACACAAAGATGTCATTGTCCCATATAAACATAAGGAAATATAAATATCAAAAAAGGATCATCATAATTATATGAGTGGTAAAAAATCTAATTCTCTTTAAAGACTAATAAAATAAAGTACCTCTAAGTAAGTACCTCAAAAGACTTAAGAAACCCATATTGAAATTATGTTTTATGAAAATTATGGGTCTTAGTCCTTTGCTGAATTCATCAGCCTGCCATTTTGTTAGTACTAATGTGCTAAGTAACTGTATCTTCTTTTTTATCATGTCCTAAGTCTATGTTGGATCCACCTGACTTCTTTTTATGCTCTATAGAAAAACACTGCACAATATTATCATAATATATTTTTGGATTTCTAGAGATGGAATTAACTATAAATAACTCCTGAAGAAAAATTTCTTACTCATTTAGCTTGTATAGATTCTTCATGACATAAAATGAACTTAGCTTGCATTGTAGAAGTAGTAGGTGTTTGTTTAACGATTTTTCACACAATAACTCTTCTTCCTCATAGGGCTGAGTATTGGGTTAAAATCAAACCGAACTGAACCGAATTAACTAAAACCGAACCGAACAGAATTTTTTTAAACTAATCGAACTGACCAAATTTTCAAATAAAAATCGAACAAACCGAACCGATAAAATATCGATTAATTCAGTTTTCGAACGAATTAATCAAAATAATCAAATTTTTTAAATATTATGAAAAATTTACCAATTAATTAGGGATTTATAAGTTTACTAACTTAAGAATTTATAATTTTTTTTTTTATTTTGATTAATTCGTTTATTCGGTTTAACCGAATAAGGAATTTTAAACCGAAACCGAACCGAATTAACCAATTTTTTTAGAAAAAATAACTAAAATTTTGAAATAACCGAACCAAATTTTAAATTCAGTCGGTTTGATCGGTTTATTTGGTTTAATCGAATTTTTGCTCACCCTTACTTCCTCACATTAAAATATAATAAGAATTATACTTCATGCCATGAACGTATCCAATAAAATTTGACAAGAACTCAACTCTTAGTTGTTTGTAGATACATAAGACTATTAATTTCAATCCAATGATTCCTGCTAAAATTAAATGTATATATCCATGGATAAACTTACAATAAAAACAATATCAGGCCTCTTGAACACATATCAAACTTCTAGTGACACTAGAAAGAGAATGTTCTTCATGAGAGTTTTCATATGGTCAATATCAGGCCTCTTGAGGACATATCAAACTTCTAGTGACACTAGAAAGAGAATGTTCTTCATGAGAGTTTTCATATGGTCATTCTAAGCATTAACTTGACTCAATTTATCCTCCTTCACAGTAGGGAATCTCCAATTTTATGATTTTGAATGTTGAACATTTTAAGCACACACAATGAAGAATTCTTGAGAGAGTATCCAACCCATGATATTTATATCTTTGAAACTCAGTTTCTGACAAGAAAAGAGGCTTCACCACAACCATTCATGTATAAAGTTTTCACCACAGTCATTCATGCCTAAAGATTTTAATAAAAATGTGTGCAATCTTTAAGAAGGTTCATGCCCTTACTTGCAAGGTAAATACCATCAACATAGCAAGTTTTAAAGTATCATTTCAAGTTGGGTATTGGCTCTCATTTAGAATGATATTGACTATTATCATGTCAGTGCATTGGCATTCCATTACTGGAGAAGTAGAGAAGAATATGGTCCCTTATATTGGGCAAAGTTGGAGGAAACCAAGAGATGCGACTTGCAGAGCTCTCACATAAAAATTCAAAGAGATCTCCATAGTTGTCACCCCAATGGAAACCCTCCTTTGTCTTTCTCTAGCTTGTGCCTCAATGAAACCCTTACAAAAGAAATAAGACCATAAAAATTAAGGAACTCTTGCACAAGAATTCAAAGAAATCACTTGAGTTATGGTTGTTGAAATCATTGCAAGTGAAGGTTTTCCTTATATTACATCTTGGACCTTGTGCACATCTTGGCTCTTGAGCAGAACAATAAACTTTGATTGTGCAAGTTGACACAACACAAAATGCCACTCCATACAATGTATAATACAAGAAAGATAATTTTCTTCCACTGATTTTATGTTATATGTATTGATTAATTTTATTTTCTTCAAATTCAGTTTTCCTTTGATTAAACTTAGACATTATCATTTGTTTGTAGATCAATTTACAAACAGTAGTTTCTTTTAGGTGTTTCACAACTTTCTAGTTGTATTACTACTACTCATGGCTTGAAATCTCATACCATGCTAAGTGAAATGGTTGAAATGTATCATTCCAGTAAATCATCGAAACTTGATACCACTCGGTACCAAGTTTCATAATCTTGAGTTGTGTTGTAGTTTCGGTCTTTGACCCAAAAGATATTGTTCTAGTATCGTGCCAACACTCCAATGCATGGTGCCGATGAAAATTTAGAGGTTGAAGGAGGAAGGAGATGAAGCAAAGTATGTGCCAAGTGGTATCGAATTTTTATAATTTACCAAAATGATATGTTTCTACCGTTTCGTCCTGCATAGTACAAGATTTAAAACTTGCTTGGCATAAACTCCTTCTTATGCTTCATCTCCTCCCTTCTTCAACTCCAATTCATTACCGACACCACGCATTGAAACATCAGTACAATACTAAAACAGTATTGTTCCATCATGACTGAAATTTTGACATGACTCGAGATTTTGAACCATGCTACTACTATATTTTTCTAACAAGATAACTGTTTTAGAAAGCTATTTTCACTCCAACTTGTTAGTCACTCTAAATTAAGATGCTCAACCAAAGCCATAATGTTTTTGACTTGTTTTTGGAAAACATTAGTTAGACAAGTTCACAATAGAATGTCTTACTTTCGTGTAAATTGCTTTGCCTCTAATCCTACATTAAAATGTTTAATATTACTGTTGGTATCCTTCTTCCCTTGTAAATCTGTTTGAAATCAATAAACTTCCAACTTGAAAAGAGCTTTACAAGGTCATATACAACATTCTAAGTCATAAATAATATTTTGCATTTCCTTCCTTTCAATTTCAGCATTGATTCTCATCTTTCATTGTTGCCTTTTATTTCTCTAATTGAGCACTGGCCATTACTTCATATTAGCACAATCAACAACATGATGCATATCAATAAGGACAAAATAATTATAAACTTTAAGAGCACGTTTGGTTCAGGGTTATCGTTGATAACCTTGGTTATTTATCCAAGTTTATCAATGATAACGTTGTTTGGTTGAGGTTATGATCAATTCCCAAGTAATGCAGTATCACCGCCACATTAGCAAAACGTCAGCAAATGAGTTATAACCTCGGAATGCGATTACCTTTGGCAGCCTAAGGTTTTCTGCGATTCTGGAGGTTAACAAAACTTTTTTCCATGATTACCCTTAGATTTTAAAACTAAATTAATTGAAATATACAGTGAAACCTAATTGAAACTGAATTAATTAATTCAATAAATTTTAATTTAAATACTTATAAGTTTGAAAGAGATAATTTAAAGAATTATTTTATTAATATATAAAAATTTATGTAAATTTTTAAAAAATATAAATAAATTATATTTATTTTTTATATATTATCAATTTATTATCATTATTAATATTAATATTAATAATTTAATTTATTTTAAAAATAAATTGCATCAAGGGTAATATAGTAAATGTTAAACTGGTTATGTTTTATTCCCTCCAAATAAATAAATTGAACCAAATAACATTAGGTTATGTTTTATACTCTATAATCTTGTTTATCTGATTACCTGGTAATTACATAATCAAGGTTATGCATGATAACTTGAACTAAACACACCCTAAAGGTTGTCTTAGTCTAGAGGATCCCTTGTATGTACATTGGAAATCTAGTGTTGGTTAGGTGATTTAACATTTGAGCTTGATACACCACTATGGATAGGTGGGCATTATCCTTGTGTTTTCTTATAGAACAATAGAGTAATACTATGTGCATACTCCATACTCTTGTGTCTACCAAGGAAACCATGGTTTATTATCACTAACACAAGGTAAGGAGAAAAATTGGGTATAATCGCTATGGCTCATAGCATCTTATAGGCCTATGCCTTATTTGCATAAGATATCATTTATAAGTATCTTTTCCTTAGCAACCGACTCATCTCTAATCCAATATCATGTTATGCCTTATGCTAATCATGGCCTAACTAAGTTAAGGAATCTATTGCCATTTTCAACATGTGCTAACCCTAACAATGATAAAAGCAGCCGATTGCGAAAAGCTATCAATCAAATGCTTAGCTAACAGTTGGATTGATCAATTGAATTGAAAACATTCTATTTGCTCGATATGGTTCATCATTTGATTGCTCCATGATAACAATCGACTGATGCCACTCAGTCGAATTAATCAGTTGAATTAAAAACATTCTGTTCACTTAAAATGGTCTATCAATTGATTGCTCTACTATAGCAATCGACTGATGTCACTTAGTCTCAGTTGAATTGAAATATTCTGTTTGCTCAAAATGATCAAACAATAGATTGCTACATTATAACAATCGAGTCTTAGGGTTACCGTGCAAAATCCTAATTCAGGGTTTTCACATCAGTCGATTGATCATCCTTAGCAATCAGGATTTTGCTCAGCAATCGATTGATCATCCATAGCCATCGACTGTTGTGTAAACCCTGACCCTGTTTAGGATTTGGCTCAGCAATTAATTGCTCATCCATAGCAATCGATTGTTGTGCTCAACTTCGGATTTTGTACACTTAAACCCTCAACCATAAATTTCCTTCAAGTTTACAATGTATTAATCAATTGCTATATACTACCAATTAACTGACACATTGTTTTCAGCCTTTTTAATAGCCGAAACACGTCTAACTTCACTACTCTTGTCCCACAAGTACCTCATGCCAAATGAATTTCCTATTCCCTAGACTTTAGTGCCTGGAGTTTTTTCGTCTTCAAATCTTCATCTACCCTTGCATCCTATCTCCTGATCTACTTGAGTTTTTTTTTCTTTGCCAAGAATTTGACCTTCGATCTTCTTGGACTTTTCATGCCTTGCATTTGGTTTTCTGACCTATAAAGACTTCTTCTTATCAAGAATTTAGCTTTCTTGGACTTCTCCTGTCTTGTATCCGGTTTTCAGACTTACGAGAACTTTGCCTACACACTTGCCACACAAGTGAGATCCACAATTTACCCAAACTTAAATAGTTGTCGAATATCGGAGCTCTATATCCAAGGCATGATTGCACCAATAATAAACATCATCCTGCATTGTGTACCTAAAAACCTTTTCAAATGGCATTAGAATATAAGAGTACCATATGGTATGAAGCACCAAGGTGTTAGTTTGCATAGGTGGAATTTGTCATTCGGTTGGTCGATCAGCATGACATTAAATTTGATACAGTGAAATAGAGAAGAGACTGGGGGAGAGGAAGAGAGGGGAAAAGGAGAGGAGGTTTACTGGCGGGAGGGGTAGTGAATGGGTGGGGGCAAGCAGAGTGCAACAGGGCAACGATAGGTGGGTAGTGGGTAGACATTGCAGACTATTGAGGAATCAAGAAAACTTGCTTAGAGTAGGGAAAGAAAAGGGAGAAATTAAATAATAATTTGTAATCTTTTAAAAATACTTCTAATCTAATTAAATACAGTTGAATGAATTTTCCTCTATAAACTTGGTTTAATTTTAAAATGACTAAAATAAATTCAAACATGGTTTGAACGTACTTGATTTGAATTAATATGTCTAATTGATGGATTTCATCTAACCCAAATTCAACTTCTACTTGAACCTGAAACTCAAAATATTATATCAACTTAGCTTAATTAGTATCTAAATTTTTTTTAAAAAGTAATTTTAAAATGTAAGAAATCTATGATTATATAAATATATTTGATTAAGTCTAATCGATGATTATATAAATATATTTGATTAAGTTAAAAAATAAATTTTTTAATTTTATTTTTAATGGAGTATCATTAAAGATATATAATAAGTACAATAAATGTGCATTGATCATATTATTTTTTTTTAAAAAAGCTCTATCTATTTCAATTTGAAAGTATAAAAAATTTTCAAATTCAAATTTAATTTTATCAAAAAAATCTTGAATCCAAAATTCCCAAATTTAATTGGGTTGAATTATAGTCCAATTTCATTTTTTTTCCATTTCATAGAAATTTTGTACCTATAAAATTAAATAAAATTAATTACAAAATTTAAAATCTAATTTAAGCGTAAAATATAATATTTTACATTCTAAAATTTAAAAAATGTTATATCTTTCTATTTTTTGTCCATTTGAATAATTATACTCCCATGATCAAAACAAAATCCAATTAAAATCAAATCACAAATTTTGAATTATTTTACTTGATCTATGTTTTATTTAGGTTTTATCAAATCAAATACAAGAAATATATGCTTAAATTTCTTACTAAATGCTTATGAACAAATTTCGAACACTTAAGGTTCAAAATCTCAAGCCGTGTCAAACTTTGTTTTTTGACTGGAATAATACTGCTTCAATATCATCTGATATTTCGATTCATGGTGATAGTAATGGATTGGAATTGCAGAAGGAAGAAGATAAAACATAGAAGGAGACATTGTCTATGCGAACATGATTTTAAATTTGATACCATGTTGTGTGCAATGGTCAAAACATATCATTCTAGTAAATTATCAAAATTCGATACCACTTAGTAATGTATTTTTCCTTTTTTTCATCTCCTTCCTCATTCAACCTTCAATCTGTCACCAATTCCATACATCGGAGCATCGATACGATACTAGAATAGTATCTTTTTGATCAAAGACCGAAATTGCAACACGGTTTGAGATTTCGAACCTTAGTGTCCAGTGGTATTGAGTTTCAGTGATTTACCGGAATGATACGTTTCGACTGTTTTTTCCGGTATGATGTGAGATTTCAAACCATGCAAACACTATTGTGTTACAGTCTTTAAAGTTGAAATTGCTACAATGTTGT
>JBBMKF010000007.1:2733666-2745299 GCA_037834155.1 Curcuma caesia | reverse complement strand
TTCCTAAAAATTCTAGAAAAAATCTATAAAATTTCTAAAATTATTCTAAGCATTTAGAAATATTAAAACCCTATTTTAAAACATTTATAAAGTCTAGAATGAATTTACGGGGTGTTACAAAAATGAATGGAAATCACTTCTAATAATGAGAGTGAACTCAATAAAGTAAATAAAGGTCGAGGAAGCATCAACATCTTCATCCAATTTTAGCGAAAGGTAGAAGTCACACAGTCAGTCCCAAATGGTCGATCTCATGATATTTGTGAGAAGGTAAATCAGGAAGCATCAACATCTTCATCCAAGAGTGAGGAGGAAGAGGAGATGCTATTGATCACCAAAATCACAAGAAGTTCAAATGTTAACTTAATTCCGGGATTGAAGTTAATGAGGCATCCACCACATCCAAGCATTATTGTTTCAAAATATATATTAGATTTTTCAAAAATAATTTCATAATTGTAATATTAATCTAAACATTCTAACTATATCAAATAAAAATTATGTTTTTTAAATGAATTTCTAATGAGCTAATTCTTTTCAACTCAAATATTTAAGTCATGTTATGCCACTTTCAGATTTTATTGTTGTTAATCAAATTATGTGGTATCTTATATTATGAGCTCTAAAAGGAGTCCTCTCTCTCTCTAACTACCTTTACATTTCTTTGGTAATAGAATCCTTAGCCCCTAGAGCATGGTTGAGTTGATTAGTATAAGACAAACTTATTGAAGTGGGCAAGAATCGAATCTTGGTGAAGCCGAGGCAATGTCCTCCCCCGTAGTGGTCAACTGTAGCTTTCCAGTTTACCTCCTTATAGATGGTCGTGAAGCCGACTGTGTGGGGCCGTTGGGGTGGCAGATTCCACCTTTTGCTGAAGTTAATAGAATCCTTACTTGTTGTCTCTATTTGACCTCCCTCTTTGGTTGTTTTCCTGCTCAATTATTATCTACATATTTTCGCTAGTGTTCTCCTTTAATGTAGTTCTCCAATCCATGCACTCCTCTATTAATTTCTTCTTCACCAACTTTCTGATACCGGACGGGATAGCGATTATCTTGCAGTAACATTGATTCCATTGATCAACTACGAACATCAGAAATCAATCATTTAAAACCTGTTTATTTGAAAGAATATCAAGAGATAGGAAATAAACCGCACTATCAAAAAACTATTATTAAACTAAAAATTTCTTCTTAAACATCAACTAACAAGATACTTATATAGACTCAAACCCTAACTTGTAAAGAAAAGAAAAAATTGTAATAGAAAAGAAAATTTTTAATGGGCTCATCCTAAAAATCCTAAACGAACTTAAAATCTTCAAATATAAAAAAATGAAAAATTTCAAAACTATCCTAACTATCAAAAATCTTAAAAATTATTAAACATAAAAATTATCAAAAATAGTAATAAAAATCTTTGGATCCTTCTGCATCAGTCGTCACAGGTTGAAAAAAAAATCATCCTCGAGTTTAGAATAATGTAAAGTGGTTGCCTAGGAAGAAGATCTGACATCAATTCGGCAAAATCTTTTAGTAGTTGTTGGATTTTAGGAATCCTCGTCGATCCACTAACGAGCATGACATCGTGGATACTTCTCTTGTCCATCTTCGCATCCCCCAAACACTTTTTTTCTTGCAAATTGCACCTAACTATGATGACACCAACATATTCTTTTTAATTTCAATGGGATCCGCGATGTCCCTAAACATGATTGTCCAAGGAGGTTCTAGTGGATCACAATGAAACTCCCCTATAATGATAACCTTGGTGCTATCATCAGAAAATGACAATTCTAGAGAAACTTCACATATGCTGAAATTAAATGACATTTCTATGAACTTAAATTTGTTGTAAGAGAAGCTCCAAATTGACTATGATAAAAAATGCTAGAGAAATCTATGAAATTTGTATTATTTCCTAGAGCTGTAGGGATAGTTTCGATCTAATCAACTGTCCTGTAAAGATCTATACTAAGATCCATATCCTGCATAAAATTATCAATAACAGACTCAACACCCTTTCCACTTTCAAGCTTGGATTCCTCATTTTCTACATGTGAAGCTTGTAGTTGTTCCTTATCCTTTTAAAGTTGATGATCGAATGTTTGCTTGATGATTGCTTGCTTCCTCAAGTCAGTATCATTCTCGCCATACTTCAAGATGTGATACTCATCTTTCATCACTACAATCTCTGCACGCTTTTCCTCTGTCTTATCCTTGTTCACCTTTGGTATTAGTTCAATGTCTGGACCATGTAGATTGTAATAGAGGTTAAAGACATTAAAGTCATCCCTCTCCGAAGATAGCTTTGCGGGAGGGGGAGCCATAAAATCAAACTTGAACTTGTCATCGATATCATCCATATTAAAATCTTGACACTCATCTATATCAGCATCTTCAGTTTGTTTTGCTTCTTCCTCTGAAGATCCACACCAACTTTATCCACTTTATCATCGTCATAATCATCATCATAAAGTACCTCATCATATATTGGCTCACCAGTTGACTCGGTCTCGTCTTCGTCATGCTGAATAAATTGGAATGTCGAATCAATGTAAGGTGAGATGATGGAGACTGGGGCTTCGTCGATAGATGAACCAGACTGCTGATTGTCGTCAGACAAAGTGGACTTCTAGTCTTTGATTAACACTTCATCTAAGTCTATCTCCTCTTCGTCTGCATCATCGTAAACTAGATAATCAATTGCCTCAGTCTCGCCTTCCATGTCTTCCTTAATCAATATATTGTTACCCTGTGAGGATGGTTGGATAGAATACGAATCCTGAGGGTGAGCTGACCAATAGTTTTGTTCACCCCTAATCATCAGCTTTTGGTTCTGTAACTTTTCACCAACTAGGATACGTTGGGAACTTGCATCTTATCTCAATGTATGAAGTTACTGAGATAGAGATTGAGTGTATTCAAATGGAAGAAAGTAATCTTTCATCTACTCCCAATTTGTATTTTAGCCTTGCTGTATCTGTTACATGAGCATCGCAATTGCTCTCACCATGTGGATGTTTGGCTTCTGAGTTTGATGGCAATCAATTTTACTTTAACACAATATGATACTTCCTCATAATAAAAAATCATCTCCACTTCATTAAGCCAATCAATAAATTCCTCGATCTAGGATGTACCAAAAAACTCGGGAAGATTAACTAGAAATTCGATATCTCTATACTGCTCCTTTTGGCCATGGCTTTTGCGATTGTGATAGGAGTTTTTAAAAGTAGAAGCAGAATTAGGATAAGGGAACTTACGACCTTTACAATCTTGCACCGCTAGACGCTGAGATAACTTTGTGACTTATCTTTATAGATCATGAAGATCTCGTCTCGAGTGCTACGATCACGGTGCGAGACTTCCTCTACCGCAACCTGCCTGTTACGACCACAATTATGACCCATCGGATCCAAGAGCTCTAATACCAATTGACGCCGGGTGGGATAGCAATTATCCTGCGGGCAATATTGATTATGTTGATCAATTACGAACATTGAAAATTAATCATCTAAAACTTGTTTATTCAAAAGAATACCAGGAGATACGAAAATAAATGATACTGTCGAAAAATATTATTAAATCAAAAACTTCTTAAACATCAACTAACAAGATACTTATATGGACCCAAACCCTAACTTGTAAAGAAAAAAAAAATTCTAATAGAAAAGAAAATTTTAACGGACTCGAAATCCTAAAAATCATAAACGGATTTAAAATCCTCAAATATAAAAAAAAATAAAAATTGTTAAAATTATCCTAAATACCAAAATTTTAAAATTTATTAAAAATAAAAATTATCAAAAATAATTAAAAAATATTTAGATCCTCATGCATCATTTTCTTATCTATCATTATTGGTATATCATTACTGATATATTTTTTTAATTCAAGTATTTAACTCTTCGAACTGATTAATTTTGAAGATGATCAATCTGCTTCTATGAAAGTTTTTCACTGGCTATTAAAATAAATTCGAGAAGCAAAAAGCGGCTCGATACTTAGTCGGATTTTTTGAAAATCAATCACGTTGAACAAATACCTTTGTTGAGAATTAACCCTAGATGTTTATATTTGTGTCACTCATAGTTTACCACTTGTGCTATATCCCTGGGACATTAGACATATCATTATCTTCTACTTCAAACTGTGAATTTCTCAATCATATATTTCATATAGTGAGAAATGAAGATATTATCAATATTCTTTGCTGTTATTTGCAAATGTCGTGAGTTCATTTATTCCCATGCTTCTTTATCAACAACCAAAAGTTCTAAAGATGTGGGAACAATTGTTTCATGATTGGATTTAAATATGATTGTGTCGTATTGCTCTAGCCCATATGGCCCTCGTCAGGCTTGTTAGCTAATTCTAGTCTGTTTTAAAACGGTTGGATAATCTTACTTTTTATTTATGATTATTGTCAGAAATAATTTGAGAAATTAAAAATTATTGAATTTTAAAATTTACGTTTATCTAGTTTATCAAGATGAGCTTGATTTGTTGTTGAGCTGGGTTGAATAAGCTGGACTGCTAGAGAAGGCTAAACTGTTTGGTACCAAGAAAGTCAAGCTATCGAGTGGCTCGAATGGTCCGAGTGTGCTGAGTTGCCGAGTGGGTGGAGTAGCCCAAGTGAGCCGAGCTACCGATTGAGTTGGGTAGGGAGACCGAGCTGGTAGGTTGGTAAGGAATTGCTGAGCGAGAGGCTAAGCAGAGCTGCTGAATTGTCAAGCTAGGAGCCTAGCAGGAAGTTACTGAACGGGAGGCCAAGTAGAGCTAATGAACTACTAAGCCATCAGGCCAAGCATGGAGGTGCCAAGTAGCTCCTTCGACTGTGTTTAGAGGTTTTATTAGACGTCTGTTTCCCATAATACAATTGCTCGACACGTTCACAATCAAGCACTAATTATATGTGACAAACTAAATTGTACCCAAACTCTTATCATTAGGGGAATAAAAAAGAGTTGTCGAGCAGATCTTCCTTGTAAGGAGATGGAGAACGTAGGGTAGGAGAAAGATTCTTTTGACTATTTTTCATACCTTCTGCCCCAGGTAGGAGCCTACTTATATAGGCTTTGAATCTTAAACAGCATTAAACCTACTAATTGATGATCAAAGAAAGGTTATTCATCTACTCGCCCGAGTTAAATTCCAGCAACTGACCATCAATGGCAATCGTTACCATCCAAGTGGTTACAGGTCAGCCATTAGCTTTCGACCATGTTAGATTAATCATTAATGTATTCGTTACACACTGGAGCAGATAGAAAAAAAAATCCATGTGAAAAAATATTAGTTGGCCTCCTTAGAGAAGTCACACTCACATACAAATCAATTGAATTTAGTGAAATTCGAGCCTTAGATTTGCATCCCCTTTTAGGGGCTCATGTCAGAGAGAACTTCTCATCCCTACATACTCATAATACAAAAAATTATGATTCATTATAAACTAACCTCAATGCCACAACTTTAAGTGGGACTAAACTCCTATATATATACATTGGAGTCCATCTTAACCATCTATTTAATTTTCATTCACTTTTCCAACAATGCTCCCATACTTAGTTTTAAATCACATAACAATGCGAGTACATTATGATGTAGTTCATAATCTATATCAAGGCTTTCTTAACTTGAGTACATATCTAAATGGAAATTTCTCAAGCAAGACTTGAAGTCGCCCATAGTCTTTCTAACTAACTCATCTATATATCCTACTCTACTCACAACCCATATGATCATTTGAATTGAAACTCATAGCCACCAACTCGACTGAGCTATTAGATGAAAAGAGTTACTTAACCTAATCCACTTCACCTTGATTCATCAAACCTCAAGGAAACTAAACATTCAAACCTTGATTCTATATAAAAACACACAATTCTAAAAAACTATTGTCCATTACCAACATTTTGCAGCTTCAGTGGCATCCACCACTAGGCCTGAAACTAATTTTGTAGCTCTGGTGATATATATATACCTTCCAACTGATGTTATATTAAGAGAGATAAAGGTGCTGGCCTGTGGTCGTACAAATACATGGATGGCTCCTCTCGAGCACCAAATGCCATGGCCCTACGACCTACGTACGTTCTACTCTCTCTTCCACTCATGCCTTCAAATTAAACCGAGAAATAAAGCCAAAGTGCTACCTTTGTCTTCTCTGATCATGCATCTTCCCTGTAACCTAATACGACCACATAGACACTACAGGTACAAATTAACACACTTAGTGGAATAAGCTGAACCATCCACCCATACGCATCTAATCTCACTATACATGTACTTTAATCATATATACGTACGTCCTCACACTTGCAAACTGGTGCGCTATATTTAACATGAATACATAGCATCTTTGACCTATCAGCCTTTGCTACCAGCAGTATTAATGAAGGTTCAGGTAAGAAAGAGTAGAAATATGAAATATTTTTTTACATTCGTGGAAGGAAAGTGTCAGTTAACTTGGCATGGAGCATGTCACAGTTGAAGTGATATGATGACACAAACCAGAACAAACTCATTCTGTTCCTTTAGCAACCAATCGTATCACATTGTAGTGGGTGCAATTAATGTATGCTCGCTCCAATACAGTATGCCCAACAACGTCCGATCGATTTAATTATATAAGGGATCCTGCTCTCCATGCACAAGGCGTGAACATTGAGCCAGCTGTAGAGAGGAAGAAGAAGAAGAGTAAGGGAAGATGGGAGAAGAAGTGAACGAGGAGTCTGAACTGAAACGAGCTGCGGATAACGTCGAAGCCTCGGTCTGCAGTAGGCTGACTTTGATAGGCAAACCATGTCGACTTGGACGGAGAGAGTGCGGTGGAACAGAGCTAAAGAGCTCGAGGGATTGTTATGGTTTTATGATAAATCCTGATGGAAGGTAAACACATGCAGACCTCTATTAATTGCACGTTCAAGTAATAGATTTAAAGACACATAACTAGGAACGAATCCGTGTCAGGTGGTATGGGATGTGGGAGAATGTGGTATTTCTGTGGGCGATCTACTCCATCTTCTTCACTTCGCTGGAGTTTGGTTTCTTCAGAGGCTTGCCAGAGCAGTTGGAAGGCCTGGACTGCGCGCAGATCATTTTCTTGGTCGACATAGTCATTCAATTCTTGGTGCCTTACAGGGACCTGGAGACCTACACAATGATCAGCCATAGGAGGAGGATTGCTTTGCGGTGAGCCATGCATGTCCATCAGCATTATATTATACATTCTGATTGAGATGACAAACAGCCGAGCATGATTCCTGTGCTGCAGCTATCTCAAGGGAAGTTTTGCAGTTGATCTTCTCGGATGCTTCCCATGGGATTCCATCTACAAGGTAAAGCACAAGCAATATCAGATAGCACGCACAAACTTCATAAAATCTTAACCTTGTGTTGATTTCCTAACCATAGGCAACAGGAAATGAAGCAATCCGGTTCCTCACATGGGTCCGAGTATTTCGCGCGAGGAAGATCATTCAGTTCTTCAAAACGATGGAGAAGGACATCAGGATAAACTATCTCGTCACGAGGATAGTGAAGCTTCTTATGGCTGAACTGTACTGCGTACACACAGCTGCCTGTGTTTTCTATTACCTAGCATTAATGGTGCCACAAGAACAAGAAGGGAATACATGGATTGGAAGCCTGACACTAGGGAACTACCAATACAACAACTTCAGGGATATTCACTTTTGGAGACGATACATCACCTCCTTATATTTCTCCTTCGTTACATTGGCAACTGTTGGTGAGTCATGAGAAAGTAAACTTAAAAGATGAACACACACACACTTTCTTGGTAGCACCAGAGTCCTCAAAATAGTTTTTCCTCTAGATCTATTTCATGTTGTTTCGTTTCGATACATTGTGCCACTGAATTTTTTAGGATATGGAGATATACATGCTGTGAATACCAGAGAGATGATTTTTGTCATGGTCTACATATCTCTGACCATGATACTTGGAGCCTATGTGATTGGCAATATGACTGCGTTGATCGTTAAGGGGTCGAAGACTGAGCAATTTCGAGATAAGATGTCAGATCTCATCGAGTACATGAACAGAAACAAACTTGAGAAAGGTATAAGATCACAGATCAAAGACCATTTCAGATTACAGTATGAGAATAGCTACAGGAAAGAATGTATTCTGGAGAACATCCCAGTGGATGTGAGATCCAAGGTATGTATAACTATTAGTTTAGATATTCCTCGAAAGAGAAGGATTTTTGGCATTCTCCTCCTGTATCATATTACTTGGTTATTCCTCCAAGTGAATTAAACAATCTGAGTATAAACTTTTGCAGATATCTCGAACTCTATATCTTGATTTGATATGTAAAGTTCCCCTTTTCAAAGGATGTTCAGAGGAATTCCTTTATCAGATTGTATGATTGCAACTTTGCCATTTTTGAGATGCTTTAATTGCATTATTCATCATAACTAAAGCTTCAGATACTGAATGGATCCATGCAGGTGATGAGGTTGAATGAAGAATTGTTTCTCCCAGGAGAAATGATTGTGGAACAAGGAAGTCCAGCGAATGGAGTCTACATAGTACTACAGGGATATCTGGTAAAAGTTCAACTTATAATCGATCGATGAAACAAACAAAATCAACAAAGCAAATTATGCAAACAATCAATCAGCATAGCAAGAAGAGTTATTATTCTCTTTGGGTCGTTTTTCTCATCTTCCTTTGTCCCATATAACAAGAGCTAGTGATGTCTCTGTGCCCATATCTCTTCTTCTTGTCTCTTTGGTAAAGACAAACAAATCAAACAAAAAAGTTTTTTTTAAAATTTTTTTCCCCTTTTATTTTCTTAGTTCTTTTTCTCTTATCTCTTTCAAAAAGGAGGAACTCTTCATTGGAGAAGATGGCGCAGAGGAATCAATTGTGGAACTCACGACCTCTGATACACTGGGTGATGTGGCTTTACTCTGCCATATCCCGCAGCCATTTGGAGTGCGTGTTTGTGAACTCTGTAAACTCCTGCTCATAGAAAAGCAATCGTGGGACAGCATATTGCAGCTGCACATGAAGGATCATACTCAGATGCTCATCAACTTACTTGAGGTACCTAAACCAGCAGCTACAAGATTCAATCAACCTGTTAATATTTGCAGCTTTCGACAGAAACGGAGAGAACCGAGCATCTTGCAGCTGGAGCCTCACATTAGACACCTTATTACAAAGCAAGAAGAAGAGCTAGCATTAGGCCTCAGCAGCACGGCTTATTACGGGGACATCAACCGTCTTAAACTCCTAATCAATGGCGGAGCAGATCCAAATACTGCAAATTATGATGGCAGAACTGCACTCGTAAGCAATTGCTTTTGTCTGAACAACTCAAATCCAGTCACTTGTCTCTCTTTATTCTGTTGCAGCATATGGCTGCTGGTAGAGGACATGAGCAGGTAGTGAAGTTTCTTATCAAACGCGGAGTCGATGTTAATTGCATAGGTCAGTGTTCCCTCATCAGACAGGAATGAATGCATTGGTCTTGTTCTGACACAACTGATTTGCCCAGATAAGTTTGGAAACTCTCCATTGTTGGAAGCTCTGAAGGCAGGACATGAAGTGATTGCAGCAGTCTTGGTGGAAAATGGTGGCATTGTGAATCTGGATGATGCTGGGAGCTTTCTCTGTGAAGCTGTCACAGATAACAACATGAAGTTACTGCGAGGGTTGCTGAAATATGGAGTCGACCCAAACTCCAGAAACTATGATGAAAGGACACCACTTCATGTTGCTGCTTCACAAGGCTTGTGCCTTGCTGCTACTATCCTTATTGAGTCTGGAGCAGATGTTCTTTCTAAAGACAGGTACTTTACATTCACTGCAGTTTGCCTATTAGTTTGTGAATATGCTATGCTTACTAAGGTGAAGCTTAATCCATCTCATACTGAAGCAATACTTTCTTTGATGCTATTGAGTTGTGTCCCATAGATTGTTACTGAAACTTCTGGTACTTCAAACCTAGTAATGTTGTTCTTCTCACTCATAGAGCATCTTTCGAGCCAAGTAACTTGGATAAGACATGGAAAATGATCACCTTGTTGATTGAAGTGAACATGGTGATTTGAACTCAGAAAGGTTCACAATAAGGTTGTCACAAAAATTTCATCCAGCCAATACTAATCACTGTCCCATTTCAGACACCCATTTTGGGTCATCCTCTATAAACATTTTTTCAAACTCTCTCTACAAGTCATTGTTGCAATCTTCAAAAGGTTATTAACCTACATGTTGTGGGTCCTTGGAATGTATTCAATGTTGAAGTATTGAAAGTTCTTTAGGATTCAAACCTTCTCTAGATAAACCTTATGGATAAGCCTTAATTTGCCTGTGCAAATCCAAGAATATGCACTCTATATATACCTCCTTCAATAACCTTACTTCTTTTAGGATTTGGTAGTCTAATCATCACCCTACACCCCCAAGTTATTGAGCAGTTAGTTAGGGTTTCTTTTCTTCCAAGGTTCATATGGAGTTTAGGTCTTTTATTTAACTAGAATCCTACTTAAAATATGATGAGTCACAAATAAGACTTCCCTCTAGTAGCACTAAGTTTGAATTCAATAACATGGTACTATGTATTTCCATTAGTCACATCATTTGGTCGAGGTGTATATAGGTTTATGCCCTCACAAATGAAATCCATGGACTAAAACTAAGAGTGATTGCGAAATCGCATACCCTATTATATCTTAGAAATTTTATAATAGTTCCATGTGGATTTTACAAACTCATGCTTACATATCCTAAAATTGAACAAAAAATTTAAGTTAGACTTTGCGTCTGTGTTTGATATATGTGTCAGAATATGCATGGACTTTGGGATACACATATGGAAACAACTTGGTGTGGCTAAGGTCATGGGTAGATGATGATTCAAGGTTCGTGGAGATCGAAGAAGGGTGGTATGAAGTTGTGTTTAGGAAACAAATTACATAAGTGGAGTAAGAAGGATGACACAGGGAAGAAAACGAGGGCTCGATGGATTCAAAGGATTAAAAACTTAATACGAGATAGCTAGAGGCATACTAAGTAATCAAACAAGAAGAATGACATAAGAAAGAAGTCAAGAGCTTAGTGCATCCGAGAGATGAAAAGTTTGATAGGAGAAGGTCTCGCGACATAAGGTAGTTATTTGGTGAGTTGAGACTCGAGAGAAAATGTACTCGGTTGAGGATAGCTCTAAACCTATGCAAACTCAATTATTAGATGGATCATAATCAACATATCAATTGACTGATGACTGAGTCGACTGGGCAAATAACTCAAAACCTACTAAAAATGTGTTTTCTATTGACTAATCGATTAATTGATCAACTAATGCAGCTTTGATGAAATAGTCATTGATGGAAATGAAGGAAAAAATCATGATCTGTTAGATATGATCAATGCTAATAGACTGATAGTTATGGTCAATCAACTAGTGAACCCTAAATGAAACAAACATCAAGGGAAACACAAAAAATGATAACAATCCATTGATCGATCAAATTAGTTGGTTGATGTCATAGCTGACCTAAGAATGATCTCACTAAGTATCACTCCTTACATTGAACTAAATTCTCTTATTATAAGGTCTATATGAAATAAATCCAAAACACATCACAA
>JBBMKF010000007.1:2712857-2731464 GCA_037834155.1 Curcuma caesia | reverse complement strand
GGTGGATACCAAGTAAAATAAACCGGGTTAGCGTTGATCTCTGTCTTTCTCTTTTATATTTTTGCTTCCGCTAATCTCTGGGCAGAGAAAGATCAAGAAAAATCGAGAAACGCTATTCACCCCCCTCTAGCTATTCAACCGATCCTAACAGATAGAAGATTACTGCTGATGCTAGAGGAGATCTGCCAGTCGTGTCATCTCACAACAAGAGGATATTCAGTTTCTTCGTGTGGATGTATTGGTTTGGTGTTTTGATTCGAGTTTGTATTCTCGTGTTGATGATCTTGTTTATGATGTCTCTGGTTGAGTTTTTTTGGTATCTATGATTCGGACTTAAGTGCGTGAGTTTATCGTGGTTATAATTCTGTTGCGTTGTGTTCTGGTTTCGTGTAGTTTATCGTGATTTTATCGTGATGCATTTCGATTATACGTATGTGGTTTATGGCCATGTGGGACTTTGTTCATGTAGTTAATAGATTAAAATCCATGTGTTGTATTGTAGAACGACCGTGTGGGTCATATGCTTAAATTGTATTCAGGAAAGTTGAATTGTTACAGGGGAGATGCTGCCGAAATTTTTCGGATAGCTGTCTCTCGGGACGTAACATCATGAATGCAAGATTGCTACAGAAGATGTGGTTACTTTATCGGAATGCAAGAGAAACTCACAGTCCGATGATCAAAATTCTACTAAGAGCTCATGGCAAGTGTAATGAGTATCTTGAATATGGACAGAGATTGAAGGGATACATGATTTAATGTACTTAAACTGTAGTATACTAGACATGTGGTAACATTTAGAGGTGTGAGACGTGCAGAGATGTGATATATTGCAATATAAGATGCATACACTGAACTTCCTTGATGTTTACTTTCTCATGTTGTCTTTCAAATACACTTACGGGTAGACAATAGTCACCATTTGGGGAAGTGTTGTGAGATATTCCAACACAAAACCTTATCTTGAGTGAAACTTTCAGGCCATGAAACAAATTGTCCTTTTATTCTTTTCTGCATTTAGAGGTTTATCAAGTTCCTTTGAAACATTAAGCTAGACTAAAAGTCACAAATGTTTCTTTTATGTTATCTAATAATATCATATTAAAGTGTTTTATTGAACTAAAGATATTTATTTCTGAACATTTGAGTTTTCATTTTACCTCATGTTGTCATTGGGTATATGGGTATATAGTGAATGACATTTTTTGGTGCTTTATTGTAATTCTACACGTCATGTGTTTGGAGATATTAAATATGAATTTTGTGCTTGCCAAGTTTTTTCAAAATTTTCATCAAAGATACTTAACTCACACTTTTGAATAATTTTTGAAGAATAATTTTGTTATAGAAAATCATATAAATTTATTATAGACTCATAGAGTGATGTTGTGTTACATGAGATTTGTGATTTTAGCAGGTGTTTTGTGATCTTTATATGCCATTGAGAAACATATCAACTATCATTTTTGTGTATATCCATTGTGTAATCCTAGTTTGCACTGAAAGAATTTATCCATTCCGTAGGTTATGGAACCACTAAAGCACAACAATAAAAATTGCTATAAAATACCAAGATTATATGACAACCTATTCAACAAAAACAAAGTCAAGTCATCAGGGGCCAAACTTGTTATCAGTTGTGTTTCTGTAGAACTTATAAAATGTATCCCAGTGCTTGCCCTGCAATTTGAAATATCATGATATTAGGAGTAGGAACATATTGAAAACAAGTCATCATAGTCAAAAGAAGACAGAAAACAAATTATGAGTTTTATCTAAATTTTGCATAGAATAATTTAAGTGTAAAATTCTAACTCAAAGGTATAATTGTTGAGGGCCTAATTATAAGTAGATAAAAAATTTACTTGTAACTATATAAATCATAATGATATAAATATAGAAAGAAACAAGATAAATACATAAAGATAAAGGAGACAGCCTAGGAGATTAACCCAACAAATTTTTCCCACTTCAATATGGTATCAAAGTCTCCCATTATGTTGAACTGCTTTTTGCGCCAACCTCTTCTTCTTCCTATCTCTACTGTTGAGTGTTGCTTGACTTCTTCCAGATCTGCAGAAAACTGCAGATTCCTTTTAAATTTTCTTCCAGATAGCTCAGGTCTTTTTCTTCCAAAAACTCTTTGCACATTTCTGCAGTTTCAACTTATCAACAGCTTTCTTCCAGATTTGCTTGTGCTGCAGCAGACTTCTGCAGATTCTTTCTTTTCAGATTTTTGTCTACATTTCTCATGCTGTTTCCATTGCTTGTTCAGATTCTCTTCTCCATATTTCTACATATTCCTTCATCATAATTTCTACAGCTCTGCATATCTTCACTTCTTTTTTTTGGATTTCTTCATGTCTGCAAATTTGCTCTTCACAGATGTCTGGATGGAGTATCAGACATCATAAGGGTACTTGTATTAGAAGTTTTACACAATAAGATCAACCAGTCCTTTCCGATGAATGCTGAGCTTTCAATTATATAAATGGACCAACAATTGGTGTGGGAGGTCAAACTAGAATTTAATAGTTGAAACAGTTGCAAACTAGCCTGTGATCTTCTAAGAGGTAACGCTGCATGCCTAGGGCTCTGCAAAGACAAATATGGGCAAATGTGGTAGTATCAAAGAACTGCCTATCAAGGAATTGGAAGGTCTCTTTTAGACATAGCAATAGAAGATGGAGTTTATTAACAAACTGATAAAGGAGGCTGAGTATGAGATATTATGATTGGTTTTCTGATGAACATCCTGTTGATTTGGATCCCTGGTTTGAAACCAAGGAGCAGGGGCAACTATGCTTTGTTATTAATTTACAAAAATATTCAAAAAAAATTGAGCCGTACTAGAGTTTTGTTCTTTGACTACAATAAAATGATACTATTTTTATATCGTGTTGTGTTTCAATATATGGTACCAGTGGCGACTTGAAGGTGGAAGGAGAAAGGAGATGAAAAAAGAATAATGTGTTACATAGTTAAGTTTGGAATCAACATTATCTTGTATGAACACAAACTAAAAGTTTCATTGATTTATCGAAACAATATATTTCGATAGTATCGTGCGATTTCAAACCATGCAATATTACCCTACGCAACTAGCGTGCCTTTGACCAAGACCACCACCCAAAAAAATAAGAAAGAGAAAAAAGAATTTAGCAATTCTGGGCTCACACTCTCAATTCACAGAAATCTTTTCCGTATGTCATGGAGGATTCTTACAGCACTCCATATTTGTTGTTGCTTCATTGTCATAATTCTATATGGTGACCTCTGCCCTTTACATAAAGGAATATCTACCACAACAAAGACAAGCTTTAAGCAATTTATCAGGATTCTCTTCTTGGTAGCAGCCCCTTAGTTGAGTGCTTATGTTCAATTCATTTCCTGACTTCACAAAATGCATCTGTAGGATAGATGGCATCCTTGTTTCATGATAGTACTTCTGGCACTTATATGATGCACAACCTTGAGTCAAACACCAACATACCATATTTGGAGCTTCCAAGCAGATTCTGGTAGTATCTTTTTTTCTTTGACCTAATAGTCAAGTCTCATCCTACCAATATTACCTTAATATTATTACCTTGGCAAATGGATCACCCTACCAGCAAGAGGCATTGCTAGGCCACTTATACTTACCATTGTCTTTCATCCTCTATATGGCTAAGTTTTCTTTCAATCTACTAATTAGAAACAAACTCACTAAGCCAAAAAAATTGCTCAGTAACCTCTACTGTTAACTCTGTTCCCATCCAAAATTCATGAACTCAAAAGGCGATTGACCAAGTATATGTCTCAAATGGTTGTATCAGCTGATTTTGGCTACACATTCATATTCTTCCCTGCCCAAAATACATATTTGCCTGGGGCATTCAAGGTTAAAGAATCTATAGAAGATAGTTCTAGTCTATAAAATCTTAGAGTTTTAAATGTAAGCCTGCCAAGTAGGTGAATACTTTAGCCCCCATTTCCAGACAAGTCAATAAATGTGCTTTTTACATTTTCCCTCAGCTTATAATGTTTGGAGCAAAGGCTGAAGAATTTCTCCTTGCAGATCAACACTAGTGAAACATTTCATTTTTGCTGGGGGAACAGCATGGGGAACAACTATGAGATGACACCACGAAGATACTACCCATTGATGACACAAGGCTTCCACTGTGTTTACAAAGACAAGAGAAGCTTCCATGAGGCTTCCCGAGATAGTCTCAATGTGGGTCACAACTTCAGCAAGGTTTTGGCAATGCTTCCAAAGACAGTACCAATGAAACAAGGCTTCGTTGAGGATTCAGAAGATGATACTGATGCAGTAAGGCTTCGGCGAGGAAATCCTGACAATGGCACAGCTTTCGCAAGGCTTTGCAAGCCTTCCTGAAACAGTCCTGATGTGGCAATGCTTGGCAAGGTATGCAACTCCTTGTTCAGCTCCTCGCCTCATTTTCCCCTCCCCTCATCTCTTCCCTTCCTCTACCTCATTCTCCTCCTCTTAGGGTTGTACTCAGCAAAACCATTGGCACCATCATTCAGCACAGTCAGCATGTCTCGTTCTGGACAAGGATAGAAACCCCACTTGAAACAAAGAATTCAACCCTTCGTTTGGAATTCTAGTTGTGTCCCTTCAAATATTAATTTACATACTTTTACCTATGTGGATTATTCCACATGCATGACTTGTTTCTTTATAGTGAAAGACCAGTTTGAAAGTGTGAAGTTTCTCTTCAAATCATAATTTGGACCTTCTATTCATGGATTGAGAAATGACAATGTTAAAGAGTACTCTCTACCTGCTTAGATTGAAATCTCGAACCGTTTCGGACAAAACAGGCGAAAAACCTAGTTCCACCAATGGATCGACAACGGCACAAAGGTGTCAGCGCGCCGCAACGTGTCAAACACATCCTACGGACCCAATGACGTGTCCGGATGCGTCACCTGGGCCCGACAACTAGTCCAGAGGCGTCATGAAGGCCAGGATGCATCACCCGAGCCCGACGACGAGCCTGGACGCGTCGCCCGAGCCCGACGACGAGCCCAGACGTGTCGCCCAGATCTGACGACGAGTCCGGATGCATCACGCGGTCACCGGCCTCGAGCAACGTGTCCTGGCCCGTGTGACGCTTCTAGACTCACGTGGGCGGAAATAGCAGTCCAGAGTTAGGTTTTTAGAGTTTAATTAAATAACTTTATGTTAATAATTTTAATCAACTCTGCTATGATTGAGATAATTTAAATAGGCTTAAGTAAAGCCTAATAAAATTATCTCATTAATTTAATATATATATTTATTTATTTATTTTAAAAAAATTATTTTTTATTTTTTATTTTTAAATATTTAGATTAAATTTTTTTATTTTTAATTAATATGTTTTATATTTAAAAAATATTGAAACCACATCGACACAACACAATATAGTACCGAAATTGTATCGTTCTGGTCCGAGATTGAAACCTCGGTACAGTTTGAAATTTTAAACCATGCTCTCTAGTATTTTTCATTTTTCCTCTCTAGTCAAGTCATTCTTCATTAGTAATCATGATCTTCTACATGTCAATAAAATAGTGTTGTTGAGAACAAAAATAGGCATTTGGTTGAATAAAGATTGCTTGTAATTTGTGAAGATGTCACTCTCCATCGAGTTATCTTATCAGTTGCATGGCTGCTTCCATTCTTCAGGATAAGTTTTAATTCAGATTTCTTTCTTTATTCTCTTCCCTAGTGGCACAAGGTTGTTAGTCTACTAAGATTACATCAAGCATTCATTTTGACAAATGTAATAAACTTTGAGTTCATTCTTTCTACCACTATCCCACCTACCACACCAAAGGCAAAGTTAGGTGCCTTTCATGCCTATTCCCGAGTCTTTTCCATCATCTTCTATTGCAAACTAAATGAAACAACTCAACCACCGTAGACATATAACAAAAGATCAGTAAAACACTTGTCATGTACCATTGTTTCCAATATAGTATTTCATAAGAGAATGAAACCATGGTTTAAAATTTCATACTATATCAAGCAGCATAGTCGAAACATATCATTGTAATAAATTACCAAAATTTGATACTACTTGGCACAAGCAATCTACCCTATGTTCCTATATCAATCATGTTGATGAATATCATGTCATGTCAACGTTCAATACCCCTTAGCATGTTACTATGCATCCAGATGAATTGAAATAATATTTACTATTTTTTTAGCTTATGTTCATAATATGATGTCACAATTGTACCATTTTAAATGAAATACAAAGTCCACAAGCTTGGGTATATAGTTATATTTTATTTTATTTTTCTTCTTCATCTCCTTCATCCTTCTCTAATTTGCCATCAGAGACTTGTGTTGAAACACTTGCATGATATTAAATTCCAATTAAATCTAAAACTCTGATACAACTCAAAATTTTGAACCGTGAATAAAATATATAGAGATTTTCATCTTGTTCGTAAAATCAAGTCCGGGGATGTTGCTTTTTTATTCCAATGATCCATTGAGAGACTTGCTCTTCTAAGTTTAAGTGATTGAATACATTAGTAACATGCTAGGATTTCACAATATTCTTGAACAAACATGAAGGGGAGCCTTAAATATTTAAGTGTACATAAACAAACATCTCCTTGTAAATATAACAATCATAGCAATGTAAATATGAGATACCACTAACATAAGATAAGTAAAGGTAGGGCGGGCAACCTAGCAGTAACTCTAACATTTTCCCCACTACAAAAATTAACAAAGGGGAATATTAAATAGCATTTTAGTTAGTACATTGTTTGCATGTCTATGATAAAAGAATATATTACATATAATCAAATCAATAAGATAATTTTTAGCAAACCCTTTTGTGAAACAAATCAGACCTTTATTTCGTCCCCCAAAAGGCGCTTCATCTTCAAATTTTGAGAGAAAACCTGCAATAGAAATTTTACACAGATAACTAGCCTACAAGTTATTTTCAACAATTACTACAGGAAGAAAAGCATTTTTCACATAACTACAGATAAAGAAGCAATAGAACAGCAAAGTAATGAGTGCTAGATAGTAGTAATTTTTTATTGCATCTTGAAAATTTCTAATTCAAAATTTTTTATGATTTCACAACTTAAAATCTCAAGACCACACTAAGCACAGAAACAAAATTGGATATTGGCCTCACATTAAACGCACCACTCCATGTCATCAGGGAAATGCAAAGGTAGGTCTGACAAGGCATGTTAAATAGTTGGATAGTGCAGGTGAGCCATTTCTTTGACAAATCTTAGTTTCAAAGGCATGGGAATTATGATTTGGCAGCAAAAAAATCTCTTTGGAGGTTCAACACTTTATCTCAGGAAGAGGTATAAATGATGTGGGCAACAAGGAATGAAGACATTTTATTTTAGGTGTCCATGTTTGGCTTCATCAACACACACATGGCTTGCTTATTTACATCTTTTAACATGATCGGTTAGGCCAGCACAACATTCATTCTATTTTAAGCTCCAACATAGGTTGCAATCCCACGTTGAGTCTCAATAGTTATCCATAGATGATGTAACCCATCCCCTCTTGCAGCCTGCGGCAGTTTCTATGTTTTAAAATGTAACTTGAACTACAGATTCATATAGCAGGATAAACAATTTTGGTTCATACCTTTATTCTTTTCTTTTTCAAAAACAGAAGGAAAAAATTGCCCATATAAATGGATGGCAGCTATGTAGTTACATTACATGTTTGGAATAGTAATCCTCCCATTAACGGATAATCTGATGTCACTGTTCTTAAACTATATAATAAGATGAAGAATAGGAAGATAACCTTTTTTCTCTCTTGACGGATATTTTTTCGCTTGCTTTGCTTCAGATCCATCAAAAACTCCTCAAAACTATCAAACAAAAAGCATGTGAGAGAATGAAAATTAACATTATAAGCATTAGCATGTGGCAAAGTCTACCTCTCAATAAGACAAGTGGCTCTTAAAATGATTAAAAAAATAAAAAACTTATTATATTATTTCCACAATAATTAGGTCTGTTTCCTATATAAGCATGACCAAGAAAATGTAACTAGTCATCTATGTAAAATCATGTCAATAATCCATAAAAAACAGAGTATGGGAAAACTTTCGAGTGAATGAGTAGAATATTAAAAATGAAAGCTAGACTAAGAGAACCACAATTGACATTTGATATAACGACCAAGTGATACTGAGTTTCAGAGCCCTCATTTTATCACATAATTGGTAGCTTTTGTTTTACCTAAAAAAAAATTGTGGGCATGACGTGCTAGAAAGAGTGGCAATTCAACCTTCAAACTCCAAGATCACAAATCATATCAGCTAAAATTTTACATATTGACATAGCATTAAGTCAAGGATGGGAGGAAAGTAGGATACTACAAATACAATTCTTGTCAAGTATAAAGAGAAAGACCCAATAAAGACTGTAAGTTATCACTGCTTTACTCACTTGATATAGTTGCGGTTTTTCCAGTGATATTGCATCCCTATTCTCTGCAAGAATCCATTTTGCTTGAACTTGTCCCATTCAAATTCCGAGGGAAAAGTAACATGCAATGATGAGACTTGCAACTGTTGATAAGAATTTTGTGACAAAAGAAAGCATGAGAAGTTGAATTTTATGCTTGTTGCCCAATAAAATATATAGGAAAGTGATCATATATGACAAGAATGAAGAAAACAAGTAGACAGAAATCCATGTGGCTATTTACAATATTTTTCTAATTGCACGCCAAAAGAAGGACCAGAAAGTCACACAAAGATTCATCTCCTAAACTATCCAAGTAAGCAGTTGCAATAGAACACATTTAACCTATGGAATACCTTGGCAGTCAGTTCCTTCAGAGCCATGACTAACATATCAAACACCTGATCTCTATACCAAGTTTTACGAACTAATATTCTGTGGCCTGTCACTGGAGTAAAAGGAACACATGATTGAAGTTTGGGATAGTATTGAGAGCCATATCTGTAGTAAGCATCAGCCCAAGAATGATCAAAGACGTACTCTCCATAAGAGTGACTACAAATCAAATAGTAACAGCTCAGTCATCATAAAAGGTGCACAGATAAGATATTATGTAAACCTCATATTGGTGAAAAAACAAAAGAAGCACTGAAAGCCTGGAGATGATAAACCTTTTAAGATAAAGTGGAACAACACCTATAATGTTTTTATATTTATCTTGAGCAACAATATGCTGAGGCAACCATCCTGTTTCCTGAAATGGTTACAAATAAATTATCAAAACAACAGCACGCCTTTTATCAATGCACACAATCTCAAATTCTGAAGCCAAAGTTTCAAAAGAAATAAATCCAATATGATTCTGGAAGGTCGATCACTTTCTAAATAGTATATGGTATATAGAACATATTAATATGTTCTACCTGTAACAAACTTGCACCAGTATCACAATTTCATGTCACGACATGAGATAATAATTTGTGGGATACAGAATAGTACAGAAAGCATGAGGTCCAATTCACCAACTGATGCATGTAGCTCACGAAAAAGTAGCATTCCAACTTTACATATATGGATAAGATTTCACTGTAATTAGCACAATTTTTCTAATTTCATAAATTTTTTTAGTAAATTTTTTTAGATACTTAGAATTTTATATAAATTTAGTTATAATTTTAATTTACAAGATGATAAAGTAATTAAGTATGATTCCAATATAATAATCCTAAAACTAAATTATTCTAACAATTTAAAACTAATTATAATTAAAATAATAGTTTAATTAAATATTTAATTTACTAATTTAAAACCAATAATATTATATATAAATTAATTAATATTTGTGAGAGGCAGGCACATATATGGGATGTCTCTAGAGTCATCAACGACAAGTGTGCAAAGGATGGGCACAATTGTATGTGCCTTTCACACAAGTGATATCAGTGAAATGGGAGGAAGAAACTCACTAGTCATGTGTACAAAACATCACCCATTGACAACGAGAGAATGACCCTCTAATAACAATCACGTCATCAAAGCCTTAAGAGGTTGGACCAATATCACAAGCCTTGTTGTCATTGTTGATATTGTCGTCTTTGTTGATATTGAATGTGTCTTAAAAGTGCATGCCCACGACACATTATTTCTGCATGTGATGCTTGCCTTGGAGTCATAAGGGGGAGGAGATCAAGGTTCAAAATGTCGAGTCGTATCGAAGATTCGATTTTTGACTCGAACCATATTGTTTTGGTATCAAGCTGACTTTCCAATGCATGGTGCCGGTGACGAATTAGAGGTTGAAGGAGGAAGAAGATGAAGCGAAAGGAGACATTGTCTACGTTGAATTATATCGAGTTTTGTTAATTTATCAGAACCATACATTTTGACCATTTTGCCCAATAAGGTACAAGATTTCAAACTATGAGTGCAACACATCACTCCTTATCTCTTAGTCAACAAGTACTTTTCTTATTATTTATATGGATGACATTATCATCTATAATGGTAATTCCATTGGGATTACAAGATTGAAGAAACAACTCTATCAACATTTTAATCTCAAGTACAATTTTAGTATAGAACTCTGCCTATGACAAATTAAACACATCATGGCCAATCCCAAGCCAGGATAAAGGAGGAGGATTGCATTAAGTTGCTAGCCAACGTCAAACTAAAACCAATGTTCAATAAATGGATTTATTAAACTATTGTGTTAATACTAGTTTTTCTCCGAAAGGAACGTGTTGCAGGGTCCGACTATAACGTCTCGACAAGGACCGTTACATCTCCAGAATTTGAGTGTAGTGATAAATATGCAAGAGTTCGTGTTGCAGGGTCCGACTGTAACTTATCAGCAAAGACTACTATATCTCTATGAGAATTTGGGTGTAGTGTTAAATAAGCAAAAGTTCTCTCACCATAAATTGGATGAGAACAAATATCATAGTAAAACTATAAAAATTTTGGTGTAGTATTAAATAAGTAAAAGTTCTCTCACCATAGGTTGGATAAGAACAAATATTACAGTAAAACTAATAGTCTATGATTTGAAATATGGAAATAAAAACCCTCACTAATAAAGCAATGGAGGTAGTATATATAATGATTAAGAGAAAAATTAGTATTTTGTGTATACAAAAGACAAAATGGGTAGGCGAGAAGGTAAAGATGATAGAGAATTCAGATTTTAAGTTATGATATACAGGAAGAGTAAAACAAGAGATGAAATAGATATTGTTATAGATAGTTCGTTAAACGATGAAGTTATAGAAGTAGTTAGAAAGGGGATAGAATTATAACACTTAATATAGTAGTGGAGAAATGAACGTAATTAGCATATATGCACCTCAAGCAGGATTAAATGAAGATACCAAATCAACATTTTGGGATGATATAGATGAAATATTACAAAATATTCCGCCAAATGAAATGATTTTAATAGAAGATGATCTAAATAGGCATATCGGAGTGAAAAATGAAAAATATGAGAGGGTGCATGGGGGTTATGAGTTTGGAACAAAAAATTAAAAAGAGAAAACTATATTGAATTTTACGATAGCATATGACCTTATACCACTTTTTTTAAGAAAAGTGGGAATAATAAATCACAAAATGACTTTCTTATAGTTAGTAAGAGGGATAAAAAATTTTATAAAGATAGCAAAGTCATTCCTGCAGAAAGTTTAACTACCCAACATAGGTTAGTAGTATTGGACAATGGCGGAGCCAAGAAATTGGTAGCCTTCGGGCTAATTTTGAATGGATCGAAAGACCCCCAGGCTATTTTCTCTTCTCACATTTTTTTTATAGCAAATTTAAATAATAATTTTTCTGTAATTCCGTCAGGCCCCCGGGCTAAAGCCCGGGTAACACAATAGCTGGCTCCGCCCTTAGTGTTGGATATGCACCTCAAGCATAGTATTAATAGAAGAAAACTATAATCAACTCTTAGAATTAAGTGGTGGAAATTAAAATATGAGAAGCAAAACATATTTAAAAAGAAGGTAGGAGTACAAATATTACATGAAATATATGGTGACTCTAATACGACATGAGATAAGATGGTATCAAAGTTGAAAATAGTAATCAAAAGTATACTCAGTGAGTCAAAGAAACATGTGCTACCAAGAAAGGAATCATAGTGGTGGAATAAGAAAGTACAAGAGAAAGTGAAAGAAAAACGAACAACCTATAAGGAATTATATATTTATAAGAATGAGAAAAATTTTAAAACATATACAAAAGCTAAGAAAGAGACTAAGAAAGCAGTGAATGAAACTTTTGAACACTTATATTGAAAATTAGATATAAAAGATGGGGAAAGAGACATTTATAGAATAGCTAAAGTGAGAGAAAAAAATATAAAAGATCTTATCCAAATAAAATGTATTAAAGATGAATGCAATAAGGTACTAATAAATGATGGAGAAATAAAAAAGCGATGGAAGAGGTATTTTCATCAACTTTTTAATCAAAGTTTAGGTGACCAACTTAACTTAGATAATTTAAGTAGCTCAAAATATAGAAATTTAAATTTTTATCGTAGAATTCAAATTTTAAAAGTATAGCAAACTTTAAATGGGATGTAAATGGAAAAGTCGTTGGACCAAATGATATTCCGATAAAGGTATGAAAGTGCCTAGGAAAATAAGGTATTGAATGACTTATAAAATTATTTAACATGATATTAACAACGAAGAAAATGTCTTGACCAATAGAGGGTAAGTACTCTAGTACCCTTATATAAGAATAAGAAAAATGTACAAAATTGTGCAAACTATAGAGGTATTAAATTAACGAGTCGACCATGAAATTTGAAAGAGAATAATAGAAAAAATATTAAGGAAGGAGACCACAGTGATCGAAAATCAATTTAGGTTTATGCTTAGAAGGTCAATAATAGAAGTTATACATTTTCTCAAGCAACTAATTGAAAAGTATCAAGAGCAAAAGCAAGATCTACATATGGTATTCATTGACTTAGAAAAAACTTATAATAAAGTCTCAAGAGAAATTATATAGAGAATTCTAGAAAAGAAAAGTGTTAACGTAATATATATTGAACTAATTAAGAATATATATGAGGATATAACGACCAGAGTGAAGACTTGAGGATAACTGAAGCATTTCCAATAAAGATAAGGTTATATCTAAGATCACCTCTAAGTCTTTATCTTTTTACATTACTCATGGACGAACTCACTGGACACATTCAAGACACAATACCATGGTGCATGTTGTTTGTAGATGATATTATTTTAGTAAATGAGACACATAAGGAAGTAAATGTTAAATTAGAATCTTGGAGAAAAACACTAGAAATGAAAAGAAACATAAAATTATTAAGATAAGAGATGATGAGTTATCGAGAATTGAGAGTTTTAAATATTTAAAATCATTTTTGCAGGACGATAGAAAGATTGAGAGAGATATCTTACATAAAATACAAATAAAATAGTTGAAATAGATGAGAATGTCGAGTGTTTTATGTAATCGTAAAGTATCTCTAAAACTTAAAAGGAAGTTCTACAAAACGACGGTTAAACCTGCTATGTTATATAGCGCTGAATGTTATACTATGACTCGAGTACATAAACACAAGATGAGAGCTGCAGAGATAAAGATGTTAAGATGGATATGTATACATACGATGATGGACAAAATAAGAAATAAAAGCATTAAAGAGAAAGTCGGAATTGTATTTGTCGAGGGAAAGCTCCGAAAGACACATTTAAGATGACACAGACATATACTTAGACGATCAATAAACGCTTCAGTTAAATAATGTGAAACTATAACAAATACGCACATCAAATGAAGAAGATCAAAAAACTTGATTAGCAATAATAAAATAAGATAAAATTTATTTAAGTATAAGTTATAATATAGTAGGGAATAGAGTCTAATGGCATAGAAAGATCCATATAATTGACCTCGCCTAATGGGATAAGGCTAGGTTGTTGTTGTACATTTTTAGTATAGAGGTTGTTCAAAAAGGAAGATATTTACAAGTCTCAAGAAATGTATGCACTTGATATGATTAAAGTGGATGATCTGATAGAGAGCAAACCAACTGACAATCCTATAGATTCAAATTTTGAATTAGTACCAAAACATTTTGGGAAGAGAGAACACTAATAAGGAAATTAAATAACCTTACACTTACGAGGTCCATCGTCTCGCTCGTAGTTAGTGTGATCAATCAATTTCTACAAAATTCATGTATCTCTAGGAAGCAATCATGAGAATTAATATGTTTTTCTCAAAAACTCTTTAAGAAAATGTATCTTACTTCATGTCAAGGTCTTCTTTAAATTGTTGAGTACACAAAGTAGATTGGGCAAGTTCTCCCATATATAGACGATCCACTTTAGACTATTGTATTCTTTTAAAAGATAATTTAATCTCCAAAAGGCAATGATGGATCCAGAAATTATACTTGGGGGAGGCTTGAATTAGAGTTAATAGGAATACTTACTTTCACTGCAGCATCTTACTCTCCTCCTCTTTCTCACTTCACCGTCGCCAACAAAGTCGACTGCTTTTCATCTTCTCCAACATTCAACATCTATTACTATCGAATATTGATCTCACTGCCTCGATATATTATAAATTACTATTCAATATCTGTTACTATTGAATAAACTACTTGTTGTTTGCTGAACTTAGGATAAAGGACAGAAAGGCTGGACAAAATAAGAATTAGAGATTTCTATTATGGGTTGTAAAACTGCTATGGTGACTTATTCTTCTCACTATTGGCATCTAGCCAAAGATAAGAAATAAAGTAAATCAAAAGACTAAAAGATAAATCAAACAGAACAGTAGAAACTATTGCTAGTTTGCTTGAACTGGCCAAGGGATAAAAATAATAACAAAATAACTACAAGAATGAAAGGAAAAGATAATGAAAGTCTTACCATCTTTTTCGACGGTGTCAGCTAGCTCCGATGACAAGAAAAGACAAAACAATGGTTGCTCTTGTTGGAGAGAAAAAAGGACTAGCGTTGTTGTTGGTCGGCTAGAAAACAACAAAAGAAAAAGGAGGAGGTTGCTGCTTCTGAGAAGAGGGAGATAAAAAAAGAACTGTTATTGGACAAAGAGACGAAAAAATAATGAAACTACAATTGTAGAAGATTAGAAGAAGAAGAAGGCAGTATGTGAAGGCTTGCGCGTGAGGTGGTGGAAGCAAGACACTATTTTTCTTTAAAAAATTCCCTAATTCGTTTTAAATCAATTGAACCGATTTAATTTAATTAAACATGGTTCAACCATAACTTGGTCAAATCAAATGCAAATCCATTCCGGTTTGGACCAACATATTTCTTATCTTCGCATTTACCCGATAGATTTTGTTTGACCCCAATCTAATTTTAATTGAGCACCTTCATTTCATGTTCAATGATTCGATTAGTTTATTTATTTATTTTGTTAAAAAATTCAATACCTAATATAATATAGATAATAATGGGCTTATTTATTTTGGACCACGTAAGGGTTGGGCTATAGCCCAGAACAACTTTCACGTGGCTCCGTCTCTACCTAAAGGAACTAGAAGCAAATGGTTATAGCTCGGTCCAATGCTGAGACAGTATAGGGTCATGGCCCTAGCGACATATGGATTTATCAAAATTAAATAGTTGGTAATTGAATTAGAACTTGCTCACATAAAACCATTGAAGCTCTACTATAACAAATAAGTTGCCCAATATAGAGTTTTATGAGAGAACAAAATATTTAGATTAAATCTGATTTTCTTAATAGATTGAAAATGCACAATCTACTAAGATTGTGATTATCACCTTATTTGTTAGCTTTAATAATTAGCTAGTAGGCTTGCTACCTAAATTCTTAAGTAGAGATAACAATTTACCCTACCTTAACCCAAAAAACTTAACCCGAATGAGATTGCCCCAACTCGACTTTAGTAAGGTTGCCCAATCCCATAACATAAGGAGAAAATGTGGACTAAAAAAGTAACCACATACGTGAAGCGAGGTGGGCATAGGATAGAATTTTTGTGCCTTAACTTGCCCTGCCTTTCTTAGCCCACTTAAATTACTTTAAAGGGCAGTCTAATACCCGAAACTTCTGCCAATACAGGGTCCCGAGGAAGGGTCTATTGTACGCAACCTTACCCTGCTTTCCAAGAAGTTGTTTCTGAAACTCAAACTCATGACCTTTTGGTCACACGCAACAACTTTACTATTGCGTCAAGACTCCCCTTCTAAATTTTACTTTATGATCTATATTTTATAGATTATATTATACATTGTTTTTTTTAGATTTTATTGCTTGCCCAATGAACTTGGCCTGCATGAGATATAGGGCGGGAATGGAGATGAATTTTTCTTCCCAATCTTATCCTATTTCTTACATGATGTATGGATAAGAATTGAAAAACTTGCACTGCTAGCTCATTCTCATCCCTATCTTTAAAGATCCTAAAATTGCATATTCATGTAACAAGCGTGGTTTTCATAATAAAAAATTAAACCAATTTGACTGGAAGTACTATGAACCTAAATATAATTATATGAATATCGAAGACCTACTTTATAATATTTAAGTATTATGAAACTAAATATAATTGCATTAATATGAAAGACCTATTTTATAATATTTACATTGATTAATAATATACTACTAGGGGCATAACCTATATTGATTAATAATATCCTACTAGGGTCATAACCTAATTTATCCTTTAACAAAATTAATACAGTAACTAGTGTTAAAGATATTAGAACAATAACACGGCTATTCTATAATTATAGGTTTGTGTTCCTATATGTCTACATTAAAGAAGTCATGGAAATAAAACCAAAGAATAAATATTTACAATGAAGCAACCAACAACTAGGAACCCAAATAAAACTATCAATATGCAAAAATAAAAAATTGACTGTAATATATAGTATAAGATGACACCTATTATAATTTGATGAATGATATTATTTCCTTTCCCACTTCCACAAAAAATACTTATCAATCAACGAATATCTCAATCACATGGAAAATTGACTATTTTTTATTTAGTCATGAACCTCCAAGTTTGTCATAATTTTCAAACTCTTAAATTAAATTATCTATAGCATGAAATTAATAGAGAGAGGATTGGTAAGATTAGTAAACGATTTGATTGTTTAAGTACAAGTTAAACATCACATGTTTGATGCCAACCTTTACAGCAGAACGTGACTCCTCCAAGCTTGAGAGAAAAGCATGACTGATGAAAGGATTAAACTTTTCAGGTCCAGTTGCATCAATTGCACATGCATCCCATTGATTAGCAGGGACATCTGAAATTGATGAAACAACTGACAGAAATACCTCCTCAGGATTCAAGTCCTCCAGTTGGTCATCCTATTTTTTAAATAACTATTGAAAATATCAGGAACAACACCGTAATATAAAGTCAAACAATTAACACTATGACAGGAAGGAGAACATGAAAAAGTACTTCTGATGATGGTTTTAGCAACTCAAATGTCCCCAAGGAAGGATTCGATTCACGTTGCTCATTACTCCTCCTAGGCCCCCAAAATAGCGCAAGAACTTTACATGTGGACCCTGCAAGTTGAGACTTAATTGTGTATCTTAGATTCTCCTGGAACAAGAATTAGTGAAGCACCGGTCAGAGATCAATTAAAACTGTAAGGGAATAAATTAACGCCAGTTATGAAAAAAAGGAAAGACGCCGTTTATCTCACTACGAATTGGAGGCCTAAAAGCAAAGATTTCACTAGCTCAACAAAAACAAAATACATTTACTTTCCAATTTCTGACTCGGATGAAGTTTCAACGGCCAATTGATCTCTCCGAGTGCAAATTTAATCAACATCTCGGGAAGGTTCTCTAATTTAGGGCACTAAAAGTGTTGGCTTTCACACCCACACCAAATGAGGGGCAAAGCAAGAGTAAATAAATGAAAACCATTCGATGGGCTTCCAAACACTAAGGCTCACCAGATGATGCTGCGACAGTCCGACTCCGAGGAACGAAGAAGGGCGAAGCGAAACGGCACAAGAGGAGGCCGCCGCCATGACCAGAGCTCGAATAGACTGCGGGAGCGGAGGACCGACGGCAGACTAATTTAAATAATGATAGAAAGCCGATAATGTAATGCCACGTGGCATTCTCAGGATTACCAACTTACCTGGTGGCGAGCGAAATATCGAGAACCGGCTCGTTAAACTGAAATTTCTCCTCTCACATGGTCAGTCGATTCATTCTATTTTTTATTAAAATGAAATAATTAATTTTGATTAATTTAGAAATTTATTTTTAAAAAGGTATTATTTCCATTTATTCAATTTCATCTCGATTATAAAATTTAAAATTTTATTAAACCAATTAAATTGAATTGTCAGTTGATCAATTCACAAAATAAATAAGCATCATAAATTTAGAATCGATTGGTAAAGTCAACTATCCATGTAATCATGGATTGATTCGGTATCACCCCCACGGGCTTGCTCACATGGTTAGCGCAGAGCAGTTGCTTACAATGAGGCGATGGGTTTGATCCCTCCCCTGCGCTAGCCATGATGAGAAAGAGGCCAAAATGGCCGTCCGTGATTTACTCCCTCTAGACACTTGTGGGGCCGGGACTAGGGGGCCGCTAAGGTGGCGG
>JBBMKF010000007.1:2666756-2681591 GCA_037834155.1 Curcuma caesia | reverse complement strand
ACTCCTGAACAAATGGAGATTTTGAAGTTCATATTCCACAAAAACCAAAATTCTGAAATTTTGGACTCCACTCCTAAGGCTGCAATCGCCCAACGAGGTAATATCTCATCAACCTTATTATCACAAAGAAATGATAAAGATAAATGGAATATTGATACCGGTGCATCTAACCACATGACAGGGCAATGCATAACTTTTTCACGTTACAAAATATGCATTGATAAAGTGAAAGTTTCAGTGGCAAATGGAAATACAATAACAGTGGCAAGGATTGGACATGTTCTTGTTCAAGGACTTCAATTGAAATCTATCTTGCATTTTCCAAGTTTAAAATACAATCTCTTATCTGTTAGCAAAATAACTAAAGATCAAGAATGTAAAGTAACATTTCTCTATGATCGTTGTGTATTTCAGGATTCATCTTCGGGGAAGATGATCGGCAATGCTAGAGAATGAGGAGGCCTCTACTATCTCACTAGTTCTTCCCTACAACCAAAACCACCAATTATTCTCTTTGTGTCTAGTTCAATAAATTTGAGGTACTCTTATGGCATAGACGTTTAGGACATCCAAGTTTTCAATATTTGAAGCACTTGTATCCAAAATTATTCCTTAAGGATCCATCTTTTTTTCACTGAGTCATGCATCCTTGCTAAGCAAATCAGAACAAATTATCCAATGCACAATTATCAATCTTCTAAACCATTTCACCTAGTTCATAGTGATATTTGGGGGTAGCTAGGGTGGAGGATTTAACGGACAAGAGATGGCTCATCATACTCATACCTATTGGGTCTATCTCCTCAAACATAAATCTGATGTCGAGTATGTGTTTCCACAATTTCATAAAATGATAAGGAATTTATTCCAATGTAACATCCACATACTCTGCATAGATAATGGGGGAGAATACTTTGCTCACAACTTTAGGGATTACCTTCTTCAAAATGGCATTTTTCATCAAAGCTTATGTCCATCTACACCTCAATAGAATGGAATTGCAGAACGGAAAAATCGTCATCTATTAGAAGTGGCAAGATCTCTCATGCTCACCAATTCTGTCCCTCATCACTTTTGGAGTGACTACATCTTAACCACAACCTACCTCATCAATAGGCTTCTATCAAAAGTCCTTAAATTCAGCACACCAATCAATTGTCTCCAAAAAGAATTCCCTCATCCATCATTTTAACTCTCTCCCACCAAAAGTATTTGGGTGTCCAATGTTTGTACATGACAACAGTCCTACACGTGGGAAACTTTACCCAAAAGCTCTCAAATGCATCTTCATTGGCTACTCACCCACTCAAAAAGGATACAAGTACTACAATCCTATCATAAGAAAATTATGTGTCCTATGATGTTACATTCTTGGAGAATGAGTCCTATTCCAAAAATTATCTTCAGGGGGAGAATTCAAGGGAGGATAATCATTGGGATCCTTCAATCTTTTACCTATGTGACCCTTACTCATTGGGCCTCCCCCACCTTCAACATCACATGATGTAATCGCAAAAATTATTCAAGAACCTTTGCAGCCTTTACAACAACAAAATGAAGCAATTCTTTATTCAAGGAGGCCCAGAGTTGCTCAACAAGTCCAATCATCAGAACCGATGGCGGATCCACCACAAGATCCACAAGACAATGTTCCTATAGATGATCTAGACGTTCCCATTGCTCTGAGGAAAAAGACAAGGATGTTTACTCAACATCCAATTAAAAGGTATGTACCTTATGATCAGTTATCTAACAATCACAAGGCATTTATCTCTCAACTTGATCATGTGTAGATTCTTATAAATATATACCATGCCTTAAAAAATTCAAAGTGGAGGGATGCTGTTTTTGAAGAAATGAAAGCACTGAATGATAATGACATTTGAGAAATAGTCAATCTGCCCAAAGGAAAGAAGGTAGTAGGTTGTAAATGGATTTTTTCAATCAAAATACGATTTGAAGGCAAGATAGAGAGACACAAAGCATGTTTGGTGGCTTAGGGGTATACACAAACATATGGGCTTGACTATGAGGAAACATTTACACCCGTTGCAAAGAAAAATTCTATAAGGGTGTTTCTATCCATTACAGCAAACTTAGATTGGGAATTGCATCAATTAGATGTTTCAAATGCATTTCTAAATGGGACTCTTAATGAAGAAGTCTATATGAAAATACCCCCTGGGTTCGACAACAAGGAAACATCAGGATCAGTTTGCAAGTTGAAAAAGTCCCTATACGGATTAAAACAATCTCCTAGGATGTGGTTCACTCGATTCAGTATTGTCATGAAAAGCTTTGGTACATACAAAGTCAAGTAGATCATTTTCTCTTCGTCAAACAGTCAAGGGGTGGAAAGAAATCTATTTTGATTGTGTATGTTAATGATATAGTGATCACGGGTGATGACAATGATGAGATTGCAAACCTCAAAGGATTGCTACAATTTGAATTCAAGGTAAAAGACCTTGGAAGACTTCGATATTTCCTTGGAATGGAAATAGCTAGAAACAAAACTGGAATTTCCATTTCTCAAAGTAAATATACCATCGATCTACTAAAGGAAATAGGAAAACTTGGCTGTCGTCCAGCAAGTACTCCAATGGAAAAAAAATGGAAGCAACAAACTACAAAAGATAATGCTCTAATTGATAAAGAGAGATATCAATGTCTTGTTGGAAAACTAATCTATCTATCACTTACTAGACCTGATATTGCCTATAGTGTTAACATACTTAGTCAATTTATGCATGCCCCCACTGTGAGACATCAAATTGCAATGGACCAGATTCTTCGATATTTGAAAGGGACTCTCCAGGGAAAGGTATACTGCTCAAGAAAAGTGATAATAGAACAGTTGAAGGATTTGTCATGCTAATTGGGTCGATTCACTTGAAGATAGCAAGTCTACTACTCGATATTGCACTAAAGTTTGGGGGAATGGGGGAATGTTGTTACATGGCGGAGCAAGAAACAAACAATTGTTTCAAGTAGTGCAGAGGCCGAATATCGATCCATCGCATAAGGGATGTGTGAATTAATTTGGATTGAACAACTATTGTCAGACCTACATGTTCAATTTGAAGAGAAAATGAAGTTGTATAGGGATAGTAAGTCGGCTATAGCAGTGGTTCACAATCCTATTCAACATGATCGGATGAAGCATGTTCATGTTGACAGAAACTTTATAAAATCTGAGATTGAGCATGGGAAGATCCATCTTTGTTATGTACCTTCAAAATCACAAGATGTTGACCTTCTTACTAAACCGTTGCTAAAGAAAATGTGCCCAAGTTGGGAATGATCGATATCCATTCACTAACTTGAGGGGGAGTGTTGGAAAAAGATCACAGAAAATAAGGAATCAAAATAATGTTGGAAAGAGATGATAAGGATTACTGAAAATAAAGAATAAAATCATAATCCTTCAAATTAGTTATGATTAATTATTTGGCTTAATTATAGGGATTTTTTCCTAAGTTAGAGATCATAGAATTGTATATATATTTGTATCATTGTTCAATGAAGATATACATATTTCTTCATAATTCTTTTCTAATTTCATTGATTTTAATTTCAACCTTGTCTAATAATTAGTAGATTTTTAGTTCCTCAACTATTCTCCCATAAATAATGGTCCATACACATGTCCTCAAGTGTATCCTACTAAAACCACCTCTTATACTTAGCTCAAATCAATTATAACTTCCTTGATCAAATTAGGTTTACCTAAGTTGAATTATTTTCTCGTCCTATCTTGAACCCTATCTCGGCCAATCTCAACTTAACTTGATTGAATTGCTCCTTTGTTCACTTCTCTCGATTTAGGTTTAATGGAACAAACCACAAACCATTTGTATTTATGTTCCTCACATGGCTCGATCATAAGCAAAGGGATTCAATTGGAAAAATTTTATCTCAATTTTTCATCTATAAATAAAACCAAGCTTCAGAGATAATGATAGACTCCAATTCCTTCCCAACACTAAATCCTCAAGCATATCCTCCATCAGGGACTCAAAAAGTTGTCTTAATGATCCGACGTTGAGCTATGATGTGTTCCTCACCACATGGTCAATGAGGACCTCTGAAATTTCTTCCTCAAGCCTAAAATCTCTTTGCTTTAGGAAATAGGATGACAAAGATATTAGATATAGATGAGTCATCACAAAGTTCTTAGCCAACTTGGAACTATCTTCGCTGTCATGCTTCCTAATTTGTTGGCTCGCCTCAATAGCACGATATTACCAAGGGTTGCCAATGTTGGCATTGGAAGTCGGTATAGCTATGACTTCTGATTGGCTTTTTTGACTGAGACAAGGAAAATAAGGCTAGGACAAGGTTTTCAATGGGTGAGGAAGAGAAAGTTTAAGGCTTATGATGGTTGGGGAAGGATAAGCTAGGTCACTATACTTAAGTAGTAGCCTTCTCTTAAGGGTATTATTGTTTAAAATCTAATCCTATTGATCTTAGAGAGATAAAAAATTTATATTGTAGTAGCTACTTAGAGAGAACTAATAATTTATATCAAGAACTAAACTATAACACCCTATAACAAAATCCTTTCATGCAACTAAACCTATTTAATGTACCATTATAACTCTACACCTACAATACTAATCCTAAAAATTATAATCTAATTTTATTATTTATTGATTTTATATATGATTTCTCACTTACTAGTAAGTCTAATAACAATACATAAATAATCTTGTATCATTCAATAATTTCAAAGAATAAAACCAATATGGTTTTACTAACTTGATAACAATATAATGTTATTGATAGTATGCTAATAAATTACATGATATTAGTATGCTGATATATTACATGATATTATTTTGATTAAAATTATCCATCATTTATCATGCAATATTTATAATCCATTATTTAGTTTAACATAATATGAATGCTTTTATGATTGAACATCTTTTGTTATCTCACACGTGAAATTAGTTTATCTTATTTTAATTTTTCCTATCTATTCTAATTTTGCCAACCTTACCATTCCATATAGGTATTTAAATTTTTAACCATTTGATCCCCAAATCCATAGCAATATTGTTTTCGAGTTTTCACAACCATGTTTTTTCTCTAAAACAAACGAAGACTTAAAAGGATACTCAACATCTGTAATTTTACCGTCAAAGGCACTCCAAGATTATCATCCCAATCCTTTTAGTGACCTATCCTTTCCTTGATTTCTTTGAGCTCCATCACAACAGTTTGTTGCCTAAAATCCATACTTAAGATAATCATTTCAAAACATGGTTGTTAGTTAGACTCTCCTATCTCAACAAATAATGAGAAAAAGATTCCTCGATAGCAATGCAATACGAGCAAGCACTGTTATTACATTGAGCTAGTAGCTAATACATGCATAGTTAAGCTTTCTAGCAGTTGGGTCGTTAACATTGGGGTAGTGTATTTTGTCAAGCATAAAGAAAGTTCCAAATGAGCTTAAAAGGAAACAAGTTCAATGATTTTTCAAATAAGCAAGACATACAGAGTAAGTTGTAGTCTGTAGTAGTAGTTAAATAGCATAGACAAAACTAAATTCTGTAATACAACATAGAATCCAGTGACAGTAATCTTAATTTAGCAGAAAGTTAATCTTCTTATGAAGGAAAGTACAAACCAAACATGAATGGACAACTGGATAGCAAAATAAGTTTAAACCATTAAAAGCATGAGAAGGAATCATTTTAGCAAGAAGCAAGTTTGTATGACCATCTTCTAATAATGAATAAAGAAATGAGATGAGAACTAGGGGTCACTTACAAGAGCATATTCTCCAGTCTCAAAAATTCGCAAGTCCAGAACCTGTAGGTATATAGGAAAGAACAAAAAGAAAAAAAAGAAAAATTAGGAGAGCGAAAGGAGATTAGCAATAAATAAAGAAAAGAAGCAATTAACAGACATTAATGACACAGCTTAAAGCTTCCGACAAGAGGAAATAAGTATAAAAGATGGCAATATCAACCAACAGGTGTAGTGAATGAAAGGCACCTCCCCACGGTCTTCATATATGTAATCCAACCCTTTGTAATAAGGAGGATGGTCAACGGATAGATACTAAAATGGAAAATAAATGCCAATTAATGACCTGACATAAAGCATTAAGCATGTAATGTAGAGAACAAGATAAACTATATGTGAAATGAGTTAGATGGTAATCACTATTAATGAAATTCTCACAACTGAAATTATCACAACGATTACAACAACACTAATAAATTCAATACTCAAACAAGTGAGTTCAATCCATTTTTGTTAAAAGGCTTGAGTGCACAAGGAAAGCAAAGAAAGCTCTGTTTAATCTAATTAAAAGTAATTTGCAATCAGAATAATCCTAGTGTTGTAATTTTACTTGAAATTCAATGATGGGATAAGATATGCCAAATAAAAAAGATTCACGGCTTGTTATTGCAGTGGTAAGATTTGAACCAAAAACATAATCAATGTTGAACTGAGGCAAGTCTCAACATCAACCAAGTGCATGAGACACTGGCACAAAATAAGCAATGCACTCATGTTTTAGAAGATATTTGATACATTCATGATTGTTTTAGATTGGTGAAGTTCTTAACTTAAAAGGATGTTGGAAATAAAAGGTACAAATAACGTCTATTAAACTATCATTTTGCGATAGCCATTTGACCTCATGTTGATATTAATAACGTAATAAAGGTAAATATTCCAACCAAGTAATGAAATGCATTCATAGCCACAAGATTGCAATTATGATAATTCGTCATCACTAAAGTGTCGATTAAAAAAATTCAAATAGGAAAATTGCATTATCAGATTCATAATGGATCTCTCTTGACTTCCATGGGGATACAACAACGCAATGAATCAAGAGGCTTGGATAATCCACTATATGCGAAATGTCCAAAGGCCCTACCAACAAATGTTACTTAATAAACTTGCATACTTCATGTCCAAATTAAGGAAAAAGGATAAATGGGCAGAACCATAGAATCTTTTAGAAATTTCTTCCACCCATGACACCGTTAAATACATACGAACTGAAAGAGATACTAGAGATTTCGTCTCCTTTGACATTTATGCAGTTAAATATTTTGATGAGTTGGGCAAAGCGAAGTTAGGTTTGTTATTATATGTGATATGTGTATTAAGTTCTGCAAGATCTACCACGCATATAATTGAACTTGGCATGGTCAAGGTTTTTGATGACTCGACAACTCAAGATCCATGGAGATCAAAGAAGGATAGCATGGACATCTGGGGACCATAGGACGAGGTTCATGGAAATGGGAGAAGGATGGCAGGGAATCTGAGGGATCGTAGGACAAGGAGCATTGAAGCATGAGGAGGTGAACTATGTAAGCGAAGGCATAAAGGATGGCATGAGGAACGAATCGAGGGCTCGATACATTCATGGGACAAGTAGATTAACAAGAGACCACAATGCTTGGAAAGAATCCACGAGAGATGTGAATGGAGGTCATGGGTAGATGACAACTTGGGCAAACTCAACCATAGATGTGATCGAAGTCATAGTAGCTGGTCGATTGTGCTAAGATCCAATCGACTGGTGGTTGAGCAATTAACATTCTAAGTGTTTTGGAATTTATGTTTTGACAAGTCAATTGGTGAGAAAATCAATACCCCAAATGTTCCAAGTTTGTGATTTTGCAGTTAACTCATAATTAGGAATTAATCAATAGATAGTTGAATACCTCATGTTGGTCTATTTGGAGTATTATGGATTGGAGCAGTTAACTGATGACTTAGACTATTTGGCAATTGATTGTTTAGTCAACTAATGTTCTTTTGGCTGAGAACAGAATGAATTCTAGTCAACTGAAGTAATTGACTCAACACAGGCTATGTTAGGTTTTAATTTATTGATACTACAATGATTGATTCAAACGGAGCCAAAGATGGAAGGAGCAACTACAGGATTTAGATAAGATATTATAAATCAGTGATGGATGATCACAATCAACCACCGATGGTTGTCGCATCAATATAACACATAATTCAAGAAGAAGGCTATAAAAGAAGCTCGAGGGGCTACAAAATTAAACAGCAATCAATTGCTATCAATGTCCATACTCCACAAATGCTTCAATTGTATTATTTTTCTTCTCATTTGTATTTCTTGTATTTGCTAAACTGCAAGAGAGTTCTCCACTATGCACTAAGAGTCAAGGGGATGGCAAACCAAGATAAATCACTGTGCTCTGATTTAATATTCTATTTTTTATTTCTACTATAATTTTTTTGAGAACACCAACATTGCAAGAAAGTGGTATTCAACCCCTATCTAGCAACATGGTCCAACAAGAGGTATTTATGAAAATCATGTCCATTGCAATTTTAAAAAGTATGCATCTAAAACCATCAAAGCCCCTTTTTTCAATACTTTTAAGCTCCTTGGACTAATGCTAAGATTAGCTATGTTATTTGCTATTGTTCTATGGATTCTTGGGTTCATTTTACTGAGTGATTTAAACAATGAAGCAATTAGTAAATTTTAGAAAAGAAAACAAGAAACTAGTGTTGATTTTGTGAACATAGGATAAAGCTCTCAATCTTCAAGAGAAGGGACGAAAGAGTGACATAGAATAATAAGCATAAGAAAATCAATCGTCGCCAAACTACAAAGATTGGCATCTTGTGCTTTTATTCCATAATATGAATTTCTGCTATGGTTTTTGAAATCTTTTTTTTTTTAACTATTTTCTTTAAATTATAAATATGATTTTCCTTTTTCATTTTAAATATGTAGCCTACTTTGTCTAAAACAATAGAAAATTCAAGAAACTGCAAGGCAATAGTATTAATCCATCAACAGTTATCATAGCAGAGAAACTCTCTTAATAACAAACCATGTGACCTTGAGGTCATAAATTCGAATCGCGAAAATAGCCTCTTAAAAAATACAAGGTAAAGTTGCGTACAATAGACCAATGTGGTTCGACCCTTCCCCAGGACCCTACATTTGACAAGAGTTTCGTGCACTAGGCTACCGTTTATAGAAATCCAAATACAGAATGCAGAATACAAAATGCAACTGTATTATCAAAGGTACAGAAACAAACACAATTATGCATACATATAAGAAAAAATGGCCAGAAAATACTTGGCATGAATAGGATGCAAATATATTGGTTATCTCAGTATACAATTGAAATAGCAAAAGATATAAATATTTGCTTTGGCTAGATAGTTGGTCAGAACAGCACTAACATTCAGCATGAGACTCACACACTTATATACCATTTCCTTATTCCATAGAATATGCAAACCTAGATAATGACAACCAAGTGTGCAATCACCAAACTACTAACTCACTCCATGGGTTAATGACAAGCTTAAGACATAGGATCGTGCTTTACGTAAATCAATCACTTGAGCAAGCACTTGTACCTCAGAATATTCATAACATGAAAGAAGATGATACATTGTAAGAAAACAGATAATATGATAGAGGAAGGGTGTATATAAGGATACTCTTACATTGATGCTACTTAGGTACTTCTCCTTGTCCACTCTTACAATCTGCCCCTTTTTCACTGCATAAAGGTGGTAATAAGCACCAAGCTCATCTCACTCTCCCATAAATGAAGCAGAATTTTAGCTACTCTTAAATAAAACAACGTGCACATCCATTTTCTCTAAAACAATGTTGCAGCAAACACAAATATACTTTCTAAACCAAAAAAAAAGGGAATTAGTTGTAGTTCATATTTCATAGTATGGCTATCTGGAATGTAAACATGAAACAGATTGATGTTGTGATGATAAAATGCAGTGTAGTTGTAGTGGGTATGTAAAGTTTGTTGTGGACTCTAGCTTTGTAGCTATAGTAGTAGGATGTAGTGATTGCTCTATAAAGAGAGCAGCTTACATTGGAAAAAAATCAATCAATATCAGTCTGCTCAACAAGGAATATTTTAGATGACCGAGTTCTCTCTTTAGACAATGAGTGTACAGTCAATATGGGTTGAATAAATGAGAGCACCTTGAGGAACTTGGTAGATAAATCTTCAGAAAGTGCATCCGATGATCTCATTACTGTGCACCAACACCCACGAACTCAATTTCAAATAAAGTTGTTGACAATTCAATTTCACAAGGAGAGGCCATTGTTACTCATTCATAAACTCCTTTCTTCTCCTGCCCCAACCCAATAGCATGTCTACCATTGCATCACCTCCCTCATCAGAGTGGGTAATACACATACCATAATAAACAATAAAATAAGATTTAAATGAAGCAAAGAATCCACCTAGGCAATCTTGTAGGATAAATGAGGGATAAAAGTGGCAGTAGGGTAGGCCTAACTAAGGTTGTGTTTCCTACAAGAGAAAGAAAGAGAGGGATAAAAAAGACAAAATGAGGACGGGAGACAATAATTAGATATTTCTTTAGAAGTAAAATGGGTCTGGGAAAGAAAATGAGGAGAAATTTTCATTTTACTTTTGCTAAAAGTTTGTTCAATCAAAATATGTGAAAAGTACCATTGCAGCTGCTTCAATTCCGCTCATTGTCACGTTTGGGTTCTTCACCTTCAACTACGATCCCACCTATTCCTTCAAATCATTATCCAATCTCTAAGTTTGAAAAAAAAAATGAAATATAATAGAAAAATTATCTTTCTCTCCTTATCCCTTTAAGGGCAAAACCATAAAGTACCAATTTTTTCTCCTCTTTAGTTTTTTTTTTTTCTCAAACCTACTTTCTTTCTTTAACTTTCCTTCTTTCTCTTTTCTCTCCTTAGGAACAGCATAATAGAAGCAATAATTCATATCCATATAAATGGTCCTACCCCTCGAACTCTTTCATAAGATGAAGATGAAGAGTGTAATTGATGTGCCACCATTTAAAAAAATAAAAAGCGACATGAAATCACAAAAGAGTTGAGAGTTCATATCTCTAATGTAAACACTAGTATACTCGAATCATTGGCTCAAGGAAATCAACCTCCTAGCTCGATTTTAACATATATTTGCAAGCATATGCAATCGACTCACTGTGGCTTGCATATGTGTATTTACATACAAATGATATTAGTTGCAGCTAAAAGATGTAATTAAAATAATTTTTAACACTATATGAAAAAAGTAATTCCCCCAACATCATGATATATAAATCTAAAATGTAACACTTAGCAATAAGAATAATATGCAATGCTCATGCTTTAAAAAAAACGACAATCGATACGAAAGTTACTTTTCTTTTTCACGGAGCATAATCACCATTGATTTTTATAATCATGATATTCCCCCATCCGCTCTTTGTCTAAGACAATTTAGATTCATTTGTTTCTATTATTTAAGTAAATAAATTTAGAGCTCCTTAGTTGTGATAGCTTAGTAGATTTTGAAGCTTTTCCAACTAAAATCAAAAACGGAACTAGCATATTTCATAACCTCTTTTCATCCTACCTGTCAAAAAAACATTCATTTGAAATCGTCATATAATTTTTAGTCGACTCTCATGTTTTCAACTTTTTGTATCAGTAAATTGCACAAACTATGTTAGTCGTAATTTCTAGTTATGTTCCTAAATATATTAAGTTGGGTTGAACATATACTCTAACTCATTTTGGGCAACTCAATTGAATATTAAAACAATATGTATGTTTGTATATGGGATGTGGTCAAGCATTCCGATGTACAAATCAGTGCAAGTTCAGGTGCATAGACTACTGCTTAAAGAAATGCCTACTAGAATGCAAAATCATGCTGGGTATTGTGGACAGCAGTTTGCACTGCCAAGAGCAAATAATTAACCTCAGATGGATTAGTATTAAAGGAAAAAATCCTATATCAGATTATTTGTATTATTTTCGTAATTGAGCATGGACGTGACAGTATGGAGATGCACAATGCTTGCCATTAGTGGCTTCCCAATTCTTGCCACATGACCATCATGATCAGCATCGAGCAGATTATTTGTGTACTAGATTACTCTCAAGAAAACACAAGAGCATGATAGGATCAAAGTATAATGATGGAGGATACATCCCATAATGACACTTCTTGTTATGGTCAGATCTTTAGTAGCGTCAAACATTAGCTAAGACTTGTGATCAGCATATGCTTTGGATCTCACTCTTAATGGCTTGAACTAATCCACCAGCAGTATCGTTATAAATCTTAAAGTATCGTTTAGATATCTTCCCTAGAGATTGCTCTAATTGACATGCATTTAGCAGACCGTCGCGGATGATGGTCTCAGGTTCAAAAGTCATCTACCGAACTAGTCATCTTCATTTCCGTGGAGAAAGGTACTCATAACAACTCTAGTAACTAGCCATCTCCTAATTTCCCGAGGTTATTCACGCAGGCGGAGAACATACACATGCCCGCGATATGAACTAGTTGACATCTTGTGAGGTAGGGTTGGAGATGGAGAGAGAGAAAGGAGGAAGTTACTTGAATATACGGGCCTCTTGGGAGGAGACGGGGCAGGCGGCTGGGTCGCTTCGGTGGTGGTTTTGACAGGAGTCTCCTTGGGGGGATCGGCAGAGCTGAGGGCCTTGATCGGTTGCGGGCAATGCAGGCCGCCCCTCCGAGGCGATGCGGAGGGGTAGGCGAGGTCCAGGCGGCGACGGCCCAGCAGAGGAGCGGAAGGAGAGAGGAGAGAAGACATGGTGGGCAGGGAGGAATCCCTGGGGGCTGCTGGGGATATGATACTACGGCCGTTAGTTTGTTTTCGGTGTCCATTCTCTCCTTCGGATAATACGATAAGGATCACTGTGAAATTTAAGGAGCTTGAAGTTTTGACTAAAGATAATGAGGTATAACTGAGTTAGTTATGATGAAGGTAATATCCTCTTGTATCGTAATAACTATACTTTCTCGTTTTACCTCTTCACAGATGATCGTGAGACCGATCGTGTGGGACTACTAAGGTGGCGGATCCACTTTTTTACAGAAGAGTTAGTTATGATGGAGTAAAATTATAAAAAAAAGATAAAAATTTGAATCTCGGTTATAAGTTGTCATGGTTATGAACTTGCTAGGATGATAGATTCCACTTTTTTATAGAAAAAACTAGAAGAAAGATTCAAAGACCAAGACTATAAGCATAGAATAAATATAAAATGATCCATAAACATAATAGGAACTAATTTATGAAACTTAGATAGTTTGAATTTATACAACAATTTCAATTTTAATTAAAATTGTTGTACAAACCTAGAGAATTAAAATAAAATTAAAAAATTACATTGAGAATCTAAAATACTATTTATTTTGATATTGTAGAATCATTTCTAAAGGATTTTATGAAATAAAATAGGGCATTATTCCTCATTCAAGTTAACTCTTAATTATAATAGACTTAGGTATAACAAATTGCAAAAATATCCTAATAGAAAATAATACTTAAAACATGTGTACCACTCTCCTTTAAGATGGTATGTGTATACTTGTCATACTCATCTTGTATATAAAAGAATAAACTAAGCTACTATATTAGTCCTTAGTACATTTGTCTACTAATTGATTCATTGAATTTGTTAGGAGTTAGGACTCATGCGAGCTAAAAGGGATGAGTAATTTTGATCGCGTCGATAGATTGTGCAACAAAAACTTGAAAGTACTTCAACGCACTACAATGCAAATACGATCGTTTTACTTAGTTAATTGTCTCCTAATGTAACTACGCCTAAAGTCTAGTCCTAACAACTACCACCACTAATACTTCTTCTTTTCGAATATCTTCTAGAAGTGGATAAATCTCTTAAAAATCTGTAGTTACAAAGCAACACAACAAGAATACAAGACACAAATAGAAATGAAGGTTTTACACTTTACAATTGAGAAACTTTGCTTTGGATGTTTGCTTGTCACTTTGAATTACCTTTTGATGGTGGAAAATGTAGCACTACTTTGTCTCCAACCCCTCAAGAATCGGCTCCTTCAAATCATCTCTAAACTCTCTTTTAAAGGTTGTTACCCAAATTGATTTCCACCTAGTAGTTGATTGTTAGACTTCACCAATCGACTATCATGTCAGATTCGACCGTTTAAACCTGCAAAATGATTCTTTCTTGACCTATTTGACTACCATCAGTTAACTAATTACGAATAGTCAAATCAAACAATTGATTTCATAATATTATGTTCGTTGCTATAGTGCCAATAGTTAATTACTAGGTTCTAACAATCAACTGTTATTATAGCAAAATACTGTAGCAGAAATCATATCTTATTACTGTAGCACATCCAAAAATTGTTATAGTAAACTCTAAAGTTATTGTAGCAACCTTCGAAGTTACTATAGTAAATTACAAAAATACCTTAAATTCTAATTTTAAAATTTAGAGTTTATCGATTGATCAATATACCTTATCGATGGACTAATACTCATATTTTAGCCTTACAAGACTGAATTCTTATCTTGTCTAATATCCAATTAACCTTAACCTATCAAAATTTTATTTATTTAACATCTGATCAATCCTTGATCTGTCAAGACTTCACGCGTCTAGCATCCGATCACCCTTAACATGTCAGGACTTCTCTTATGCCAAACATCCGATCTTTCTTGACATGTTTGAACTTCCGTACGTATGCTAAGTGTCCGATCCTCCATAACTCAACCTTTTGGAAAAGATGAATATCTTGCATAAACATGTTAAGTTATAGAAGTTCAAACACTCCTTGTGTCATAATTTTAAATTCTGCTTCAGCACTTAACCTAGCAACCACACTCTATTTTTTGCTTCTCCACATGTATCATATTTCCTCTCACGGAGACACAATATTTAAAAGTAGATCTTCTATTATTAGGAGATCTTTCCCAATCAACATCAATGTATGTTTCTATTCTCAAATAACCATTGTT
>JBBMKF010000007.1:2654771-2666656 GCA_037834155.1 Curcuma caesia | reverse complement strand
TACAGGGTCAGCTAATCCAGCCTTCTCCTCACAAGAAGTTCTAGATGCCAACAGACTCACCATGGACATACTAAATCGAGGAGCTGCAAAAGCTTCAGGAATGTATGACCATTCTCACTTCTGTATATCATATTTTCTTATATGTTTTCCTCTGGAAGTTAATTAAATGATCTACATTTTTTGTTTATATTTTTAATCTGTTTTGGTTTGTTGAAAACTTTAATATCCTGTCAAATAGATCATTCTTTGTTATGTGGATATTTCCATATGTAGCATTAGATTCATCTGCTTCATTTATTCTCTTCATAGATATCTACTGAAACCACTAATGAACACACATCAGTTACTTGCTACTTTTTTCATGGATGAATTATAACATTGTCTTAGACCTTTTACCTTTTATTATATCCAAATTTACTTAGCTGTTTGCATCCACTATTCCCTCCCAGTATGCTACATGCTAAGATTATATCTTATAGGATAGATATTACATTCTCAATCTCAAGCAAATTTTGCAAGTCTTGTTAATCAACTAACATTCATAAAAAATTGTTGGGATATTATGTACATGCCAAAGGATATCATCACCGTATGACAATTGTGTACAAGTTGATCTTGTATGCACTTTTATAAAAAGGTTGGTGATAAGTTGCACATGCATCTGCATAGGCTTATGCAAAGAGTGACTTATTGCATCTGCTGATGGTCAAGTATTATGGAGGCTAAATCAATCCCCTTCTCATCAAAATTCCAAGTCATGAAAGTGATTTTGGTTTGATTAAACTAATTCTGCCAAATAGATAATTGATTAGATCAGTATGTATTTGTTTGATTTTTTTCATTTATAGTATATTTTATTATTTATTTATTTGTTTATCTATTTTTGATGGATTGCATTGGTTGGTTTTGGATTCTTCATTTAACTCCTCCATACTCATGTCGTAAAATGACACTGACAGTAACAGTCAAAGTCCATACTCAACAACTCTACTGATCATATGAAAAAATTCTTAGAAATGTCAGTTTTAGGCACTTGACATCCGTGTTGATACATATAATTGAGTCTAAGTAAAATATACTTTCTATTATGGATTTTGTGGCACATGTATTGATAAGATTCATATGCAAAATATATTGTATGAAATATTGCTTAAGTTGATTAATTTAATTGTTAAGTGGTATAGTTTGTTTATATTAATTGTAATGATTAAATTGATATATTATGCAGTAGTTGTAAACTTATTTTTGGACACATGATCTTATGCATCACTCTGTCACTAATGTTATTTTTCAAAAGAATATGGATCACATGTGCATCCACAAGGGTGTCTGCATACTTGATATCTTTTAAGAGAATTTGGACTCAATATGCTTCCATGCTTGCATTAGCGTATTGGCTGCATACTCTTTAAAACCTTTATGTTATGGCATTGACAATCACAATGGCGAATAGAGGAGAATCAAAGCCATCAATAGTTTGTTGTTTTTGTAATGGTGGTGACTAAAGAGACTAATCTTGCACGACATGGACTGATAAGACAATTCACAATTTTTATGAATAATAAATGCAATCATACACATCAGTATCTTCCACTCATCACTTGCTAGAGGTTTTTAGGCATTAGCTACTAAGATTTTCCATCAAAACAATTATACTGAGTTGCTTGAAGATGTTTCTGTATCATCTATATACTTAGTAGCTCTCGTAACAACAGGTTTAAGTGATTCATCAGGGTTTTTGATTGAAGGATATGCATACTGGAAAGTTGTTCATTTGATACACAAGGGTGGAATTTCTTTACCACTTCGATTATGGTGTCTGAATGTGGCTAGTGGATGATCATAAACTCACTGTAGATTTTTGAGTAAATTAAACCGATTTTTTTAATTATAAATAATAAATGCATACAAATGTATGTAGGAAAGACTAATTACATAACTGCAGTGGTTTAGTTGGGAAATAGTTCCACCACTGAATGTATATGACTTCAAACATTTCATGCAAACAAGGATTTTAACATTGGTTTAGTGACGATAGAAGTTAGGCACAGGACCTTGAATAGACCTAATAAAAGTAGTCCAGATCGGTCCAAATTATGAATGAAAACTTATGGTTTTACCATTCACAATAGACTAAAAGAGGCATTTTCCAAACACTTGCAGGTGGAACTCCTAGAAATGCACCAACGTGCATCTTACTGCGCTTAATTGCAATTTTTTTCACTTCTTATTTTATTTATTTATTTGTTAAAATTTCAAAGTTAAATCTTGTGCACCATTACTGGAGGTATTATAGATAGGTCCATGTTTCATAACATGTTTAAGCTCTGTACCCTGTGAGTTTTTCTTTTTTGACTTCTATTTTCCAATGCTTTTTAATCACAAACTTCCTTAAAATTACAGAGAAATAGCAAAATTGCTGCGTGAGTATATAGTGGCTGTGGGTGCTGAATCATATTACCACAAATTTGTGCCTCGTGCAAATAAGTTCAACCCTCTTCATTTCTTCTCTTCCACCACTGATAATTTGGAGTTGCAAGCTAACCCTAGTTGTGGATCATTTATTCTAAATGCTGTAGGCATCATACGAGCTCCTCGTGGTGATGGAAAAGAAACTATTGTATTGGTAACTCCTTACAATTCACAAAACACCACATACAGTGATGCTGTTTCACTAGGGATCGGTTTCTCAATTTTTTCACTTCTAAGCCATGTTACATGGCTTGCAAAGGATATTGTTTGGTTAGCTGCTGATTCCAGATATGGGGAGTATACGGCAGTTGATTCATGGCTAAAAGATTATCATGGTCCTGCTTTCCCTGGTGAGATGAGTAAAATTGGTGATGGTGCATGCTTTGAAGAAAACAATAGTGATTCTCTAGATCATATCAAGGTTGAAGGCCATAATTCTTATGTTTACAAGCGTGCTGGAACAATGGCTGCTGCTCTTGTGCTCAAGGTTGTAGACAAGAAAGAAAAGGAGGAAAGAGACAGCCTATCTATTTATGCAGAGGCCTCAAATGGCCAAATGCCTAACCTTGACCTTATCAATATTGCTCATTATTTGGCAGTTCACAGACAAGGTTTACGTGTGAAGATTGGATCTATAATTTATTTTCTTAAAGCTTCGTGGGTTAAGTTACTTGGTGAGATGTTGCAGCATATTAGTACATTGGCTAAACGTTTGAATCCAAAATGGAAACTTGATATCACATCTGCTGATTATGTTGAAGGAACAGCTACACTTGCAAGCTCAATTTACTATCAGGTAGCATATAAGATGTTTAGTTGCCTGGTATTCTGGTTTGTTTATCAAGGTTGTTTTCATTGCTGCAGGCGCTTGGTGTGCCTACTGGATCTCATGGAGCATTCCGTGATTACCAAGTAGATGCAGTCACACTTGAGTTCTCACCCAGGTCTTCTCTGAATAATGAGAATGTTCGATCTGCATTTCTTCTTAAAGCTGGCAGGTTAGTTCATTTTATAGGCAAATTTCTGCATTTGTTTTGTGATAATTTTTCCAAGGTTCCTTTTTCGAGGAAAAACAAAATCTGGAAAATGAAAGAAAAACAAAAAAATATCTTTGTGACTGCCTTTTTGACTTCTCTAAAATATAAAAAATATTTTACACAGAATTATTTACTTATTATTTTGATTGCACTTATTTTTTGAAAAATTACAATCTAGCACATTGTCAAAGACTTTTGTCTTTTCTTTTGAAAAAGAGGACATAAACCTGAGATTCCCCCCCAAAACAAATGCACACTAACATTGCTGTTTAATTAACATGAGATAAATTTCCATTGTCTCTAAAACAATGGTGTGTTTGATAATGCCTTAAATATCCTTTATGGTTTCATCTCAAGTTGGCTATAGTTTCTCTGGTTCAAGTGTAATTGCATCATTGCTAATAGCAACCATTTTCTTTCTGCTTGCATGGTACTAGGCTGGAGGTCCAAATCTGTGTTTCTTAGTAAATTTATGGAATTATTGTGCAATGGAATTGGTTCAGGGGTGTCTCAAGTGATCTTTGACATTAGCTAGTTGTTTAGATGCCTCCTTCCTGTCTTGCGACTAAAAGGGAATATTACACTTCTTTACATGTCCCATTCATTGGTGAAGAACCAAACTCTACTAAGCATTAGAAGGAAAACATCAAAGTTTACTTTAATTTCTATATAGAATAGAACAGGATGTTATTGGACATTGCACAACCGTTATGATCTTGTACTCAAATTCTTAACTGTACATATTGGAGACGAACAATGTAATGTTTTCTTGGTTATCAGATAGTGAAAATCTTTCTTTTTTTCCTCTTGATTTTCCAGGTTAATTGAAGGAGTTATCCGCTCAGTAAATAACCTTCTCGAGAAGTTCCATCAGTCATTTTTCCTCTACTTTTTAACAGCTCCTCATAAGTATGTTTCAGTTGGAATTTACATGATTCCCTTTGGAATCCTAATATCTCCTCTACCAATAGTTGCTGCTGCTCTCTTTTCTAGTAATAATGGTTCCAGCAATAAAGATGGATCATGGAAATGGCTTCAAGCTGCCAAGGTGGTGTTTATGATTCATCTCTGGGCCATGATTACATCATTGCTTCCATATATGCTCTTGCAACTCCCCTTAGTAACCCCAGTATTGTTCACATCAGCTTGGGCTGGACTAGCCATCTGTTTTCTGTTAATCGTGTACTCAATTTTGTGGAGTTCCTCTATTGATTGTGGGTGGGAACTATTGAAATCTGTGATGATTGTTGCTGCTGCAATAGGTCTGAGCTTAATGTCAGTGATCAATTTCTCAACTGCACAGATTGGGGCCATGCTAATTCTTCCAATGTGTTTATTAGTACAACCTGCCAGAAAACAGACGCAAGGTGTTTTTGCAAAGGCACTGATATTGACATCTAATTTAGCTTTGCTGGTGGTTGGTTTCCCACCAGCTGCTTTGTTAATAGCAAAAACTCTTTTTGGTGCTTCTGGAAATATAGATATTGGTGACTTTTGGGAATGGGCACAAATCTTATGGTCATGGAATAGTGCCACCTATATGTACCTACTATGGATCCATCTTCCATGTTGGCTTCTCTGCTTGAATATTTTTCTATATCCTTGTATTGGGAGCTCCTCCAAGACGTGAATATTTCAGATCAACTCAGTAGAATCTCATTTGGTTACTCAGCATTATGGAAACTGTCATGCTAAATTTGAACTTTGCATGGATTCTTGGCTATCAGGAAATTGAACCAATGGCTTTCTTGATTGATATGAATGGATGCGTTTGTATTTTTGTTTATTTTCTTTTAAGAGAATCTTTTGTGATGTATTCTCCTTATATGAACGCCACGCACTGATGTGAAGAGTAATATCATACATCACAAGTATATTTGATTTCTCACTGTTGAATGCAAAATTAATGTGTCTTCTCCCATGCTAAGTCCTACCCATGCTGGTTAGTATTTGGTAGTACCTAAACGTCCCCTTGTGTACGTTACTATCTACTACTCTACACTACTTGCCCAATGCTAAAAAATCATATTATCTCGTCAAGTTATGTCACATGAGAAAGATAATGGTTATAGCATGCTATTTTGATTCTGCATTATGCAACTTATTCATTATGAATGCGGGTAAAATACCCACTATAACAATCAACTAACTGAAGCATCCAGGTTTCTCCACAACTTTTCCTCTCTTCATGTTGGTGAATTTGGAACAAGGAAGGTCCTGAGAATCTTGGTAGTGGGAACATCCACCAGTCTCTCCAAGATGTCCCAAAATGAAGTAACATGTAGCGTGGAATGCAAAGGGCAAAACCTCCTTCGAGGTGCAGTTTTTCTTATGGAACTTGAAAAATGTTTTGATATGGGCTCAATGGAATACTTGACATCTTCATATTAGACCTGATGAACAAAGAAGGGTTGGCTACCTCCTTCAATGCACCTTCTTTTGTCTTCTATATCTACTTTATCTTGCTTATTTGGATTGAGCACTTAAATTCCCCACTTCAAGTTTGTCATGTTGAAGGATAGATGTGATAGGTTCGATGGATGATCAGATTGATCGAGGACCTTGAACAATGAAGATTCTAACCAGCTTGACTCCGTCTCTCCTCTAAGTCACATAAAATGAACAATGAAGATTCTAACCAGCTTGACTCCGTCTCTCCTCTAAGTCACATAAAATGACTAAGTTGTGGTAAGCATTGCTTAGAAATCATTTATATTGATTGAAGCTGTACAATTGGTAAAAAATATATGTTCCTTTTGCATGGATTCAATAACAATGACTTGGAACTTATGTAGATTTTGTAAAGAACAAGAATATCCCTAAGCTCATGGGCATCACCTAAGATTCATATCATATACACTGAGAAGGATTGAAACTTTCCTCCAAAAAACTATATAAAATGTTATACTCAATTGAAGAGATCTTGTATTTCGTTTGCTCTTTTTTTTGTGCATTTATCTTGGCATGTTAAGGATAATTAAATGCTTGGCAGACAAAGAAGATCCGAAAGAAATTCCAAAAGAGGATCGATCAACTTAACATGTAACTTGGGTGAAGTTCAAAGTTTAGTGCACTTGTGTAAAGGGTTATCCTACGGACTACGTTTAGTCATAGACTAGTTGATTGAATATAACTTTAAATCGATTGAGACTTGAGTTGATTGGTCACAATTGATTCAAGTAAAATGAATAGTTTTATAGTTTTGTTTTTCTCTATTTGGAGGACAATAGACTAATTAATCGACTAATATAAGAGCAATCAATTAATGACAAATTTGAACTAGTATAAAATGACGAGAATGGTTTAAAGTTGTATCGTTGAGGAAAAGCAAACTATAGCCGTCTCTTGCTCGTTCCTCACCATCGCCGACAGGGATCTCATTGGGAAATTCTTGGAATTTTGTTGCCATTCCTTATGGAGTTCTATGAAGCCTTCGGTGCTCAGTTGGGATCTCAACTGGGACATACATCCTCTAGCCTTTAATGATTAGAGCGAGACCAGGTGTTGGTGTTGATCTTGTGAAAATGCACACCTCGTGGAGGCACGTTTGAAGGATCTAGCATCTACTCCAATCTCTTTTCGCTACTAATCGACGGATCTGGGAGTGGGGCTAAGTTGTTGGATCATAGGGCAGGCAGAAGGTTGATCGAAACTGCATGCTATTTCGACGTGAAAGGTCTCAACGTCAGATTAGTTAGGAGAAAAAGTTGCTGCAACATCGATCGACCCTTGTTGTGCCCAAAGGTGGAAGAGAAGCAACTCTCTAATAGGCTAATTGTATCGATAAGGTTAATAATATTAATGGGTTGAAAGAAGCTAGCTAGCAACACAAGCATTAACATACATCCTTGAAGGAGTGAAATTGCTACGCAAAGGAGTGAAAATGGTCACCAATAAGTTCGGATCGACTCCAAAGTGCTTGTGGTTGTGGAGGTCCTTGCTCTGTAGATTGCTGAATCCAACAAAGGTCATTTGAAGCAACAAACCAAAAGTTAAGATTGGTTATGTAGCAAGGAGGTTATTGAGGGAGGAAAAGGGACTAGACTCTTCCAACAATTCAATGTCATTTGATGAGGAAGACGCATGTAAACTCTAATTTCTATAGTGGTTCAGATGATGAAGATGAATTAGAACACACAAAATAGAGACTTGCATTGAAGGTTACAGTTGAAATGTCGAAATAGCAAATGGAGAAACCAACAATGGGTTCTTGGGTAAATTTGCTCTAGGATAACTATATGCAATCAATCAGCTTCAGTCTGAAAGCATTACCAAATCAAGATCAGGCAGTGGAGATGTAGACTCATGAGATGGATGATGTAAAACATGTTTAGGGATTTTGTCTATTTGGGTACTTTGCCGAGAGACATTTAGGAAATGCTATTGCCCATTAGTTATGTGAATTGTGAAAGATGCAATATTCATCCACAAATCATAGTAATGGTTAGATATAATCTTCAAATTTTTGAAAGAGGAGGATCAGGATATCATGTTGAACAATGGACCTTATTTTGCTTTTGGAAGTCCCTTGCTGCTGAAAACCATGCCTAGCTACTTCAAGTTTGATGACCATGAGATCAAACACATTCCAGTGTGGATTAATCTTTCGGGTTTAGGGTGGAATGCCATTTGCCTCGAGCCGAATAACCTTGAAATTGGGGGAAGCCTCCATATATGGACACGATGACCAAAACTAAAGCAAGAGTATCCTATGCTCATGTGTTGGTGGAGGTGGATGTTTTGAAAGAGTTGGTTAGAAGTGTCAAGATTAGGATGCCAGATGAAGCGTATATATAAAAGTTTGAATATGAGTATGAGCCAAATTTTTGCTCCCATTGTAAAATGTAGGAGCATCATCTTAATAGCTGACTAAGATTAAAATTGCAAGAGAATCGAGCTACTTAACAGAAAGCTATTGCTGTATACAGATACAAAAAGGAATTGCAAGGTTATAAGTGTCAATATAGCAAGCTGCCAAGGATATGAGATGAGATGAGAAACCTCATTAAAGAGCATCACATAGATGTGTTTCTTATAAATTAAAATGAAGAATAAATTATTTCAATAGAGGTATATCAACAACTTCTAGACTGTTAGAGAAGGTAGGATCCTAATAATCTAGAATTTGGATAAAGCAACAGTGGAGCCTTTGGCGATTGCCCATTAAGTTATACACTGTAAGGTGACTTGTAAGCTGACCAATATTTCCTTTCTAGATAATTTTGTTTATGGTTATTATACCATTGTTAGTCTATGCAATTGGGTGTTGATTCTGAACTTTCATGGGTCATGCTGGGAGATTTCAACAATGTCATGACACTAAAATGGGGTAGAAGTTACCATCCTATGAGACATGGGATATGGTGGAGTGTTCTCTCACATTGGGGATAGTAGATATGCCTTGACTTGGTCAAACAACTCAGTATAGTGCAAAATTAGACAGAGTGTTATTGAATCCAGGATAGTTGCAGACTGAGTACTGAGGTAAGCTAATTTTTTTTACCTCCAGACTGCTTATTTGATCATTCTCCATGTGTTGTGTCACTCCCTTATCCTAAGATAACAAAAAGACCATCTTTTTGGTTCTTTAATATGTGGTTGAAGAATGCAACTTTTCAATTAGTGGTACATGAGTATTGATCCAATACTCATCAACTCGTGCAAGGCAAGCAAATCAAAAGTTGAAGGAATTGCAATTGATATGCCACAACTAACCTAGTAATGTACAGCTATAGGAGGAAGCTACTGAGCTACGGAAGAAGGCTTCACACTTGACGAAGTCGAGCATTTATTTTATCAATGGAAGCCTAAAAGTTGCTTCATTAAGAGCGGGAATAAATGTACTATGTTCTTCCATGATTTGATCAAGAGAAATGCAAAACGAAATCAATTAGTCATTGCCTGAAAAGAAGATGATACTTTGGCCTCTTCACAAAAAGAACTAGTCAATGAGATTGTGTGAGACTATGCCACACTATTGAGTACACTAGAGTGGACCTCTCCATTAGATTCTAGAGTGGTTGATGCAAGACTGAAGCTCTCACCTTCAGTAGGTTGTGAACATTAGTGGAGATGTGAATAAAGGGGAAATAAAAGAGGCCTTATTTAGTAACGATGACGACAAATCCCTAGGGCTTGATGGATATTCTTCGAGTTTCTAAAGAAAACATTGGGAGATTATTGGATATGACCTCAGTGTAGCAGTTTAGAAATTCTTTTCTTTAGCATATCTATTAAAATAAGTTAATAACATAGAGATAGTGTTACTTCCCAAGTCTAGCAATGCAAGAGAGTAGAGGACTTCAAACTAATATCCTATTGCAATATTTTCTACAAAGTAATATCCAAAATCATTGTGGCCTTGGGTTGATCCATTTTCAATCTATTTCAAAATTTCATTTTTTAAATAAAAAGAATTCTTAAAAATATTTATGTTAAGTTGATTTGTAATATGGAAAAAAAATGAAACAGATAAAATTAATTTTCGAGTAATCATTTTTTACTTTTAGAAAAAGAGAAATAAAGATAAATTCAAATATAATTTAAATTTAAATATTTCTAAAACATTGCACAATATAATATTTGAAAATTTAAAATATATATTGTATCATATCATATTGCACTAACTGTGAATTAATATTATAATATATTATTAGTCTATTATTATCTAACTTAATAGTATCACATTATTATAAAATAAATATGACTATAATATAATAGGGTAATATTACAAAGGGAAAAAATTATAATATTATTGTGTTATCTTTATATCAAATTAAAATTAATCCAATAGGGTTGTGTTTTGTTATTGGCGTTTCCTTTTTAGCATATCGAACATGATTTCAAATTTTAAATTGTCAAAGAGAGAAATTTAACTATTTAAATTCTCCATTTTAGAGAAATAAAAAAAACTTAGGAACCAAGATACCACTTTATCTTGATGAAATTTTTTTTATTTTTTATTTTGCCAAAGTTAGGCTTGTACATTCTACTTAGAGTATTTCTAAGGACTAATTTGAGGCAATCCGAAGAAGCCTAACATGTGCATATTTTTTATGGACTTCTTTTGGGTTACTATGTTGGTTTCTATATGTTTATGTCAATTTTTTTTGTTAAGTTTATGATTGGGAGAGTTAAATATTACTAGTGGAATCGTCTCTAACTAGTCTACTAAGCTTACAAAAAATTGAAATATGGTAATATTACTAGTGCACGATACCATCCAATTGTTGTTACTGATATTTATACAAGTTTTTATTATGATTTTGGTCAAGTTCCTACTTATTTCTTCTTCAGCAAAAGGTGGAATCTGCTACCCCAGCGGCCCCACGACCATCTGTGAGGAGGTAATCAAAGTTCCTACTCATACTTGATACAAACGTTTCTTCAATTAATAGCTAATGTAGTTAATGATTGTCTCATCTATATATTCTTCTTTTAGCCATAGATATAGGCTTTGTCCCAATCAATAATAAATTGAAAATTGTGTTAGTATTGTAAACTTCAACATGGTTGAAAGATTGCCTCTAATCTAACACAATATATCATTTATTATTGTACTTACTATCTTCATAAGTTGCACCAAGGTCTAGGGTTTGAGCCATCGATATAGGCTAGACTCAGGGACACCTCAAAGTTCAACTATCACTTAGGTGTGCTATTAATCATGTCTTCAAGGTCCATCTCTGACTTCCTACAAATGACATTGTAGGTTTGAAACATATGTTCATGAGAGAAACCGATCAACAATATTGTAAAGTCACAAGGCTTCAAAAATAATTAAGCTCTAGGAAACCTTACCCTCTACCTAAGCTTACATACATCAATACATGCTCTACACATTACAACATTGCAAAATAATACAAGATTTACATTGCGCTCAAGATCTCCGCGCCTTATATCATCATGATCATTATAAGACCTAGACCTAAGAGTTGTGTTACCTTCACACTTAAGGTCAAGCTTGTCAAATTATAAATACTAACTTAAATAAGTTGATCAAATATTAAAATGTTGTGATTAAGGCTAATCACAAGAGAGGAACCAAATTATACTCTAAGAATGTGGCTTACCCTTCTTTTCACTTGGTATGTTTTAGTCTACATGAACTACTTGTGTTGGTTGTCATGACTTTTCTAATATTTTGTGATAGGAGTTCAATCATCTTCTTGAATGAGGACTTATAGTTTTTGGAGGTACAACAACCATCAATTATGGTATTGTTCTTGTTGTTGAGGATCGGTGCGTTCGCTAGAGGGGGGTGAATAGCGTTTTTCGATATTTCTTGATCTTTCTCTGTACAGAGATTAGCGGAAGCAAAATAATAAAAGAGATAAAAGATCACAACGCTAACCCGGTTCGATTTACTTGGTCTCC
>JBBMKF010000007.1:2600430-2611027 GCA_037834155.1 Curcuma caesia | reverse complement strand
GATTATTTATTTAAGTTAGGGGTTGATTGGATTCATTAAAAAATAATAACATAATTAAGAGATAAATAAATAAAAAAATTATTATATATTCTTAAAATTAAAATAAATAAAATATATAATTAATTAGATATTTTTATTAGGGTTTAATTAAGCCTCTTTGAATTATCCCTATCTTAGTTAGGAGTTGATTAAGTTAATCAACCAAAATTCAATTTTAATTAAAAACCCCCTGTTTTACCAACACAACACGACCTTGGCATGACCACGGGGTCAAGCGACCCTAGTGTCAAGTCATGTCGATGTCGAGCGGTGGGCAAAATGAAATGTTTCGCCCGTTTTGACCAGCTCAATATGATATTTCAATTCCTGGCTAATACAAAAAATCAACTATAGACAATTTTTATTTTTAAAATAATGAAATAGTTAATTCGAAAGGATTAAACTAAAAAGAACTGCAATTGTCACATCCTCAAATCAAAAGCTACATGAGAATGGTTTTATGAGGGGGTTCACAAATCAATGTGATTTCTAACTTATACTTTCTCATATAAATGTGTCCTAGATTGATGTAACTATACACTAAACTACAAACTCAAGTTTACCAATACAAACAAAGGTATTAGAAAGTGGTTTCAAGTGGCTGACAATCAGCCCTGCATAGTGCATATGCAGTATGCAGGACTATATATGAGAGAATAGGTGGTAAATTAAAATATATATAACTCATACAATGTAAACATATATATAACTATGAAGAATAGGTCATATCTAGTAGTCACATGCTTATAATTCATATCTATTTATCGCTTGCAAAATAAAATTTTCATATAATACTTACAAGTTAATATGTCACAATCACCACATAAATCTTCTTTATTGTCATTAAATTCTTCATTAAAAAATTAACCAATATAGTTTTCCTTTGTCACGAATAGACAGCCGGCCTAACCCATATAGGCTCTCGCTTGGCTCATTTCAGCACTTTAACCACATAAAGAGACTATATAGCTTATATGTGATCTTGTCAATTGTCTAAATGCCTAGGCTGTTAAACCACTTAAACAAACCACCTAGCCTGCATTGCTTTCACAATGCAGTGGTGTAGGCTGCATTTTAAAACAATAAAAAAGATTATCAGGATGCAATTCTTGTTGCTACAATTGTTAGCACTGATTATTAACAATCGCCAACACATAGTGAAAGAAAGAAACAAGAAGAACTAGTGGAAGATGAAGGTGTAAGATCAAGAAGAAAATAGATCAAAGATTGAAATGATTATCAAGCTTGTACATGTTCATTGTCATACAAAGAACAGTTATTGATATTGATATGCTTTAAAATCTTATTCGCAGCCTTTCTGCTCCTATGTCAGCATCAACAGCCTTAGTTAACATGGGGGTTCAACAGTGACTAGATAACTGTTCGACGCTGACCATATTATCTTTTCCAATTTTTTATTTCAAGACGCTCTCCTTCTTCTTAATCTTTCTCTTCTTTCTCTCTCTCTCTCTTTTGTTGTTGTTGTCTCTTCTTTGTCCTATCCATCTTTCTCCCCCTCTTCCTAAAAGATGTCAATCGCCAAAACCATAATGATTTTGTCTCAACTAGCTACGGGGGCCCAACACCAGAATTTAAAGTAGGCATACGTAACAAATCTCGAATATGTCGAGTTGCAATAAGATTCATTGGCATCATCTAGAAGTTCAGGGTTGGGAATCGTCAGAAAGGTTACACCTCATCATCTAGAAGTTCAGGGTTGACTGAAACTAGTCGAGTCGGCAAGTCAGGAAAGCCTCTGAAGGCCTTGCCCCGGCACCCTTGGAAGGGGCAGAGTGCTCGCCTTTTGAAACCCCACATAATCTCCATCTCATATAAAATCCCTCTTCAAGGACAGACAATCAATAATTAACAACCCTAACTGCTATTCATAAATCCTTCATCAGCAGATTGAACAACTGCCATGCCCCTTTCAACGAGAAAAAACAACCACAGAAGCAAAATGGGAAGTGAAAAAAAAAAAAAAGGCAAAGTTCTACAGATAGAAGGATGATCGGGGAACTAGAAAGGGAAGGTAGGATGAAGAAGAAGAAGAGTGAAATCGACCTTGGAGAGGGTCCGATTCCAGACGGTGACACTGTATCCGTGACGGAGGAGGTTGACAGCCATGGCTTTGCCCATGATTCCTAGACCCAGGAATCCCACCTCCATTCTTGACTCTATCGCCTTCCTCGCTGCTCTGCTTCGGATCTGGACTTCTGCCCCCAATCAACCGGATCCAATGAAACTCACGCCGGCCGCTTTGTTTCTTCGTGGTTAGCGGATAGCAGTAGGATGTGATAAAAAAAAAAATGAAAAGCCTATTTATGGAATCGATTCGTCATTGCGATAGCGGCCATTGGATGATTGAAGAAGGCCGAGGGACCACCGTGGCGGAGCTGAACCTCTTAAATAAAATTAAATAAAAAATAAAAGAGAGTGGCCATTGGATGATTGACAGTTGGCCAAGGGCACCACCGTGGCGAAGCTGACAAGGTGCGTAGAAATAGGCGGAGGCCGGCAGAGTGAGCGGTATTCTAACTTAGCAACCAACCAACCAGATACAACAGAGGCTGTATCCGATCTGACATTTTATTATGGCTGTAACATGACACCCAAAATGTAATGTAATTTTTTAATATTAGATATCTAGAAATAGCTCGTGACGTGATATTTTAATAATTTTTTTTAAAAAAAATTAGAATTCGACGCCTCAATAATTTCACAGGTCTTATTCGATGATTATTCATGAGAAAGTAAAAAAAAAATTACAATTGACCATAATGAAAAAAATATTATATATATATACCTACACTATATAAATTTTAAATCTTAATTATTTTAAAAAAAATATTATTATTTATTATCGTACCATACGTTGGGAGCTTCCTACACTCTTAAATGTGAATAAACTAAAACTTTATTTTTGATAGAAATTAATATCAGAATTTTCATTAAAAATATCTAAGTCATAAAAGCATCTATAATCACACTCACACTTAAATTGTATATCTCCAATTGATATGATACTCATTTATATAAAAAGGTGAAATCCATCATTCCAGTAATCCTATACGATCGGTTTCACGTCCATCTATGAGGAGGTAAATCGAGAAGATGTAGTTGACCATGACTGAGGAGGACATTCTCTCGACTTTGTCGAGATTCAAACCCTTACCCACTTCTATAACTATGTTCCATCGTAACTAACTCAGCATGCCCTGGCGGGCATTTTATATGATACTCATGCAAGTATTTAAGGAGGTTGGTAGTTGTTTTAGTTAGAACCCTTAAACTCTTAGGGGATATTTAGTTGGAGGTTATCATTGATAACTTTAATTATCCGTCCAAGGTTATCAACGATAACCTTATTTGGTTCAGGTTACTATCGATTTTTAAGTAATACAGCATCACTGCTACATCAACAAATGGATTATAACTTGGGATGTGATTATCTTAGAAGCCTAAGGTTTATGCAATTCCAAAAGTTAATAAAATTTTTTCCATGATTACCCTTTAATTTTACAATTGAGTTAATTGAAATGTACCATGAAATATAATTAAAACTAAATTAATTAATTCAATAAATTTTAATTTAAATAATTATAAAATTAAAAGAAATAATTTATTTTAAATGTTAAAAAAATAAATTATATTTATTAATTTAATAAATTATTTTATTAAAAGAGTAATGATAGATAGCATGAAAAATTGTAGCATAAATGTAGCATAACACACTCAATGCAAGTGGGTCCCATTGACATGCAATGGGACCCACATCCATGCATTGAGTGTGTCATGCTACAATTTTCATGCTATCTATCATTACTCTTATTAAAATATATATAAATTTATTTTAAATTTTAAAAAATAAAATTAACAAATTATATTTATTAATTTGATGGATTATTTTATTAATATATATAAATTTATTTTAAATTTAAAAAATATAAATAAATTATATATATATTTTATATATTATCAATGTATTATCATCATTAATATTAATATTATTAATTTAATTTATTTTATTTTAAAAATAAATTATAATAAATGTTAAATTGGTTATATTTTATTCCTTCCAAATAAATAAGTTAAACCAAACAACATTAGGTTATATTTTATACCTTATAACATCTAGGTTGTCACCCAGACACCTGTGGTTCGATTCCCAGCTACGGCGTATTTGTAGAAATTTTCTTCCAAATGGGGAGCGCAATCAAAAAATACTGGGCATCTGGGCTGGCCGCTGCGTGCACTTCTCGATTTACCCTGGTGGCTGATGGGAAACTTTCGTGGGACCGGATCGGTCACCCCCAGAGATAGTCAATGGGGCTAACTGGGATTTATCATTTTTTTATACCTTATAACATTGGTTATGTGATTACTTGATAATCACATAACTAAGGTTATATATAATAACTTGATTAAATCAGACACACTCTTAAAAGATAGATGTTGTAGTGTTAAGTGTTTCTCTTCAAAGTGATTTGGATAAGATAGAATGGCTAATTATATTTCTCATCATGCCCTTAACTGTTATGCGTCATCTTTTGGTAACATTATTCACATTATGGGATGGGATAATACAATATTCTTTTAGGAATTCAACAAAAGATCTTGAATATTATTCTCCTGAACTGTCACACCTACCATAGTATTCACCATATCAGTCAAATCCAACACTTTTAATCCTTTTGTGGAGTTGATTTTCAAATTCAATTTTATAACTTTGAACACATCCATTGACTTTGCCTTTTCATGAATAAGATATATGAAACTATATCTAGCAAAATCATCTATGAATATTATAAAATATTATTGACCATTCTAAGCAACCAAGAGAATAACTCACAAATGTACATCTAAAGTACTATTAGCTACAAAATCATCTGTTTTCTCTTTATACAATTACCACAAACATCAAAATCTATGAAATCTAGGAAATTTTGTTCAACACAAATCTCTCTATTCTCTTTTTAGAGATATAACCCAATCTTATGCCTCAATCAAAACTATCTTGTCATCAACCACATAGATGAATCTTTCAACATCAAAGGTACCTTCAAGTAACAGGTGGCGGGGAATCAACCCTTATCACAAGGTATAAATCCATGACTCTGAGAACTATTAACACGCTTCTCTTGCCATAACCTAATTTGAGCCATTCTCAACATAGGAATTGATTGACATTGGCAATGAAATTTGCACGACTCATATCTGAACTAAAAACAATAACCAAATAATACATGCTCCACAAATATTCAAAACCAATAGAGTTTTAGATTAAAGAAATCCAACAAGTGTTGGAAGTTGATGAAGTCAAATAGGTATTGATAATTCAATGGTATTTCATTAAGGAAGTCCTAACAAATTAAGGTTGACTAGATACTTAGTAATTAGAGAAAGTCTCTATACAATTGACTAATAGTTAACAAGTAGAAGTTCTAATAGATCAAAGTCGATAAAATATTTGAAATAAAAATTCCTACATGTCAAAATTGACTAAATGTTTGGCAATTGAAAGTCTCAATAGGTCAAAATTGGATGTTTACTAAGTGGAAGTTTTGGTCTGTCAAGGTTGATTGATATCAAATAGATGATGAAGCCCCAGAGGTAAGTCTTCTTAACAAGACAAGGAAATCCTAGAAACAAGGCCTTTTAATAAGGAAATCCCAAAGGTGTGACCTTATGACAAAAATGTCTAAGTAAGACAAGACTCTACATGTCACTTATACTTTGGATTTTGGGTAGACCTTAAGTGAGGACAAGACCTTAGAGTTGGCCATCATAATCGATGATACATGTCGATTGAAGGTTGAATTCAGTCGATTATTGGATATGACAATTAGGCAATAAACTCAAGTTGGTTTACTAGCAAATAAAATATTTTTGTTCATGGTTGAGTCGATTGGACAATCAACTAAGAACAGTATCATTCAACTGATGACATAGGAGGAAAGATGGATGAAGATCGTTATTTTGATAAGTGTTGGCAAGGAAAGGAAGCTTATCCTTTAGGAAGCGTCAACTAATTGGGAAGAGTATTTAACTTAACCTTAGCAAATTGGCACCTTAGGATAATCTTAGATTTAATGAAATTTCTAGATAATGGATGTTAAATATTTTAGGTTTAGTTAAAATACATAGGAGTTGGGTGTTAAAAGAATTGTTAGTTAATCAAGTTGGATCAAATCTAATACTAATATCATATCTTTACACTAGAAGATTCCATGGTTCATGCATTAAAATGATTAATTTGCTAAAATGTTATGTCTAAAATGCATGATAATGACTTCTAGAATTAAAACTTGTTATGTATTTTTGAAGTTTTTAAGCATGACAAGTTGAATTAATTCATATCTTATATGTTGACACATTAAAAGAATCACATGTGTTAAATTCTTATGATTCATGATGAAATCTTGTATAATTACAAATTGATACATTTGTTAGGCTTCGAACATGATATGATTATGCTAATTTAATTGAATTAATATTTTATTTTGTGACATATTATTTAAGATTATTCATGCATGACTGCTTTGCTATTTGAATGTATTATACTTCAGCAAAAGGTGGAATCTATCACACCCCAGCGGCCCTACACGGTCGGTTTTACGACCATCTATGAGGAGGTAAATTGAAAAATTACAATTGGCCACTACGGGGAGGGTATTGCCTCGGCTTTGTCGAGGACCCTTGCCGACTTCAACAAGTCTACTCTGCACTAACCAACTCAACCATGCCCCAGGGGCAAAAGTATGATAAATGTATCATACTTATTTATAAGTCTTATTTAGTTGATTATATCATACACTTTAGGTTAATAATGATGATAATAATGGATATCCTAGTTTAGACTTGCATGATTACATAAACCCCCAAACTCAACTCATTACAACCATAAATTTAAATGTCTTATATATTAAGATATATAAAATAAGTAAGAAGTAAGGATGATGATCTTTGTTCAAGAGGCTTATTATGATATATCTAGTTGGACCAAATATCATCAAATTCTAGATTCCATATAATGATCAATTATAGGAAGGCTTATGCACAAGTCATGTACATATAGCGGAATAATTATGATTGAATATTTATTTAAAAGGTTTATTAAAAATATTTTTAAAATTTTTTGTTATATCTATATGTACATAGAAGTTTTTAAAACTATATTGATATAAAAGTTGGATTGAAAATAAGGTTTTCGATGTGATCCAACTTTATACTAATCTTTAAAAATAAGTTATATTTTTATTAAAAAACTATTTTTTCTTGATAAATATTAACATAAATTTTTATAATTTTTTGTTATGTATACTACTGAAGAATATAAAACTAAATCTCCTGAGACAACTAACTAATCCTATGAGCACTCAACTAAATGGTCATTTCAATCTATTAAACTCAATCTAAAACTAATTTTAGACTGTGTTAGCAAAGCTTCACGTTATTGACCCCTCCTCCCCCACTCCCAACTCCCAAACAAAATTTTAGAAATACTAGAATTTATTATTCATGAATTATGTCAAGTGTAACATTTATATGAGAAGGAGAACTTGTTTAGTTAATGGGAAATCACTTTATGAGGGAGAGATATTTCCTTTATCATAGATACTTCCTTAAGGTGGAGAAAACTTTTTTAGGGAGAAGCATAGAACAAGGGGGATAGCTAATCCATCTTGAGTGGAAATTATATTTGATATTAAAATTCAAAGTTTTGAATTTGGTATCATTTATGATTAATTTTTACCATTTGGTATCAAGTTTGATGAAAAATATTAGGTAGGATAATTCCAACTTGAGCATTTTGATTCTTATCAAATAGTTGTTATCAAACAAATTCCAAATTTGAATTTTACCTATATGCTTTTATCATTTGGTGTCACAAGTGGTAACTTTTATCAACATTTGACACTTACATTTGGAAGTACGCAAATATAGATATAAGTTAAACTCTCATGACATAGGTGGGGGGAGAAAGCTAAAAAAGGCTCAAGAAAAGATAGATCTTTTCATTATATATACAAATTCAAGGCTGAATTGTGTCTATGTTTAAGTATTTGGTATCAAGAAAATTCAAGGGTGAATTTTGATATGTAAATATGGATCCCTTCATTGATCTAGGTTGTAGGATCAATTTGGTATGGAGATTCCAAATGAGAGTTTAAGGGGGAGACAAATTCATGGTTGAATTTTTGATATCCACATGTGAATCCTATTTGTGGATTATAGTGTTTAAAAATACTTATTATTGGTAAAATAGTCAATTGGTATAAGGTAAAGATTGAAACAAAGAGGAGGGGCTCACCTTGAGAAAATGAGTTACACTTAGTACTATCAAAGTTTGTAATAGCTAAGTGTGATGTCTTTAGGTTATTCATTTTTATGCATGTCAAAAGGGGAAGAAAAATGAGAGGTTTAAGTTATGAACCTTCATTTTTATCCAATTTTGACATAGGAAATAGAATTGAATTGATTTGGATTGCTTAAACTTAAAAAGGTAAACACATTAAAAAGGAGAGATTGTTGATTTAAAATTATACTCTAGCTTCATCCTATTAGACCAATTGGTGTTTGGTCAAATGCTTATGTTTAGCTAAGCGTTTAAGTTAGGTCAATATGTGTGGGCAGCAAAGAAATTCAATAAGTGTTGGTAATAGATGAAGTCCAATGGATGTTGACATTATAAAAATTCAATAGATGCTAGTAGCGAATGAATTCTAACAAGTGATGACATCAAGGAAGTCATGTTAGATCAAGGTGAACCAAATGCTTGGCATGTGGAAGTCTCGATAGATCAGGTTGACTAGATGCTTAATAAGTGAATATTCAAATTAAGGTTGATTAAATGCTTGGAAGGTGAAAGTATCAACAAGTCAACGTTGATTGGGTGCATGACAAGTGGAAATCTTGTTAGGTGAAGGTTGACCGAATGCTTACCAAGTGAAAGTTCTGACAGGTTATGGTTAACCCGATGCTTGGCAAATGGAAGTTTTGTAGGTCAAGATTGATCAATACTAGACAAACAATGAAATTTTGGAGGCATGCCCCCTCTTGGCAAAAAATAAAAGTCTAAGAGGCATGGCTTCTTGACAAGATGAGGAAGTCCTAGAGCCAAGAGCTCTTGGCAAGAAAAGTCTTAAATGTCTAACCTTTTGGAAGGAAAATCTAAGTAAAATAAGACTCTACAAGTGACTTGCAATATGCATTTTGTGTAGATCTTAACTCAGGCAAGGACTCAATCTTAGAGTTGATCATAATTGATGATCTAGTTGATTGAAGATTGGATTTAATTAATTGGTGAATGAGTCATCTAGGCATTTGACTCAGGATGGTTTGCTAGCAAATAAAATATTTTCATTTGTGGATGAGTCAATTAGATATTGATTGAGCTAGACTTAGTCGACTAAAATCAGTAGCAATTGAATGATGTCACAATAGGAAAGATAGAAAAAGATCATTGATTTGATAGATGCTAACAAGAGATGTTAGACTATCTACAAGCTATAATAGATCACTCAACTAGGGAGAGGATAAGCTGACTCAATTATCCACTGGGAGGTTAAGTAGCCGACTAGAAGTAGATGTAGTCAATTCTGTTGGAAGACAAAACGTTGAAGCCATTCCTAAAATAGTCAACTGGGTAAGTGATCAATTAATTGATTGAACGCAAAACAACGGGAGTTTTTTGAACATGAAGACTATAAGAAGGGAAACAAAGGGGATTTTTGGCAATAAAGGTAAGCTATTATAAGATCTAATGCATATGAAAGAAAACAAGTGAAAGAAATGAACAAAAGTGAAGTGAAAGAAGTAAAAAGTCTCAAGAAAAGCACCATCATTAAATTCGTTTCCTTATTGTATTTATTGTTGCTCACTTATATCATTGTTCTTCTTGTTCTTATTTTGCAAATAAGATTGTAAAAGATTTCTCCACTTTTAAAAGATTCTAAAAAAATATAAGTGATTTAAATGATAACTTATCAACTATTCATAGGCCATGAAATAAGAACAGAAGATTCCATACCACCTAAAAGGATAAGTGTTTGCATTGCTTGTGTTTCTTGTTAATGTTTTGATATGCTCATTGCAAGATAACTCTGAGTGTAGACTTAAGCAAACAATCATAGTGAATGACTATTCCCCTATAGCCTCATCGATTGATGTAATTCAATTATGAAATGGACTTAGTCATGTTTTGTTGAACATCTTGAGTCTTGAACATTTGCATAGGATTATGATTATTTTAAGCCAAGTGAAGAGGGATTATCTAATTGCTAATCTCTAGAATGATATTCCATTTGACTGAAACATGCTAGTGAAGCAAATGATTGATTGGAAGTGATTTTTTGGAGAATAGAATGATTTTTTGCTCTAAGTTCAATTGAATTAATAACTGACTAGCCCTCTAGTAATCGATTGGGCAATTGATTGGTTAGAGAGTTGTTGATATATGACGACTACTTTTGACACTCTAGTTAGTTCGAGATAGCTAGAAATGGTCCATTGGAGACTTTATTCTTAAGAACTTAGAAGAGATTTGAAGTTAAAA
>JBBMKF010000007.1:2552766-2565368 GCA_037834155.1 Curcuma caesia | reverse complement strand
TTAACTAATTAATTAATTAATATCATTAATCAATTAATATAGTTAATTCCTATTTAATCAACCCTAAGTTAACCCACATTAGATTAATAGGCACTAACTCAACCAAACTAATTGTGGTTAATTAGATCCGAGTTTAGGTTATCCATAACCTAATTTAAGGGATAAGCTCAACCTTAGTTAACCAATCAAATCCATTTGGGTTCAACCCTAGTTCGATCCAAATTTAGGTTATCCATAACCTAATTGATCTTAATCAAATTCTTATTCCCAAATCAAACCAATAATCCCTAGTAAAATCCAAGAACCTCAACATATATATACCAATGGGAATAAACCTAACTCCAATCAAAACTCAATAACAACTATAGGAGTCAACAGATTTAATTACCAACATCAGAAAACTCTTAGGTGATTTACCTACCAACAGCAATAGTGGCAGCATAAAATTCACCAGAAAATCTAGCAGCAATCTTCTCCTTCTGCTCACAAACAACCACAACAAAACCCCATCAGTAACCCCAATCTCAATTCATATAACAGTAGTAATCCTTTAACCAAAATTAACTGGATGAAATCAAGGGAGCTTACCTTAATCAGTGGTGTCTTAAAATCCCTAGATTTCCTTGCCTTAGCTCCATTCTTGATCAATAATGCTGCCAACACCCAATCAAGCAGATCCAACCTATCAAGAATACTCGGCTTCAAGATTCAACATACAAATGAAATCTGAACAATCCATAAGAACCGATCCAAGGCTTACCTACATCCGAAATCCCTAGAACCCCAAATTCAACTCTAATCGGTGGCTTGAGGAATAAGAGACAGCTTGAGGAAGAAGAAATGGCGACAGCGGAGGAACACAGCAAGTCCGCAACGGATGGCTTAGCTCCAAATCCATCTTAATCTAGTAAGATCACCAAAGAATGTCGGCGGCAGTTGACTCGTTCGGCGGCTAGCACGCGAGGCGAAGTGGGGAAGAACCGTAGTATCAGAAGGTCGATCGCGATGAAGAGAAGAGGAGGGCGGCTTCCGGCATGGAAAAGGAAAAGAATCGGGAGAGAAGGCTTCGGCACGGTGAGGAAGAAGGAAGATCGCGAGGTAAGGGAAAAAGCTTCGGGTGGAGAAAGAAGAGAAAAAGCTACAGCGCGATGAATCGCAATTTTCACGATTTGGGAGGAGGTTAACGGGTTTGATAGCTTCTTAACGGATCAAAGGTTAGGATCCAATAGCATTATCCAATAACCCAATAACCACCTTAACCCTTTAACCCTAAACAACAAACCTCCATCCTATTAAATGATTTAGGTTTTAAATGAACCAAATCAACATTAGGGTTAATTTTAATTACTAATAAAACCCCCTAATTTCTGGTATTTTACACTGTCAAACCTATTTTTCTTATATATTATATGTTGTGTTCTAACTCTGTTTTGCAGGAAACTAACATGCTTGTGCAGGGTTGGAATCAGTCAAGATCGGTCTACCAAACCTCCAAAGCAGCAAATCAGAATTCTAGCAAATGGACCGGGTTCAACCAGGGGATCAATCGACCGAACCAAGGAGGAGCATTGAGTGGATCAGATCAGATAAACAAAAACTTTAATTGGTGCCTCAACGTGTAGAGCCTATTTCCAAGGATCTTGATTAACTTTGCAAGACTTTAATTGGTGCCTCAACGTGTAGATCCTATTTCCAAGGATCTTGATTAACTTTGCAAAAGCTTTAAAAGGCACCTCAGCGTGAAGAGGCAAGAACAGAATCTTTGTGGGCTTTTTGTGCTGTCTCGAACGCTTCAACAACACGCTGCTACTCCAACTTTCATCATCTACGTCTCCATTTCTTATATTGGTGGTACAGTTTCATTATAGCATTTGAATTATAATACTTATTGTAAAAAGATTTTCGATATTATAGTTGTTGCCCACCGAAAGCGATCAACGATCGCGGGCCTTGGAGTAGGAGTCGCTCACGGCTCCGAACCAAGTAAATCTTGGTGTCTCTGTGTCTTGTGTTGTTTTTATTCCGCTGCAAGTTTTTCGATTACGAAACAAGTGAAAGCCATGAGCGCTATTCACCCCCCCCTCTAGCACGATCTCGATCCAACATACTTCACCCATGAATGCCGACGGTATGCACACGAGATCCGTGTATAATAGAAAAATATCTACCTGCTCGGAGATCACTCATGAGATCAACCCAACAGTTGCTTATTCGCTATCCTCGGGGTAGGAATGCGGAGCTCCGAGTCAACACTCGAGGAGAGTCACCACGTCGACAAATTCGTCAACAAAGGGATACGCCTTCCCGAAGAAGATCTCGATCCAGAGAGCTGGCTCGGCATCACCCTACCATAGACGCCGGTAACATCAGAGGCGAGCCTCCGTATCGAGGAGATATTAATATGATAGCAGGAGATTCGACTGACAGAGATTCACACCGAGCTTGAAAGATTTATACACGAAGACTTGAAAGCTATGGGATAGACGCCAAATCTAGGATAGAGTCGGGACCTTCTATCAGCTTTAGTCCCCTCGACTTGGAGGGGGTTGACACACCCTTTGATGATGCATTAGGAATACGAGTCGTCATTGTTAACTATAACATCGTCAGAGTATTTATCGACACAGGAAACTCTGTGAATATACTTTTCAAAGCAGCGTTTGACCAGATGCAGATAGATCGACACGAGTTACGATCCATTTCAACAACGTTATTTGGATTCATGGGGCATGAAGTCAAACCACTGGGACAAATTATCCTCTTGATATCTTTGGGAGAAGAATCCTCTTGGCAGACCCGTACTGTGGTTTTTACCATAGTCGACGTGTCATCTGACTATAACGTTATCCTCAGACGAACTTGTTCTTTCTGGATAGTGATCTCCACATACCACCAAAGATGAAATTTCCTGTGGAGGACCAAGTGGGCGAAGTTAAAGGTGATCAAATGATATCCAGAAAGTGCTATGTGGAGTGGTACGAGTCGATTCTTGGAAGAATCATAAAACTCAGAGATGGGCACATCTCGTTCACGATGCCCCCCCAACTCAACCAACTGGAGGACAACGAAGATGTGTTGATAGTACTTGAACACCCGGATTGAACAACACGGATTGCGACTAACCTTGCTTCTGAGTTAAAGCAAAAGGTAATCACCTATCTATCTCGTAATCAAGATATCTTTGCTTGGTCAGTTAAAGATGTCGTAGGAGTCTCACCTGCTATTATGGAGCATCGACTCTGCTTGGGAGCTCGACCTGTTCAACAAAGGAAACAACATTTTGGACCCCAAAAAGATAAGATTATCAGAGCGGAAATCACCAAACTGCTAGAAGTTGGTCATCTTCGGGAGGTCTAATTCCTAACCTGGCTGGCAAATGTAGTAGTCATCTCAAAGCCTGGAGGCAAATGGAGAGTCTGCGTGGACTTTAGGGACCTCAACAAGGCCTGCCCAAAATACTGCTATTTTCTACCTTGTATCGATCAACTGGTGGATTCAACTTCGGGATGCGAATTCATATGCAAGCTTGATGTTTATCAAGACTATCACCAAATTCCTTTGGCAGTTGAAGATCAAGAGGTCGGTTTTGTCACCTCTGATGGAACTTTTTATTATACTATCATGCCTTTTGGACTAAAAAATGCAGGGGCCACCTATCAACGACTAATGAACTTGGTGTTCAAGCAACAATCGGGTAGAAACATGGAAGTTTATGTGAATGACATTTTGATCAAGAGCGTCCGGGCCGAAAACTTAATCAACAACATTGAGGAAACCTGTAGTACTTTACGTCAATACAGTTTCAAACTGAATCCCAACAAATGCATATTTGGATTCCTTGGGTACATTGTAATCAAGCGGGGAATTGAGGCTAATTCTTAGAAGGTGCAAACATTACTTGATGTGTCTTCTCCTCAGAGCCATAAGAAGATGTAAAGATTGGTAGGTCGGATGACAACACTCTCTTGGTTCATCTCTCAATCGGTCGATAAGAGCTTACCCTTCTTCATAATTCTTCGGAGTTAGCATGATTTGAGTGGAATGAAAAGTATGAACAAGCTTTTACGAAACTCAAATCTTATTTGATGTAGTTGTTTCTTTTGTCTAAGCCTCTTACAGGAGAAACCCTATGACTTTACCTAGCCGCCACTGAAGGAGTTGTCAGTGTTGTTCTACTTTGACAAGAAGGTAATATTTAACACTCCGCATACTTCGCTAGTCATCTCTTGAAATACGTGAAAACTAGATATCCCACTTTGGAGAAATTGACTTTACATTAGTCATCACTGCTCGCAAATTGCGTCTTTATTTCCCGTCGCATCCTATCACGGTACTCACCAACACTGTTCTGGGTTAGGCGTTGACTAAGTTCGAGAGCTCAGGGTGACTCATCAAATGGATGAGAGAGCTCAACGAGTATGACATCCAATACCAATCCAGGATGACTATCAAGGTGCAAGTATTAGTTGATTTCTTGACTGAGACTCCTGGTCAAGGAGTATATGAGACATGGAAAATCTTTGTAGATGACTCTTCCACAAAATACGAGCATCTAATAATGAAATCTTGCAACTCATTATACAGTTGAATTTTCGAGCATCTAATAATGAAGCAAAATACGAAGCACTATTGGGAGGACTATGAGCCACCAAACAAGTGGGGGCTTCTAAAGTTATCATTCACTTCGACTCAGCTAGTTATTCAACAGCTGGAGGGGAAGTTCGAGACCAAGAATGACATACTTATGTATTACGGCAAGGTTGTCGAAAAATTAAAAGCTGAATTCCAAGAAATCACCTTCCAGAAAATACTTCGCGCCGAAAATCAAAATGCAGATGAACTAACTAAAATGGTGAGTACCTTAGCCACATGAGTATCATACGATCTAGTTGCTCGAGTATAGTTGATCTCTCAGATAGATCAAGAACTCATGCAAGACAAACCATTTGATTTTCATTCTTTATTTATTTCCTATTTAACAGAAGGTGTTGTACCCAACAATACAGGGTAAGCTCGACTCCTTAAAAAACGAGCAGTTCGGTTCACAAAGGTAGGAGATTGTTTGTATAAGAAGGCTTTCTCTCGACCCTTACTTGAGTGTTTGAATTTTGAAGATGTTGATTATGTCTTAAGAGAGATACATCAGGGTAGCTACGGAAATCATGTAGGAGGTCGAACCCTATCTGTAAAGGTATTATTAGCAGGGTATTTTTGGCCAACTATATAAGCAGATTTAGCTCAATTAGTTCGCATATGCATCAACTGCCAAAAGCATCATAACCTCTCTTAAGCTCCTACAGAATTAATGAAGGCATCTGTTGTTTCTTGCCCTTTCGACCGATGAATATAGTTGGTCCTTTTTCAATCGGACCTCACCAAAAGAAAGTCTTGCTGGTAGTAGTCGATTACTTCTCCAAGTGGGTGGAAGTCAGAGCTCCTCGCTCGGATAATGGAAGATGTTGTCCTTAAATTCTTCTGAAAAAACATCATCTGTAGATACGACCTTCCTCGGCAATTAGTATTGGACAATGACCATCAATTCCAAGGGCGCAAGCTTAAGGAGTGGTGTGAAGGTTTCAGTATCCAATAAGTCTTCACCTCTGTCATCTATCCACAAAGTAATGGGCAAGCTGAAGTAACCAATCGAGAAATCCTCCATGGACATAGAATTAAACTTGATCATGTAGGTGGTAGTTGGGTGGCAGAGTTGCCTAATATTTTATGGGCGTATCGAACTACCCCTCGTGAAAGTATAAAAATGACACTGTTTCATCCGGTTTATGGGGGAGAAGCGTTTATCCCTGTTGAAATTGGCATAAAATCTGCTCAAGTTCAGGCCTATGATTACGATAACTTCTCTAAACGAGCCCTTGAGCTCGACTTGGTAATTGAAGTCTGAGAGAAGATAGCCTCAAGGCTAGCCGCTTATCAACAATGAATGTGCTTGAATTATAATAAGGGAGTCATCCTTCGTTCTTTTCAATTCGACGATGTTATATGGAAGAAAGTTAAGCTTGTAGGGGATGTGGGTAAACTCGAGCCTTAGTCGGATGAACCTTATCAAGTCATGTAAAAGTTGAAATCTGGAGCATATTTAGAGGGCTCTGAAGGCAAAGGACTCAATTGACCATGGCAAGCTATACATCTACGATCCTATCGCATATGAAACACTGGGTTCACCTTTTCTTTCGTAAATTACTTGTCTATTATACTTGTTCCGACCTTTGTAGTGTTAATATACCATCTGTCTGAACTTATCATGTTCCCACGAAACGTGTGTTCGACTAACACGCGTGCTCTCACGCAGAAGACTCACATGCATGCTCTCATGCAGAAGACTCGCGTGTACGGACGGACGCCCCATTCAGATGCCTGATAAAGTAAGTGTTGGATCGAGTGCACGTGAGAGGGGGGTGAATCACGTGACTTTTAGCTTTTTTTTTCATCGAAAATTGTGCACAGTGAAAAAATAAAAATATGACAAATCACAAATCAACACGAAGATTTTACTTCATTCGGAGCCTTCAGCGACTCCTACTCGAAGGCCCAGGTCCCTTGGACCTTTCCTGTGGGCAATCCACTAAATCTCTCTATCAGAAAAAAACTCTGGTAGAGTAGGCGAATACAATGAATTGAAAGTGTGACAATCCCACACTTTTAAATTTTAAATAAGTGTAGAAAATAAATATTAAAAATTTCTTCGTTACCCAACAGTAGAAAATTCTGGACGAGCTCGGATGTTGGGTATGATCTTCCGATAAAAATTGGACGTGATCATGTCGAAGCTCGGGCCGCTGTAGAAGGACGTTGGTCGAAGTTATATGATTTATGCACTGATCGAAGCTTTATATAGGCACTTGAGTTTATCTAGATTTGCAAATGTTTAAAAAAAATGCAAAATTTGATCCACGCCTTGCAGTTTATCTTATCCAGGATCAAAGAATAATTCAAATAATATATATATATATCTGTATATATATATATTTATAGAAAATTTTATCCTCCATAAATATTTATTATAGGAATAATTTTATCATTTAATAAAATTTCAGTTTAGCAAAATGAATAATAATGAAGATTAATTTTATAAAGTTCACCTACAAAATTAACTTAGTCCATATACCAAATAAACCTTATAAAATAGAGTTAGTATAATAATAAAATATATTAAAATACAGAAAAATCAAAATTAATTAGATCCTGTCAATCTAGACTAGGATCTAACCAGGCCTCAACTTAGATCACCCAAATTGGTCTAAGTTGGACCGTGCCTAAAGTTCCAAATGGAACTCGTCCTCACTAATTCGCTCTTCCAGTGACTTACCTTAGCGCAGCTTTACTAGACTTCTCTAACCCACTAGGTCTTTTGTCAAGACTCAACCACTTTGGTCTTCTTACTAAGTCTCCATCAACTTGGTCTTCAGCTAGTTGTCAGGCCCCGCGGACCCAACTGGACTTCCTGCCATGATTCAACCATCCTGGACTTCAGCCTGGTGTCTAGTTCTAAGTCTTTCAACCCTACACAATTAGTAAGAAGGTTAAACCCACAATAAACCTAACTTTAACCTATTTGTTATTCATCAAAACTTGAGTTTGACTGTTAGTGCAAACTGCACCAACAGAGCTACCCCGACAGATAGTAGAAGACTTCCATCATTAACAAACTGAGATTTTACCACATTTGGACACAGAGGTTTTAAGTGAACGCTTGAACGACTCTCTGGCAAAAGTAAGCACGGTCTTTAGTATGCTTAATTTAATATGAATTTCCTATAAGATAACTATCTGTTTGTCCGCCTATCACCATATCTAGAAAGAATACGGGGAGCTAAGTCATCGCATTCCACAAATGACATCTACCTGCAGACAGCTCGAGGCCCAAGTAGCTCAGCTAAAGAACCAGTTAAAGAATCCATAAAAAGATGTTATGAGGCCCGAGCTCGTGCTGAGATAGAGAAGGCCAGTATGGCTAGTGAAGCAGCTCGAGCAGAAGCAATTAAGGGTGCGACAGAACTAGAGAAGCTGAAAAATGATGCAGAACTTAGGACCACTAGGCTCCGGCAATTAGAGCAAGCTTTAGGAAAAACTCAAGTTGATCTTCAATCATCTTAGGAAGAACTATCTACATCTAGAGTAGAAACTGACTCCTTGAGAAAAGAGGCTGCTAAGGTTAAGGAAGAGCTATCTACTTGCCAAGCATAGCAGGAGAAAGTTTTTGATTCTATGAACTGGGACTTCTTGCGAGATGCTTTGTTAGGTTGAACTTTCCATTGCAGTTTGTGTCATGATCATGGAGTGTGTGACGACGACCTCTCGTTGGCTATCAATGCAAGCCCCTTTGGGCATGTCAGAGGAGTTAGAGGACTAAGGTAGGGAGATCTATTATCACCTTATCTTTTTGGCATCTATATAGAGATCTTTGGAAGATAGCTATAGAGTTATACTATAAGAGCATAATTCAACTATCATCCTCAATATGGTCATCTTAGACTAGACCATCTTGGCTACGCAGATAATCTTCTTGTATTTATCCAAGATGACGTAGCTTCTTTTGATATCCTGACAAACTATTATTAGATTTGGTGTAGTAACATGACTTCAGGTTAATAGGTTGAAGTCAAATATTTTCCTAATTGGAGTTGCGGACTTGACATGTCACTAGCTACTTACCATCATGGGTTTTCAAGAGAGGTTGTGCATTTCATATATTTGGGAATTCCACTGGTAGCATAGCGTCTTCGACTCTCTAACTACAACCCACTACTTGACTCCTTGTGCCGGTGGATCAATGCTTGGCCATGAAAGACTTTGTCTTACACTAGTAAAGCACAACTGATCATGTCTGTCCTACAAGGGATTGAGTGCTTTTGGCTTTTAATTCTTCCTATCCCCATAGGCATCATTGAACGCATTTCTATCATTTGCATTTCTTTTATGTGGCCGTTAAAACATCCATCAATGTTATGGGCAGATATATGCAAACCTAAAGATGATGGTGGATTGAGTTTTCTCGACCTACGAGCTTGGAACCTTATCCTTCTAGCTAAGATGCTCTAGCAGATATCAGCCAAGGGGGATGCCCTATGGATCAAGTGGGTGCACCATACCTACTTGAGGAGAGTTGATGTCTGAACTTGAGAGGTGTTACATTCGGATTCCCTCATTGCTCAAGTGGCTATTCCATATCTGAGACCCCATCCTATCGGCTCTTGGGTCACCAACAGATGCTAGATAAAGGATGACAGATTAATTTGAGCACGATGGTAGAGTGGCCAAGACCTATGATTACTTTAGGCAGGTTGGTCCTAAGAAACCCTGGGTGCGAACACTGTCGAAGCTTTACATTCAGCCAATCATGCAATTATAATTTAGATGATGGCATAGAAAAATCTTCCAACTAGAGACAAACAAAACTATCTAGAATATTGATAGTGTACTTTTTGTAAATAAATGTTGGAGATGCAGGAATATCCATTATTTAGATGTCCACCTATCGCAGATTTATGGAGGAGGATTAGATATTGATTTCACACACGACAGTTGATATCTATCTACCGACGGGCGCTTCGGATCTATGAGCGGTACTATAGAGGTGGGCAACTACTAACAAAGACTAGACATTTTACTTTGTCATTTTTTATTCATCTTATATAAAGAGCACACAATAATAATTTCTTTGGCGAATGTTAGTTGGAATGTGAGAGAATTTATACGAGTGTACAAATTTATTTGTACATGACATTAGAAGTGTATTCAAATTTGATATTTTATCGGATGCGAATCACTTTTAATTCTTGATTATTATGTATCTTGAATTTACGATTTATATAATTTTTACTTATCCAAAAAAACTAAATATAAAATATAATTTATTATTTTTTGGTGAAAAAATTTAATAGTTTTTAAAAAGGAAACTTTGACTTAGAATTCTTGGTTCCATCTGTAAATTAACAATCAATGAATTGATAAGTCGTTAAAAATAATTATTTTAAAATAAAATTGATCAACGAGCAGTTAAATATACTAATCGTCCAACATTAATTGTTCAAGAATAAAAAAATAAATGATCAAATAGAGTAATTTTTAAAATACCACTCAATGTTTATTAAGTCATACAAAATATCCATCAATATTTGATTTATGAGAAATTTTCTTTTATATTTTTTATTAAAATACCATATTTAACAGAATAAAAAACTATTTCACATTTCCAAGGGGACAGAACCAAGGTCCGCAGTTCACCGGCGCTTAGAAAAATTAATAATAAAAATAAAGTTCTAATAATAAATAGGGGCATTCCGAGAATTGAACTCGGGACCTCTCGCACCCTAAGCGAGAATCATACCACTAGACCAAATGCCCTCTGTTATTGTTGCACAAGTTTCACTATCTTTGTTTTAAATATCTAAAACAATAATTTTTTGATGAATGCAAGAAACATGCTGATAGAGTTGGATTTGGCTGGCATTAGAAGAGCTGATAGAGTTGTTGAAATAATCTGTCTATCCTAGTCCCTAATACCTGAAATGGTGTGTCATTGTTAGCACTAGAGCTCCCAAATTTATATGAACTGTTTGTTATGGTTGTCTCCCAGTAGATTATAGAGTTTACCAATTGTATAGTAATGTGGCTTGGACCTCAATTTGGGTATCCTAGTTAGATGGTTACAAGTAATATCAAGTTTGAAGGAGTCCAATCAGCGCTCGTTTATGTGGTGAGGACTTTGGTTTAAATCAACATGCTAGTTTAGCTCACCTAAGGTGTAGTCGGTTGATTGAGTTTGCTCAAGGTGGACATAGTTTGGATGAGGTAGATCTATCCCAACCAGATTGGATTTAGCTCTACAATGGTGGATAATTCTCCTTTGTAAAATTTTTGCTCATTTGAAGTGGTCAGAGATCATTCTAGGTGGGTTGCCCAAATTTATGAGTAGTTGAGCAAGAGGTTGAGGTGTTCAACTCAGCTTTGTGTCACTCTCTACTGAAGTTGCTAAAGTTACAAAGACTGTCCATGGCTCTTAGAGGCCTCTATCAGAACTAAAGAACTCTAAAAAAGATGCTCGGCACTGCCTCTATATAGGCTATTGAGGTCTGCCTCCCAATCATGTTTGGTCACATGATAGTTGTTGTATAATTTGGCTTCTTTCTGAGGGGAGATCTACAGCAATGACTTCCAATAGCTCTTTCCGCGACGTCAGAAAGACTTGGACTCGGGCGCGTTCAGGTTTCTGTGCTCGAGCAGTATAGTGCGGTACTTGTACGCCGTGGTACTCGGATGAGTCGGAGCAGTACCCTTCGGTACTCAGACGAGGCAGAGCAATACTCGGCGGTACTCGGACAATGCAGAGTAGTGCTCGACGGCACTCGGATGAGGCGAAGTAGCACTCAGTGGTACTCAACCGAGTTGGTACAGTACTTGGAGATGCTCGGACGAGGCAGAAGCGTACTCGACAGTACTTGGCTAAGTTGGTGCAGAACTCGGCGAAGCTCGGACAAAGTAGAAGAGTACTCGGCGGTACTTGGACAAGTCGGAGTTGTACTGGGCCAAGTCGAAGCAATACTTGGACAAGGAAGAGAAGTATTCAGTGTTACTCAGCAGAGTCGGAGAAGTGCTCAGCATTACTTGGACTATCCAGAACACTACTCGATGTCGAGGCTTGTGGTTTCCACAATGTCCTTAAAACGGATTCATCCCCTCTTAAGTTCTTTCGAAGGTGATGAACGATTGTTTCCCAGGATACAACGACAAGACCGGCAAAACGATCAAGCACAAATCATTCCCGGTGAACTGATTACATCCAAAGGCTATTATCGGAGAGAAGTAGAGGAAAGGGAAGCAGGGAGAGAGGGGGAAAAATGATTCTTATCTTTTTTTCACATCGCTTTCTCTTTTATAATTAACTTTGTAACATATCTCCTATTAATCTCTAATTAATGATATAATTAATGAATTAATGGCTTGATTTGAAACGTTTGTAATATCACTCGATCGTTTTAATGGCAGGTAATTAACTCATCCGTTTCACCGCAGCCACCATTAATTTATACATTACAAAAAATGGAACGGGATGGCAAAATGTTGGTTACAATTCGTATATTCGACGCGCACAAGTCGCGCTTGCACACGAGTCACCTTGCGGTTAGTGCAATCCGAGCTTACAGTACTCGGAGATGCTCAGACGAGGCAGAAGCGTACTCGACAGTACTTGGCTGAGTTGGTGTAGAACTCGGCAAAGCTCGGACAAAGTAGAAGAGTACTCGGTGGTAGTTGGACAAGTCAGAGCTGTACTGGGCCGAGTCGGAGCAGTACTTGGACAAGGAAGAGAAGTATTCGGCGTTACTCAGCAGAGTCGAAGAAGTGCTCAGCAGTACTTGGATGATCCAGAGCACTACTCGGTATCGAGGCCTGTGGTTTCCACAGTGTCCTTAAAACAGATTCATCCCCTCTTAAGTTCTTTTGAAGGTGATGAACGACTGTTTCTCAGGATACAACGACAAGACTGGCAAAACGATCAAGTACAAATCGTTCCCGACGAACTGATTACCTCCAAAGGATATTCTCGGAGAAGAGAAGTCGAGGAAAGGGAAGCCGGGATAGAGGGG
>JBBMKF010000007.1:2532950-2547862 GCA_037834155.1 Curcuma caesia | reverse complement strand
ACGAAAGTAATCCTATTTTTCGCTGTGAAATTTTTATTTTCGCATAGGATTCCCAACAATACGATCTTATGATTTCCTATAAATCATAATTCACTCCCATCCACATGAATTTAAGCCCTCATAATCATATCACCAAATACACGCATGACACAATTCATATGGCAAAGCATAAACATATCATAGAAAATGACAAAGAGTACATCCATTAAATACAAATCATCCAATACATCTCAATTCATCCTACATCCTAGGATCTAAGAGATCTAGTCCATGACGGAGGAAACACAACTCGAAGAAGAATAGAAATACATCTTTGACCCCCAATCTAAGAGAGAAAAGGGAAAAGACTTATCTATGTGCTCAGATCTCCTTCGAATCGCAATCTCCTCGTCGGTGGTGGATGGAAACGGCAGAGTAGCACTGAAAGAAAAAATGAGATGTTGAAATCCGTGCAGAATCATGGTTGCAGCGTACTCCGTTTGCCTCTGTCCATCCCCCTTGTAGGGTTTCAAAAGAGCTTATTTATAGGCCCGCGCTTGACACGGCCGTGCCTCAAGGCACGACCTAGAACTTCAACTCGAGTCTTCGGCGGGCATGGCCGTGCCTTTAGGCATGACCCCTGGCTGATTTTACACTGCATAAGAGGCACAACCGTGCCTGAAAGGCACAACTCTTGTCTTGGTTCATGCTGTAGGAAGGGCACGGCTGTGCCATTTAGCACAACCTCTTTCTGGGATTTCATCATTCTCCCTTCGTTTCGCCTTATTTCGCTCTGATTTTCATCCTACAAATGCAAATACACATAAGCAGATCTCTGAACTAGAAAGTAAAGAAAATATGCCAAATGCATGAATAAAGAGTGCGATAAACACAGAGTATCATCCTGAAATTCATAAGGATGTGCAATAAATGTGATAGAAATTATGTATACCCTATGTACATCAACATCTCCTTTTCAAGGAGAAGTGAATCCTCTATGAGCTATCCAAACAATTTTGAGCACTTTGACTTATACCCAATCATCCCGGGTCTACACCTCTTTGGAGATGTTTGCTTAAGATATCAAATAGTAAGCCTCCATGACCAAGATGACTTAAATATCGCAAGTCAAAGGAAAATCGCACTTAAGCTGCACTGAGATCTTCATTAACATATCTCTATATGCATAGAACCATATGAAGTCTCATGGCAGGTCACTCCAATGAATTAGTTACCCTTAACTATAACATCTACATTTAACTTTCAACATCCAATGTCTCTAGCCAGTGAGAATAGCTGCTTGGTAAATCAAGGAGTTTAAAATGTGCTAGTCTCAATATAATCGATGACATCCGTACTCACCAATTCATCGACTAGGGATAATTTCAATACAGCCATAATTGCATATGTAGAAATACTCATTAGTTGTGATTCAATTATAAATTTTCTAATGTTATAAATCGTATTACAGATATTCAGTAAATGAGTTTAAGGTCTAATCAAACACATAAAGAAAGTGCACTCATATAGTGAATTTTTATTTATTCAATAAATAGTACAACCATAAGATAATTATCTTAAGACACCTTTCAAATATAACAAATTGCAACAACAATCTCTTCAAACTATGCAACATACATGCTTGGGGTGGATTGCATCAACAAGAAGCATGTTGATTTGTACTCCTTACACATGGACAACTTGCATAAATAGATGCTAAAGGTTTAAGTAGCCTAGTGTTTCAAAGTATTACAGCCAAGGTATGGATAATAAACATCTAGTCATCAACTTATCGGAAAGTGTGAAAAACATTATTTTTAACCATATATAAGTTGAAAATATTCCATAAATTATGAGGTATGATAATATAACTAGTTTCTATAAAAGTTTTGTTTTTTTTGTTTAATTTTTTTAGATAATTCTGTTAGAATTTTTATTAGAAAAGTTTATTATTTTATGAAAATAAGTCCTCTTATCTTCAGCAAGTCCTCTTATCAAACTATAAAAGGGGTATGATCGCATATATTAGACAAGTTTGAGGTTAATTCAATTTTAATTTTTAACAATATGCATTTCTTTTCCGATTTGAAATATTTTATGTCCATGTAATAATTTTGGATGAAATTACTACATGGAACTGAACTGGTCTAAATTTACAAACAAACACCCTTGTATGCTCCTAGACCTTCTAAAGTAGTTATATGCATTTGTTTTTTCAAATTTAGACTAGTTTAGCCCGTGTATCTATTTTAGCCACTACTAGTCTAAATTCATAAAAAAGCATTCCTATGTATTCCATGAACCCTGTGAAGTTGTTATATGCTTCTTTTTTTTTCCAATTTAGATCAATTTATGATAATATAGTAGTTTTGTCCAAAACTACTATATGGACTTGAACTAGTTTAAACTCACAAACAAGTACTTCTATGTGTATGCTGCATCCTATGAAGTCATATGCATTTTTTTTTTACTTTTGAATATTTTAGATTCATGTAACAATTTTTGTCAAAATTAAATTACCACATGGATAAAAACTAACCTAAAGTAACAAACAAACAATCATATGCGCCCCTTAGATCTTATAGATTCATTATATGCAATATTTTCCCAATTTAGAATTTTTTAGGTCGATGTAGAAATTTTGGACAGACCCTTGTACTAGTCTAAATTCACTAACAAGCACTCCTTGGCATTTGTTGTACCTTACGAAGTCATTATTTGCATTTCTTTTTTAATTTTGAATATTTTGAATTTATGTAACAATTTTAAATAATAATTATGGACAAAATTATTACATGTAGCTGAATTGATTTAAATTCACAAATAAACAGAACTATGCATTCCTTGTACCTACAAAGTCATTATATATTTTCTTTTCTAATTTTAAAAATTTTAGCTTCTTGTAGTAATTTTAGCAAAACTCCTATATGATACTAAAGAAGTAAAAAAGAATAACATGAGTGAGTAATTTAAAAATATAGGGTAGAAAGTGCTTTTGAATGAATAACTATTTAAAAATATATGCATGAAAATATAGAAGAAATAAAAAGAGAATTATTTGAAAAAAAAAATTGAGAAAGTAGATTATAGAAGAAATGAGAAAAGTGTTAGGAAGATAAAGCGATGTTTCATGTTTGCATGGAGAACAAATGAATTTGTAGGGAGACAAAAATGTGCATTGGTTCATGGAATTAAAAGATTGCAGTAATACTATAACATCCTTTGATGGATTAGGCTTGAGGTGGGTAAGAGTGTTAACTTAGTTTTATTTGAGAAATTGGATCTCAGAGTACACAGTTCAAAATAGTTTTAGAAGAGTATATTTGATAAAAAAAATATTGAGTAAGATATCTTTTAATAATAAATAAAAATACTCTTTAATGATTTAATAAAAATTAATTTTTACTCCACCCTATTCTTACCAATCTCTTTCGCTAACGGTGCACCTGATTGAAACATATTTTATTCATCCTTTTGGGAGTATAAAAAGGATGTTGAGCTCCGTCTCAAGAAGATGCTCAATTCAGAAGCACTACGTCCATGGCTGAACTCCAACCCCTCCTTGCAAAGGAGCAAAACCTTGTCGACCATGGAGGATCCAAGCCTACCTCCTTCCTTCTCTGTCTGGTCAGGCTTCTGTTCAAATCCCTCATGTGGTTCATCTTCATTCTCTGGATCGTTGTAATATTTTTCTTCCCCACCCAAACCGTCAAGGGTTTGTTCTCACGATGGACTAAATTAACCGAAAGCACCCTTTTTGGGATCACAGGCATAAGCATAACCTTCTTCTTCTCTTGGATTTGCCTTTGATGCAGATGATTTTTGCTTTAACAGATAGTATAAATTACAGGAAGTATCTTCCTTGGTTTCAGTGGACCGATCCTTGTCATCGGCCTTCTCGCGTTTGTCGATATAATTGCTTTCCCAAAAGACCAATTTGAGTACGCATATCAATTTTTTTGATTGAATTCACGTTGTACTTTTTCGAGATTGGGGAATCAATGATGGCTTTTTTGATTATCAGGAAGAATAGTGGGAAGTTACCCAGGTTTCGTCTTTGGACATTTCCGGTTATTGTGGACGGTCCTTTTGGTGTTCTTTCTGCTGCTGAGTTTATAGGGGTACTCTTGTTTTCAATTTATATTTTGTGGACAGTCACTGCTTATATCATCGAGAACCAGAGCACGGTTTCGATGTTGCCCTTGCCATCAAATCTGAAACTGTATGTTAGCTTAACAGTTTTGTTTATGAGTGCAATTTTGTTTCATGTATAAATTCTTCGTTTTTTCTGATGGCTTATAACACAAATTTTTAGGTGTACACGTTTGTGTAAAGATTAAAATGGTTCTTATAATCCTCAAAGCGCAAGTTATTTGATAAGAATCTAATTTATGTATTGAATATCAAAAGGGTAGATTAACTAATTGCCTATTTTGAATCAGATTAATCTATATTTTGACTTTCTTGTGGGGATGATTGAAAGAGAGAACACTTGACCTAGTGGTTTATATGCGAATAAAACCACACAGGGATTTGAGAAACTATCAATAAAGAAATAATCATGGCTCTTGAACTGCTGTTCCATGTTCCAATTTCTTTTTGAAGAATTGAATGGCTTATGATACACTCAATGCATATAATTGAACTCCTATTCGATGTTCCAATTTCTTGATCTAGTTGGGTACCCTTTTATGAGAAGCTACAAACTTTTTCAAGCATGTTACAGAAAGATAATTATTTGTGTAGAATTACATGATATAATTGAAGATACTAATTATGAGAAGCAAAACAACTCTTAGAGACTTCTACTGTAATCATTTTGAAATAATTCTTAGTGACCTAATTATTTGTGTTCTTACGTAGTATGCAGTATCATTATACATTTCTATATATTTCGCTGTCTATTATTGTTAAATAGATTTATGCTAAATCAATGTGTTCTCACCTCTAATTTAGGTGTTTTTTCAAACTTATAGGTACTTTTTCTTGGAGATTACTGGTCATCAGTTCGGCTTAATAGGGTTGTTTTGCTTGGCATTTTTGTTTTTGCCAATTGCCAGGGGTTCCATTCTTCTCCGTTTAATAGACATCCCTTTTGAGCATGCTACTAGATACCATGTGTGGCTTGGACATCTCACAATGGCTATATTTACCATACATGGCCTCTTCTATGTGGTTGCATGGGCACTTGAAGGGCGCCTCCTACAGCAAGTGAGTTTGTCTATAGTGAATTTTTCACCTAACATCATTATAGCACCTACTTTAGATACTGCTTTTATTGAATCCTTTATCACTATCAAAATTGTTATCTATTTGGGTGATGTTTGCTTCTTATGGAAAAGAGAATTTTACTTTGTTTGATAAAAATATAAGAAATAATCTAGCTTAAGGCATACCTAGCATAATGCCTATGTTGTTTTAAATAAAATCCTTATTTAGATAAGATTAGTCATTTATATATAGCAAGCCCTGTTTAGGATTTCTATGTTGAGTATAACATCATAGCAATGTTTTCTGCCATTCCCTGAATTTGACATGGTATTAATGTCACTCTTTTAGGATTTTCCAAAGAGATATTCCCATGAGGCACTGACCTAGCCCTTATCCTCCTAATCCTTTTATTTCCTTCCCTCTCATCCCTGTGTCTAGCACATGTGGAGCTCCCCTAGGGATGAAAAATGACCTCCCGAGAATGTCATACAAGATAGCATCCTCACCTCTACTGCTAATGAGCAACCTTGTCTCCATCATCTATATCTATTGACACTTTATTTTCTAGTGTTGTGGTACTGCTAAATTTCTTTCACCTCCAAAGTTGTTATGTTTTTTTGGATCTTACATGGAAGACATGATTTTTGGTCCTTGCAAATGTTGACATGCTATCATAATAATGATAGCTTGTTGATATTAATTTTATTGCAAATTTGAAAGATTTTTCTTAACCAATCAAGTGCATGTATTGCATCAATAGCTATTGTTGGCATAATCATACCCTATGAAGTTTAAGTTAAGGGAAAGATTCGTGTTACAATCAGACCCTAGGAGATTTAAGGTGATGAGAAGATTGTTAGTGCAATCATGCCCTAAGTATGGATAAATTTGAGGTAATTGGCAAAATTTTCCGAATTTATGCTATTGTAATGAATGTCGAGCATCTAGATGGAATGAATGTCGAGCATCTAGATGGATGAACTTGATAGGAACTATAAGTGTAGATGTGGATGGAGTCCAAGTAGATCATAGTGACTAGATACTTGGTAGATGGAAGAAGTGTAAGCAGTCAAGATGACCATACTTGGCAAATAGAAGAATTCCAAGTAGGTTAACATGACTAGATACTTGGCAGACGATGAAGTTCAAATAGCTCAAGGCTAATTAGATATTTTGCAGATTTAGTGTTGATACAAATGTAAGAGATCTTTGCTAAAAGAAGAAGTTTTGGAGGCAACCTCTTAACAAATTTATTGTGGAGTAGGTAGCGCTTGGTTTGACAAGTGTTGAGGAAGATACACATGTCTATGAAGATGTTGATTTAATGGTTCAACGATTCAAATCAGATTCAAAAGCAGAGAAAGAATCGAGGGAAGAGAATCATCAACATGAAGCCATGTGAGATGAGAGTACAAGTGAATGTGATTTTGCGTAGAATTTTTCTACATAGGCATGTGCTCAAAAAAGGAATAGGTATTTTGGACCCAAGTCAACAAATAAACTCGAAGTCAAGTAGATTCAGTTGATTGGCAGTTGAGTCAATCTAGTAGTCAATTGTAGATGATCTACTCAAGAACAAAAACATTATGTTTTAACTAGAGTTGATTGAACTAAAATTCAATTGATTCATGTTACTTGAGTTGAGTCAACCAGAATGATTGTGAATTGACTCAAGACTTGTTATTCTCAAGTTAAGGTTTATGGTGACAAGATTTGAGCGGAGTTACCTAGAGCCAAGTCATCAACAAATAGGTCACATTTAGGTGAGTTGATTAAGCATTAATCGAGTTGACTGAAGACATAATCGTCAGAAGAAAATGTTTAGGAATTACCTGGATGAGTCGACTAACAAAGGCTAGGGTAGACTGTTATAAATTAGAGTCGACTAAAGACATAGTCGTTGGATGAAAAGGTTAGTGGTTATCTAGTTAAGTTGATCGATGCTTTTTAAAGTCAATTGATGTTGTTTTGAGTCAATTGATAAAGATTTAGTTGATTGGATGGACTTTAATTCAATTGAAGAAGAAATAATTACTACAAATAAGTTTCAAATTTGGTGTTTCAGTCAACTATGAAGTAAATTTGGGTCAACTAAGTCTTGCAGATTGCAAGTATAAATAAGGGAGTGAGACAACTTCAAACTTCATCAATTAGAAGCTCTCAATCTTCATTCTCTTCTTTGTTCTTACTTCTCAGAAGTGTGCTTGACAACCTAAAGGAGAGGTTTCTCTAAAAAGGTTTATTTTCTTGTTTTTAGTTGTTTCTTTTGTGCTTTAATTTCCAAATTTTTATTAAGAGAGAAGCAAAGATTTTTGTATGAGGTTTCTCTACCTACTAGATAGAGAACTTTATCGTGTAAGGAATTTCAAGGGGTGACTTACCTTATGAGTCAATATGCCATAGAATAGAACTACGAATCTGAACTACGTTAAAATCTTGATTCCTACCAAAAGTTCTTCAAGAAAAATTTATCATTGTAATCATGTCCCAAGTGGTTGTGTTTGACCTTGGGTTTTCATGGGTTTTGATGTTTGTGGAAAGGGTTTATGTTAGGTCTAACTAGATCTAATATGTGTGTGTTTGAGTGGTGTAGAGATTTGACAGAAAACTTTATTGGTGTAATCATGTCCCAAGTGGTTGTGCCTTGGGTTTTCATGGGTTTTGATGTTTGTGGAAAGGGTTTATGTTAGGTCTAACTAGATATAATAAGTGTGTATTTGAGTTGTGTAGAGATTTTACTGAACACATCTTGAACTTGAAGAGCTCATGACTCGATAAGGTCAAGTGATTTTGATGGTGACTTAGTGCAACCAAAGCGACTCACTGAGTAACTTGGAGGTTCGTAGAGATCAAAGAAGGTTGCATGAAATAATCAAGGGATTGCAGGACAAGAAGCACTGAGATGGTGATGGAGCAGTTCGTGGAGCATGACTTTCTTGGTGCAGGGAACACCAGATAATCGAACTTGAATTTTGATAATGACAAAGGGTTCAAGTTAAGTTTGAGAAGTGATCTAATGAGCTAAATTGACTGTACAGGTAGCACAGTGATATTCTAGATGAAGCTAGGTAAAGAAAATCCTAGTTGCGGCTAGACAAAAGAAGTCATGATCTGGAGGATTGGGTGGAAGATTTGGTTTAGAGGATTGGGCAAGGAAGTCCTAGTAAGGAGGACTTGGCAGGAAGTCTTGGCAGATCAGAGCACCAAGCGGAAAGTATAGGTGGGTTTGGAGGACTGTCTAACAGTGGAAGACCTGAGGGCTGAGGATCGAGGTTGAGCAAAAGTCCAACAGATCTGGAGGATCTGATTGACAAAAGGTAAATTCTCCCGAGTGGAGTGGGTGAGAACATGTTCATGGTAAGGAAAATAGTAGGTGTCGGTTTAATCTAGGTTTTCATTAGAAATCTGAAGTTACGACTAAACAGTTTGCAAAACTATTATCCTTCCTGTTATATTTGATTTTTGGACTAACTTGTAATGCAGGAAAAAAGGAGTTGGAACTTTGTGTTCCGAGCGCTCTTATTTGGGTCCAGGTGATTGGATGGTTCAGGCACCTGGATGGTATCCAGGAAATCGAACGTCAGCCGAACGGGCTAGCAAGGCAGATGAAGTGGCAGAGTCCCAGTGGTCGGGATATCTCAACCTCTAGGTGCCTGGAGAGGTTCCAGGTGTCTGGATCTGGATAAGACGTTGCAAAGTCAAAATTGATCCTGCAACTTCGATGTCAGCATACATACATCCGGAAAGGATACAGATGCCCGAAAGATGCTGAGTCAACATCAAAAGTTGATCGATGGGATGACATGGAGACATCCGGATGGACTTCCACGCGCCCATATTAGACCTTATAAGCAGCTGCAAGGGGAAACCCTAGTATCAATTCAAGATGGTTTACGACAATCTACTGCGTGCAAATCTTCGACTCAGAACTTCAATGAAATGCCGAGGAGCTACATTGACTACTGCAAATCATTACTACCTTCAGACAGTAAATTCTGTTTAGCTTTTCTGTACTTAAATTATTAGGACGATATAAGTTTACCGATCCCAACTTATTTATATAAACGATAAATTCATTCTCGTAAGAGGGGATTTATTATAGTGAATTACCCATTGGAAATGATCACTGATCGTGGGCCTTGGAGTAGTAGACTATAGCTGTGAACTATGTAAAAACAAACATGTTCACTTTTATTCTTTCTGTTGTATTTTCTAATATCGTATAAGTCGTGTTTTATGCAAGATTTATTAAAAGTGTGAAAACGAGAAATAATGCTATCCACCCCGCTTTAGCGATTTTATTCAATCCTACAATTAGTATCAGAGACAAGGGTACTCGATCTTAGTGCAACCACTAATTGAGCGTTTTTCGATTTTATTTGTTTCGCTCTAAGTTTTTTGTTTTCAATTTTCTCCTGCACTACTAATCCAAGACCAAATCTTGGTACATTCCTTTATTTTTTTGTGTGTAAGATAAATGACCCATTAGGAAGGCTATAGCACTGGCAGACCACCACTGTTTTCTAGGGAAAACTTCATCTACTGGAAAAGTAAAATGGAGTATTAAAACATAGGTGGAGATGTGGATTATAATCCAGGCAGGGTTCACAATTCCCACATATAATGATGGCATTCCACAACCATGTGATAAATGGGACGCAGCTACAAAGCGAAACACTTATGGGACAAACTCATCGAGCTTCATGAGGGGACGTCGACACTAATGAGCAAGCACGACCTTCTGCTCAACAAATTATATAACATCAAGATGCAAGAAGACGAATCTACAAGTGGGCTACACGCATGAATTCAGGATCTGCTCAATGGACTTCATGCCATAGGACAACCCGTAGAACCGAAACATAATAAGGTATACACTGAAAGCATTCCCCAAGAATATCTTGTAGGTATCAATGGTTGATGCGTATAAGATCTCTCAAAAATTAAATTGGATGAAATCTTTTTTGAATTCGAGTTGTACGAATAGACTAATGTCAGTCCTGTCAAGGAAGGGATTGCTCTTATTGCAAGTCAAACGAAGGAAAGAAAATCTAGACAACAAACTGAAGAAGAGTCTGAAGACTCGTCGGGTTCAGAAAGCAACGATGAAGTTGCTACCGAACTAGTTAACCTAGTTTGGAAGATGCTCAAAAAGAAGCGTGAAGTTCGGAGATCGAAAATGAAGAAGACGGTCCAAAAGGCAAGCTCAACTAAAACGACAATCAACAAGACCGAACTCACTTGTTACGGCTACAAGGAGAAGGGGCATTTTAAAGCCCATTGCCTGAACCAAAAGAAGAAGTGAAACTCAAAGAAGAAAATGATCAAGGCCACCTGGGATGAATCTTTCTTAGAAGACTCAGAGGAGGAAGCAAACACAAGCTTCCTAGCTCTTCTAGCAAGAGAAGAAATTATGGAGACTGAGACTGAATTAGACATAGAGTCACAAGTGGAATCAAATTCGAGTCACAGATCCGTATCCGGTTCAGAAGGTCCCGATAGCTCTGTAAGTACTAACCTAATAGAAAAATTATATTCTTTAATTTATTGCTTGACTAAGAAACTATCAAAGTCTAGTGCCCAAGTTGACTCTCTCTAAAAGGAGATATCACTCCCTAAGGAGAAAGTTAATATCAGTCTGTCAACTGAAAATGTTCAGGTTGGAAGTTCTCAAGTTAAACTTGTGAAAGAAAATTTCAATATGAAATTTGAGATTGACGAACTGAAAAGATCTCTGAAAAATTTCACTTTAGACTCCAAGTATCTTGATATGATATTTGGAACTCAAAGGATTATATACAATAGATCTGGGCTTGAACACAAAGTTAGGCATATATCTTACTTGTTTTTAGTTAATCGATCCAAAAAATCCCGAGTCCAAGCATGTATTCCTAAGTTCAACCTGACCAATTTAGTTGAACTGAACCGCTATTGGGTTTTCAAAGATCAAATACACTATTTGATCAAACTCAATAGGGGTCACAATCTAGAGGGTTTCAAAACTATCCATGTTAGATAAAATTGTTTACTTTTATTTTTTTGTTTTGTTATTTTTTGTTGTATTTAGATTGAACTTAGGCTAGTTAAGGGCACAAATTTGATTAATACTTGCTCAACTTAATACCAGGGTGGGGCGAGATGATAATATGCTAGAAAAATTCAGTATAAATGGTTAAGTGGGGTAAGTAGTATCCTATTTGATTTACTTAACTGAGTGGAACTAACTGAAGTTACCTCGCCAAACCCTACACTAGTTAGACCAAAGTTTTTTCCTAAATTAGCTAAGTGTATAATTTCTTGAACTAGCTATAATTTCTTAAACTAGTTTTATCTAATAAGATGGTCGTTGTTCCGATACCCAAGAAGACCCCTGTGCCTTGCCACTGCTTGGAAGCTGATTCTTGAAATACACACTTAATTAGTCAAACGGTTAAACTTGAATCCAACTCAAGGTTAATCAAATCTTAAAAAATGATAATTCAATTAATCAAGATAAAAATTGAAAACTATCTCACACAATCCATATAATTTACTGTTTGATAATCTAGAAATGGGTGAGATGGAAGCTAAGTAAGATCTATCTACTCTATAACTCCACAATGATCCAAACCAAGTATCTTATATATAGGAACAAAAAAATTTAGACTAAGGGATGTTGGATAGTGGATGCTCCAAACATATAACTAGAGACAAATCAAAATTCACAAAATTAAAGTTCAAGAATTTAGGATCCGTTGCCTTCAGAAACAACGAAAAACTTAAGGTAATCGGATCAGGTAACAATGAACTAGACTCAAACTTCATTATTCACAAAGTACTTTTAATAGATTAATTTGAGTTCAATTTGTTAAGGATTAGTCAATTGTGTGATGTTGGATATTTGGTTAGGTTTACTAAAACAAAGTGCATAATTGAGAACATAAAGAATCCTAAAATCATACTTAAGGGAATTATAAAAAACAACATATACAAAATTGACCTACCAAGCTCCTCAACTAAGTGTCTGTTGACAAACAAGAGAAAATCAAGTTATGGCATAGGAGACTAGGTCACACTCATATTAGACTCATTTCAAAGATGAGTCAAAATGAAGTTAATCACCTTAGAAAACATAATTTGTAACGCTTGCCAACAAGGTAAATAAACTAAGTCAACCCACAAAGTAACCAACCTGAACCAAACAAATTTCATACTTGAATTATTACACTTAGATCTCTTTGATTCACATGGGGCGAAAAATAATACTGCTTAGTAATAATAGATGACTACTCTAGGTAAACTTGGGTAAAATTTTTAAAAACTAAGGATGAAACTTATGAAAAATTCACAAATTTATACAAACTTATAAAAAATAAAAAAGACCTAAAAATTAAAAGAATACGAAGTAATCATGGTGGAGAGTTTGAAACTGCTAAATTTAATAAATTTTGTCAAGTTAATGAATACCACCATGAGTTTTCATGCCCTAGAACCCCATAACAAAATGGAATAGTTGAAAGAAAAAATAGAACCCTATAAGAAGCAACTAGGATAATATTAAATGAATACAACCTAACTAATAAATTTTGGGCTGAGGCAATAAACACAACCTATTATATACAAAATAGAATATTAATTAGCAAACACCATAATAAAACAGCCTATGAAATATATTATAACAAGATATCTAATTTGAATTACTTAAAAGTATTTGGATGTAAAGTACATATACTTAACATAAAAGATTACTTAAGGAAATTTGCACCAAAAACTACTAAAGGAATATTGCTAGGATATTCAACAACTAGTGCTGCTTATTAATAATAGATGACTACTCTAGGGCATATAGAGTTTATAATCAAAATACCCTAAAAGTTGAAGAAACCATAAATATAATATTTGTTGAAGAAAATAACAATATAATCAACCTAATGAACAAATTAATAATCCACAAAATCAAGAAGAAGAAATTCAACCTAACGCTATATCCGAACCAGAAGATAGGACTGACCCAAACCTAATCGAACCTGATACTACACGAGCACCTAAACTAAGAGCTAATCATCCACCTGATCAAATTTTGGGTGATCCAACACTGGCCTATAGAAAGATGAGCCAAATAGCACTAATATCCAACATTGAACCAAAGACTATAGAAAAAGCCTAACCTTGACTGGATAATAGCAATGCAAGAGGAACTAACATAATTTAAAAGAAACCAAATATGAGACTTAGTTCCCATGCTAGGCAACAAATTTATCATAGAAACCAAATGAGTATTTAGAAATAAAACAGATGAAAAAGGAGAAGTTAAAAGAAACAAAGCTAGATTAATAGCTAAAGGGTTTAGCCAAGTAGAGGGACTAGATTACGACGAAACATATGCATCCGTAGCTAGACTTGATTCTATTAGAATGTTATTAGTCTACGTGACTCATAAAGGATTCAAGCTCTACCAAATGGATGTAAAATCCGCATTTTTAAACGGGTTCATTAAAGAAGAAGTCTATGTAGATCAACCTCTTGGGTTTGAAGATAAAGACTATCCAAATTATGTCTTCAAACTCAATAAAGCCTTATGTGGGTGCAAACAAGCACCTAGGGCATGGTATGAAAGACTATCAACATACCTAGTATCTAAAGACTTTAACCAAGGATAAATTAACCCCTTTTTATTTGTTAAGATCGTAGAAAAAGACTTCTTCATAGCTCAAATTTATGTAGACGATATTATTTTTGGTTCAATCAACACTAAATTTTTAAAAGAATTTATTAAACTAATGAAAAATGAGTTCAAAATGAGTTGAGTAAGTGAACTACATTTTTTCTTAAGATTAAAGATAAAATAAACCAAAGATGGTGACTACATTTATCAAACTAAATATGTTAAGTAATTAATTAAGAAATTTAGTATGGAAAACTCAAAAGAAATAAAAACACCCATAGCAACAAACACCAATATTGATAACGACCCAGAAGGAAAACAAGTAGACTTAAAGTGCTATAAGAGTATAATAGACAGTTTACTATACTTAACAGCAAGTTGACCCGATATTTTATTTACAGTAGGTATGTGTGCTAAGTATCAATCAAATACTAAGGAATCCCATTTAACATTAGTAAAAAGGATACTTAGATATGTTAAGGGAATACTAAATGTAGGAATATGGTACCCTAATAGTAATCACTTTGACCTAGTAGGGTACTCTGACTTAGACCATTCTGTTGCAAACTAGATAGACAAATACAAGTGGAGGATGTCCGTTTCTGGTTCCATGTCTAGTCAGCTATTGTAGTAGAAAGCAATAGTGTATTGCATTATTTATAGTAATATCTAAAGACTTTAACCAAGGACAAATTGACTTCTTTTTATTTGTTAAGATCATAGAAAAAGACTTCTTCATAGCTCAAAGTTATGTAGACGGTATTATTTTTGGTTCAACCAATACTAAATTTTTAAAAGAATTTGTTGAACTAATGAAAAATGAGTTCGAAATGAGTTGGGTAAGTGAACTACATTTTTTCTTAGGATTATAGATAAAACAAACCAAAGATGGTAATTATATTTATCAAACTAAATATGGCAATGAATTAATTAAGAAATTTGGTATGAAAAACTCAAAAGAAATAAAAACACACATAGCAACAAACACTAATATTGATAGCGATCCAGAAGGAAAACAAGTAGACTTAAAGTACTATAGGAATATAATAGGCAGTCTACTAAACTTAACAGCAAGTTG
>JBBMKF010000007.1:2512913-2529646 GCA_037834155.1 Curcuma caesia | reverse complement strand
CTCAATGGCGTAAAAGGATCCATATAGCCGACCCCACTTAGTGGGATAAGGCTTGGTTGTTGTTGTTGTTGTTGTTTTATTCTATTGCTAATTGGTTCTGTGACCTTGCTAACCATTAGCAAGAGTAATTTAAGAAGTACAATTGCTATTCAGCCCCCTTTAGATTATTCGACCGTCTTCACTATCCAGTCCAAGAAACTTATCCTTGAGGCTTTGGTATGTGTGATGAAAGGAAGGTACTAGCTTAAGGCTTAATGTTCAACACTTTTTCAAATAATGGCTAACAATTTACCACTATTTGGCAATCTCTAACTAGGAGAAGAACAATGAAGAAGAAAAAGCAAGTACAAGAGAAAAACTTGTATGAAATTTGTGCAAAGAAGATTTACAAGATACTTCAGATGCTAAAGGCTTGGATACAACACAGGATGTTTACATTTATACAAACACTACAACCACTATATAAATCCACTTTAATTCATGCAATAACTATCAATATATATGGATCAGAATTGTCTATAAACATTAAGATTCATTAATCATCTTGTTTGAAGATCAGTGACAGAAAAGAAGACACTCCAACATGTCTTTCACACACTTCTAGTTTTCTTTTCAGTTATTTGGTTCATTTTCTCAAGCAGTCGGGATAAGATCCTTGTAGCCATACGTAAATAGTTGTAGCCACTTTAACATTTTTCAACTCATGGTTTGCTTGTTCCGGTTTATTAAACCATAAATTTAACAACCAGCATAAGTTTTTGGAATTAATGTTCGTCAATAAATTCTTCAATTTCAATCAATTTAACACAAGATCAAATTGTGCTGCAGCTTCTGGAGTGGAAGGAAGTTGGTGTCGCCAATCTCCCAGGTGTTATTAGTCTGCTAGCTGGTTTGTTTATGTGGGTTACATCACTTCATCCCGTGAGGAAGAACTACTTTGAGCTCTTCTTTTACACTCATCAACTGTATGTGATCTTTGTTATATTCCTAGCCTTGCATGTCGGGGACTTCATTTTCAGCATAGCTGCTGCTGGAATTTTCCTTTTTGTACTGGATCGCTTTCTGAGATTCTGTCAATCAAGAACAAATGTGGATGTCCTTTCAGCAGTTTGCAGACCATGTGGAACTGTGGAACTTGTTTTCTCAAAACCAGCAAGTAAAATTCCTTAACTCCCTCTTAATTGTGAAGGTCATCATTAATCTCTGCTCTTCATATGAGAATACTCTTTCTCGGTCTAAATTAAATATATATATATATAATTACTTTGAAATGCAGAGTAGGTTAATTCATTTAAGAGAATGAGGATGCATGGAATTGGATAGCATAGATGGAGTTTGAGAAATGATTAGCAAAGTGTTGATTAGTGATATACTGATATTGGGCTAAACCACAACTATGCAAGGAAGGGAGATGCTGCTTTACTTTTCCCTTTCAAATTGTGAAGAATGTTATCTTTTTCATTGTTCCAATAATTAGTCCAAACTGATAATATTTCTTGATCTAAACTAAATATCCTGAACTATTTCCTTATTAGATTGCAAAGTTTATCTTTTAAGAATATTATCAGTGGTTTAGATCGATTATACCTCTTTGCTGATCCAAATTAAATTAACAGCATTGAAAGAGGGCCATAAAAATGAGCCCAAATCACTTGCTCATGGACTCCTCTAGACTTAAACAACCATAATATTATCCATCTTTTCTGATATCTGTTAATTTGGATTGTTATAACTTTTGCCACTCAATAGGTTCCAAAGTCCACAGCCCAAAGTTTAATCCTAAAAATGACAAAGTACAACTAATTCTACTATGACATTAGTTATTAGAAATCCACTAATTTGATGTCTAACCTCGTGCATAACATGCAGAAGGTTAAGTATGATAATAAACTATTTCTTGCTTAAATATAAAAGATAATAGATCTATTCATCTCAATTAGCCAACCATTGGCAATGTGTGACTAAATATAACTGTTGTAATAATTTCCTCTAAAATTGATTGGTCTTATAGTCTTATTTGCTTTCCTGTGGTTTCCTAATGAGCACTTGGTTAAACTTTGCAGACCTTCAGTATAATGCACTAAGTTTTATTTTCCTTCAAGTTCGAGAGTTGTCATGGCTGCAATGGCATCCCTTCAGTGTTTCCTCCAGTCCAATGGATGGTAGATACCATCTGTCAATTCTTATAAAAGTTCTTGGTGAATGGACAGACAAACTGTGTTGCCTAATCATGGATTCACCGGAGCAACAACAAATGAACATTAACTCAAAAGCTAATAAGATAACTGCCTCTGTTGAAGGACCTTATGGTCATGAGGTACCATACCATTTGATGTAAGTCTCTCCTGTGACTTCCTGTGACAGATTAACATGAAATACCTCCTAGCGAATCCCAATTTTTAATTTTACCAAGCCTTGGTTTTACTAAATCCATAAACAATTTCCATGCCCTTGTAATTTCTTTTCGGAATGAAACAACAAAGAATAAGGGCATAAAAGAAGGTAAAGCAAGACATTTTATATATACAATATCAAATACAAGCCCTTTGCAAAAGAAAACTAAAGAAGAAACTATTTGTAAATTGAGAACCATTTACTGATTTTCACACAATTGACTACATACTAACTTCCAGGTACAAGAATCTTATCATGGTAGCTGGAGGAATTGGCATTTCACCATTTTTGGCTATTATAAGTGACATATGTCGACGAATCAATGAAGGCAAACCATGCCTCCCCCAAAATGTGCTTGTTATTTGGGCTGTAAAGAAGTCCAAGGAGCTTTCTCTTCTTTCAGTTCTTAATGAACAGTGTATTTCTTCATCTTGCTTTGACAAATTGCATCTGGATCTACTGGCTTATGTCACTCAAGAATCTGAACCTCCATTGGTACTACTCAGTCTATTGAACTGTTCTTTTTTCTTGGTGATTGTTCTACTTTCTATGTTCTACATCTTTATTTCAGGAAGAGGGCATTGTTCATGAAGATGTGAAGCCTGCCTCCATCTTCACTATCAATGGAAAGAACATGTCATGTTTGGTTGGCACAGGGAACACCTTTTGTTCTGCAATATACTATGCAGTATCTACACTTGGCTTCATTCTTCTATTTGGTTTGGTGGAAAAATACTACATAGGTCCTTTTGGAATTTATGCGTGGTGGTATCGTGGACTCTTGTTTACTCTATGCATGGTTGCTGGTGCTGTTGTTTTTGGAGGCATTGTTTTGTTCTTATGGAACCACTGGGAGAAGAATTCAGGTAATGCAAAGTGGATTGAAAGGGATGAGAACAAAAACGTGTTGCATAATGAGGAAAGCACCCTGCATAATGAGGAAGGCACCCTGCATAATGTCAATTTTACAAGCATGCTTTCTCTTCAATATGGATGCCGACCAGATTTCCATGGTAAGGTTTCTACTTCTTGCATGATCATTTGTAATACTTATGGATGTTAATTCTATAGTTCCATCAAACTACACTAAACACGTGCATAGACAAACTAAAGGAGACCTGTCACATGATGCAAAGGTCACCAAAGGATAAACTCTTTATTAAGCACATATACATACACTGGTTCCTTTCTTAACAGTAAAAATTTTTGAGATAATTAAATGATTAGTTTATCAATCTTAACATAATATTGATGTCTTATGTTGTTGTGCTTGGATTGGATCTGTCATCCAATCAGTTGGCCTACACTTGGGGACTTTCAAATTGTAAGAAAGAGTCTCTTATGAAGTACTCAGTGTAGGCTTTCTTCATATTATCTAGTCGTATATTTACTTGGTATTTGAGGTAGCCAGTTAACTTGTTTGTCTATAAATACGTAAGTTGTATTCTCTTCAATTAATAAGAAATATTTTTCTCCCAACTTAAATAATCAAAGTACAATTGTTGATTTTCTTAATGGTTTGAGATTTTGAAGGATATCAATATTAATCACATTTTATCTGAATAATTGATACATCACTATCATTCATAACACATATTCATTTTACATAAATATAACACTATTTGGTAAATAATGAAGAATTTTACATAAATAAAACTAGATAGTATTGTAGTGGAGAAAAATTCATTTGAATGATTAGATGACCTAGTGATGTTGCAAAAGCTCAACATATGGAACTATGTGGATCCATCTACCTTAAAGATTCCAGATCGTGTAATGATTTTAATTGATTTTGTGCCACTAAAATTATATATCATCATGCCATATTTATCCATATTAACCCAAATATTTGGGATTTGCTAGATAAATCTTCTACCTTCCCTTTATTGAGCCCTTTGCAAGCCAATATCACTAATGACACTTAAATTAATTATTATTTTTATTACACTAATGAATATTTTATATGGCCTCCCTTCACCTTTTCATTTCCCACTTGAATACATTCAATTGTTCTAATTACAAAATCTATTGAACATCTTTAAAAATATTAGTATTATCTCAATCTATTTTCTTTAATCTTACAAAAAAATTCTTACAAACAAGATGATTTTAATAGAAGACATAAATGGACAATGTAGGAGTAAAAAATGAGAAATATGATAGAATATATGGAGGTAATAATTTTACAATAAGAAATGATAAAGAAAAAGCTATATTAGATTTCATGATAGCATATAGACTTATAGTAATTAATACTTTTTCAAGAAGAGAGATGAACATTTGGTTACGTTCAAAAGTGAAAATAATAAATCAAAATTTGACTTTTATATGGTCAGGAAAAGTGATAAAAAAAATTATAAAGATTGTAATGTCATCTCTGAAAAAAATTGAACCATCCAACATAAGTTAGTTGTGTTAAAGACACACCTCAAGCATAGTATCAATAAAATAAAAATATACATGGATCCTAGGATCAAGTGATGGAAGTTAAATGATGGAAAACAAGATATTATTATGGAGAGGGTAGGAGTATAAGTATTAGGAGAAATACATGTAGACTCAAATGTGACATGGAATTAGATGACATTAAATTTGAAAATGGTGGCTAAGAGCGTATTTGGTATCAAAAGGATGGGTACCACCAAATAAAGAATCTTAGTGGTGGAATGAGGAAGTATAGGAAAAAGGGATGGAAAAATAAATAACTTATCAGTTATTGTACACTTGTAAGAATAAAGAAAACTTAAAAAAGTATGGTTAGCTAAGAAGGCAATAATAAAGCTAAGAATGAAACTTCGAATACCTATATCAATAATATGATACAAAAGAAGGAAAAATAAACATCTATAGAATATACAAAGTGAGAGAGATGAAAACAAGCGATCTTACTTAAATAAGATGCACTAAAAATAAATCCAATAGAGTACTGGTGAATGTGAGGAAATAAACGAGCAATGGAAGAGGTATTTTTATCAAATTTTTAATGAAAGTTTAGGTGATCAACTTAGCTTAGGAAATTTAAGTAGGTTGGTGGAGTATAAAAATTTAAATTTTTATTAGAGAATTTAAATTTTAAAAGTAGAATGGGATATTAAATATGTTGCAAAATGGAAAAACGATTGAACAGATGATATTTCAATAAAGGTATATAAGTGTCTAAGGAAGTAAGGTATTGAATGACTTATGATGTTATTCAACCTGATATTGAAAATGAAGAAAATATTTAATCAGTGGAGGATAAGTACTCTAATCCCCCTATATAAAAATAAAGGAGACATATTAAATTATTTGAATTATAGGAGCATTAAGCTAATGAATCGTACCATAAAATTTTGGGAATGAGTTATAGAAAAAAAAAGGGATTAAAGTGATTATAAATCAATTTGAATTTATGCTTGAAAGATCTATGACAGAAGTTATACATCTTTTCAAATAACTGATTAAAAAGTATTAGGAAAAAAAGTAAGACTTATACATGATTTCATTGAGTTAGAACAAACTTATAATAAAGTTCCGAGAGAAATTATATACTGCAAGTTCCCTATAGGGAAATTATAATAGAGTTCTGAGAGAATTCTACAAAAGAATAGTGTAACATGTAGCATATATTAAAATAATTAAGAATATATAAGAATGTAATGACAAGAGTGATGACTTCAGGTGGATTAATCGAAGAGTTATATCAAAGATCAGTTCTAAGTCCATATATTTTTACACTAGTTATGGATGAACTCACTGGACACAACTAAAACACGTGAAGGAGTAAATGCTAAATTTAAATCTTAGTGGAAAATATTAAAAGCAAAAGATTTTACACTTAATAGAGTAAAGATAAAATATATGAAATTTAAATTTAGTAGTAGTAAATGTAGCAAGGCAATTATTAAGATAGGAATTAATGAATTCCCTATAACTCAGAGCTTTGAGTATCTTGGTTCATTTTTGCAAAAGCATGGAGAGATTGATAGAGATATTTTATATAGGATATAAGCATGAAGGTTAAAATTGAGGAGGATATCAAGTGTTTTTTGTAATTGTAAGGTAACTCTAAAGTTTAAAGGGAAGTTTTATAAAATGGTGGTTAGACCTATTATATTATATAAAATTGAATGTTAGGCTATGAGTGAACATATGAGTAGAAGATGAGATTTGTAGAGATAAAGAAGTTAAGATAGATATACGGACATACTAGGATAAACAGATAAGAAATAAGAATATTAGAGAGAAAGTTGGGGTTACATTTATTGAAGGAAAACTCCAAGAGTCACTTTTAAAATGATATAAATATATACTTAGGTGATCAATAAATGCCTCAATTAGGCGATGTAAGACTATGATAAATATACACATTAATCGAGGAAGAGAGAGATCAAAGAAAAAATAGTTAGCAACGATAAAATAGGAAAAATTCATTTAAATATTGATGAGAATATAGTAGGGGATTAAGTCTAATGGCGTAGAAGGATCCATATAGTCAACCCCACTTATTGGAATAAAGGTTTGATTGTTGTTGTTATTATTGAAGTACACTTAATTGCTCTACTTTCTAATATTTTTTATTTTGTTTACTCCACACATCCATGTTAGCATTCTCATCCATGATATATTAATGTTTTAAGTGTGATACTTCTTAATAACCTACCTGACACTTCAATCCATAAGTAAAAAATCCTCAATCATTCTTGTTAAAACCTGTAAATGAAGAGGGGGGGGGGGGTTGAATAGATAAGAACTTGAACCAATGCTAACACATCAATTTACGTGATTTTGAACCTTTAGTTCTAGCTCTGTAGCTTATGGCTCATTTGGTGAGTCACTCTTCGAATACCATTAATTTTCTCCTTTCATAGGTAAAAAAGAAATATTTTACATTTCTTCTTCTTACAAATAAGACAACAATAACCATAAGTAAGAATGGAAACAAGTATGAGGCTTAAAGGTGGAAACCTTAAGCTTAACTATAAAATGAAGACTACAAAAAAGAACAAGAAAAGAGAACATTGGATGTTGAGAATGAACACTTTCAGTAGTTTTTGTTGTCTTCACAAGCACCCTTTGGTCCAATATTTATCGCCTTCAAGTAAATGCACTTATTCTCAAAATAGTTGCTCTACACAAAAATAGTTGACTTGACTCATGCTTTTACCATTGATTGAATCCTTGGTTGCATCAGCCTGCTACTTTGCAACAAATACTTTAATCGACTCAATTAACTTCTAGTTGACTAGAGCTCTACATCACGGAAGTCATCTAACAATCTTAGCCTTTTTCTATTAGATTGATAATTATCAAGAAACAAGTCAACTACCTCATGATCTTGCCCCAGTCGACTGCCTATATGACTCCACCCTAAACATAAACATTCTATTTGTGAGCAAATTAGCGTGAGTTGACTCACATATAGTAAATTGAAAGTTGTAGCCAACTGAATTCAACCTTTGGTCAGTCGGATCATTGGGGACAACCAATTTTAAGGTTGAGTCTTTGCTAAAGTCAAGTTTAACTTAAAACCCAAATTTCAAGGTTACTTGACTCTCACAACTCACCATGAGTTACTTGTCAAGAGGTCTCACTTCTTGGACTTCTTCGTATGCCAAGAAGTCTCACATCCGAATCTTACATGCTAAGAGGCCACCACTACCTACAAGTCTTCCTCATTTACCAAGTATTTTGTTTAACCCACTGGACTTCCAACCGCTAAGCATTAGATCACTGTTGACCTTCTTGGACTTCCAACTTGCTCGAACTATTTCAGTTGACCTTGATCTACTTGTGCTTTATGCATTGTACCTACAACACCTTGTTAAGTAACCTTGCACCTACACACTTGACAAACCTCATCAGTAAACACGATACAAACATTGACTCAAACATCAAAACCACTTGGCTGAACTCAACCACCACTTGGATATGTGCACTAACAATCTTTTCAATATATTAATATCCCCTAATATCATTCAATTGGTCGACTAAAACATTTGGAGCATAATTGCACCTTCTCTCATTGACATGTGAGATCCTCGATATGGTCGACGAATAATTGTAGTTCCTTCATTGACCAATTCCATAAAACTTGGCACACCTTCATAGTTTTCTTTGGTGCAATAGCTTCTTCCTCATCTGTGCCAAAATTGAAATCCTAGCTTCATCAGATTTCATCACCAGCTCCACTCATAATTGTATGCTTCCTCATTTCTTACTCCTCTTCCTCTAACACCAGCATCCTCTTCTCCTCTTTTTCACACCTTTGATACTTATACCGATATTAATGACAACATCTCGAGCCATACAAGGACCTAAACTTTATCCCAACTTGAGATTTCAATTCGTGATTACCACAATTTTTAAAACTTTTCTTTTAGCCAAAAGGGAACACAATCATTACACAAGGTTCCACATGCACCTTTCTAGTTTGACCATTGATTTTTTGTCTTTTAATGATTTTTTCATCAATATTTTTTTGTTGAATAATAAATCCAAGAAATTTAAAATTCTTGCAATGATTTAAACTTCATCCATCTTAATGATTCCATTGATTCTTTTCTTGTGATTAAAATGTTTTAAATATTTATTTTTACATCTCTATATTTTAATATAGTTTCTACAGTTTTTATCCATAATTCTAGCTTAATTACATTCTCGTCATTAACAAATATCATCACTAAAAAAACATAAATTAAGGGGTTCATCTTGAACCTAATTTATTAGTTCATCTTATAGACTAACAACAACGATAACAACAACCGAGCCTCATTCTATTAGGTGGGGTCGGCTATATAGATCTTTCTATGCTATTGAGTTCTATCCCCTACTATATCATCATTTATATTTAAATAAATTTTATCTTATTTTATTATTACTAACTAAATATTCTTTAGTTTTTCTCTTCGTCATTTGACATATACATTTGTGATAATTTCATATCGCCTAATTGGAGCATCTATTAGTCTTCTACATACATATCCATACTATCTTAAATGTATCTTTAGAAGTTTTTTCTCAATAGGTGCAATTCTATTTTTTTTCTAATATTTTTATTTTTTATCTTGCCCATCCTTATATGTCCGCGCATCTACCTAAACATTCTTATCTCTGCAACTCTCATTTTTTACTTATATGCTCGAGTCATAGCCTAACATTTAGCTCCATATAACATAACATATTTAACTTTTATTTTGTAAAATTTTCCTTTTTATTTTAAGTGTTTTACGATCACAAAGAACACCTAACGGTTTCTTTCATTTCAACTATCCTGCTTATATTCTATGTAAGACATCTCACTTAATCCCTCTATCCTTTTGCAAAAATGAACTTAAATATTTAAAACTCTCAGTTACAAATAATTTGTTGTCTTTTATCTTAATAATTGTCTTATTTTATCTAATATTACTAAATTTAAATTTTATATATTCTGACTTTACTTTACTAAACCTATACATCTAGTATTTCTCGCCATGATTCTAGTTTAATATTTACTCTTTAAAATGATTCATTTACTAAAATAATATCATCTACAAACAACAAGCACCATAGTACCGTATCATGGATGTATTTAGTGAGTTCGTCCACGATTAGTGTAAAAAGATAGGGACTGAGAGTTAATCCTTGATGTAACCTTATTCTGATAGAAAATGCTTCGATTAATCCACCTGAAACCTTCACTCTCGTCAATACGTCAACATATCCTTAATTAGTTCAATCTACACTATGCTAACACCTTTCTTTTCTGGAATTCTTCATATAATTTTCCTTGGGACTTTATCATAAGTTTTTTCTAGGTTAATGATATCATCTGTTCTCAATACTTTTCAATTAGTTATCTAAGAAAATGTATTACTTCTGTTGTTGACTTCAAGCATAATCAAATTAATTTTCGGTCACCGTGATCTTCTTCATTAGTCTTTTTTTTTATTTTTTTCTAAAATTTCATGATATGACTCATTAGTTTAATACCCTTATAGTTTGCATACAATTTTATACATCTCTTTTGTTATTATATAAGGGAATTAAAGTATTTACCCTCCACTGATTAGGTTTTTTTTTGTTTGCAATATAATAATCATTCAATATCTTATTTTCCTAGGCATTTCCATACCTCTATTGGAATATCATCAGGTCCAACTATTTTTTTATTTTTCATCCAATTTAAAGTTTATTTTACTTCTGAAGTTTGAATTCTATAATAAAAATTTAAATTTTTATATTCATTTCACCTACTTAAATTACTTGAGTGAAGTTGTTCACTTAAATCTTCATTAAAAAGTTGATGAAAATACCTCTTTCATCACCCTTTTATTTCTCCATCGTTCAATAGTACTATATTTTATTCATTTTTAATACGTTTTATTTGGATAAGATCTCTTGTCTTCCTCTCTCTCCCTTTAGCTATTCTATAAATAATCTTTTCCTCTTCTTTTGTATATAATTTTCGATATAAGCATTCATAAGTTTCTTTTTTATTTAATTCACTACTTTCTTGGCTATTATATATATATTTTTTAACTTTTCCTCGTTTTTACAAGTGTATAATATCTTATAGGCTATTCGTTTTTCCTTTACTTTCTCTTGTACTTTCTCATTCCACTATTAAGATTCTTTATTTGGTAGTGCATGACCCATTGCCTCACCAAATACATTTTTTGTTATTATTTTTAATTTTAATGTTATCTTATCCTATATCGTATCATATATTTCTCTTAATACTTGTTCTTCGACAATTTCCTTAAATATGTTTTGTTTTCCATCATTAATTTCTACCATTTAATTTTAGGAGTCGTGCATATTTGCTTTCTATTGATATTATGTTTGAGATGCATATCTAACATTATTAATATATGTTGGGTAGTTAAATTTTCTCTAGGTTAACCTTATAATTTTTACAAATCTTTCTATCCTTTTTTCTAACAATAAGAAAGTTAATTTACATTTATTATTCCCACTTTTGAACATGACCAAGTGTTTTTTTTCTTGAAAAACGTATTTATTAGTATAAGATCATATATTATCGTAAAATCTAATATATTTTTTCCTTTTTCATTTTTTATTTCAAACTCATAACTCCATGCACCCTATCACACTTCTTATTTTTTACTCTGACATACTCATTTAAATATTTTTCTATTAAAATCATTTCATTTGACAGAATATTTTATAAATTAATATAAAACATAGTGATTTAGAGTTGACTTCTAATGGAAACCCACAAATATGAAAAAAAAAAAATCATGTGTCACACTTTCAATAGCTTTAATACTAATGACAACATTATCGTACATATTTTTTTATCACATCACTATAATTAATAGATGTTTTATTCTTCTAAAGTTCACCTGCATAGTTGTCTGGGGCTTCTATCATATGTTTTTTTCCTACTAATTCAACAAAAGAAATATATTATTTGGAAAAAAAACTTTATTGGTGATCCCACTCCAAATTCTGTGTTGAGCAAACTTCTGAAAGTTCAGTTTTTTTGTGAAATCAAAGTTAAACTCTATCAGTTAATTTTTCCCGCTTAAACTATCCAACTCTCTGAACCTTAAAAACTTTCAGTGAGCAAAATGTCAGTTAGAATTGTTAAGGATTCCTGTTATTGACACTTCCAATCAGTATAAATATACACAACTTCTAGCTTGCAAAATGACTGCTATATCTGCAACTAACGTATTTCTTTTTATCTAGATTTATTCAATTTGTTTGTTAAGCAAAAGGAAATCATGGATGTGGGTGTCATCGTATGTGGACCACCGGGCCTCCAGACTAGTGTTGCAAAAGAGGTCAGGTCGCTGAACATCAGACGCAAAGGGAATCAGGTAGTCTTCCATTTCAACAGCCACAGCTTTGACTTCTAGGTAATTTTCCTTTTGAACTAAAATAAAGAAGTTCAGCACTGGAACATAACTATCAGATATAGAAATATCAGATATAGAAGCTCAATGCAAGACATGATGCAGTTCATCATTAGTATGCCAGATTATGTATAGGATCAATAGTCAGTCTGCCAGCTGCTACTTTACAAGCTTTGGCTACTCCACTACAAGATAGGGAAGCTTTTCGGATCCACCAAGTATTATTTCTTCTATGTTCAAGCTGGATCTTGGCTTTCTAATTGCATATTATTTAGTTGGGTGGATTTATAATATCTACCATTGATAGTGAACATGATTTAGTTGTACGATAGTGGTTTTGTTTTAAAAAATAGTATAATTGTGAACATTTTATAGTTCACCGAAATTGCTATATATGTAATAAAAATAGTATAAAATGTACATCATATGAACTATAAAACCAAGCAAAAATAGTCATTCAAAGTCCAACAAAATTAATTAGTGATAGTTGAAAACCATGTAGTAATCATCTGCCAACTTGAAAGACGCATAAAGAGAAAGGTAGCTCCCACAGTTTGTTGCAGTTGGTATTTGCATAAGTGTTTGCCCCAATAGGTCTTTGGATCAATTTTCAACGGGTGCAAAAATGCCTCGTTGGGTGTTTAATCTTTCTCATATAAAGGGTCATTGCGCTATTGTGTAGACCCTATGATTTATTCCCTTCCAAAGTATGTCGATCCGTCTTGCAGAGGCTAATAAGGTGACGGTTTCACTTTTTGCCTTAATAAACAGAAAGGAACGTGAAGAGGAGCTAACATGTTATAGTCGGGGAAATCAAAGCTCTAAAAAAGAGATAGTGCTCACCCATCAATTTGAATGATATTCAATAAATAAACTAAGTAAATCGATGTCCAACACGCGTTTCATACTACAATTCACATTTTGATATTTGTTCCTATTCTTCATGGTGCATAGAGCTGGCAATATAAGAAGTTGATAGGTAACGGAGTCTCAACAAGAATTGAGCAGTCTTCATTGACAAAGATTATAAGATTTTTTGTTCATATCACTTCAAGTCAATCAGATTTTGGTTTGTTAAATATGGCATTCTTCACCTGAAGAAAGGTGACAACAATCTTTATGTTACCCTGCGACATTGAATGAATTCAGGCAATCTTTTTTCCTCTATACAAGAAGATCCAAAGCTTGATTGTATCTGTGTCAAAGAAAAATCTGAGATAGTAATTGGGAAAAAAATTCTTAAATCATGCTCGTACATTTCTATTTTTCTCATTAAAAGGCCCACACTTTATTATTTTTTTCCTAGAGGGTGCTGCACTGGATTGTGAAAAGCCCTATATACCCTCTAAATCTACCTGAACCACTCTATTTGCCCAAACAAACTCGTCTGGTTGTCTTCTAGCCTAACCCATTGTTTAACCTCATTAATAATTTCTATTCTCGAAAATTGCTCACACTTCACTTCATGTTGTTTGTTATGATTCTTCGACCTTGTCATTCCAATTGCTACCTTACGTGATTTTCTTAGACTCTTGATAATTAATATTTTTATGTATTATTTTGCTATACTTGATATTTAAATCCTCTAGTATACTTAAATCTTATTTATATTATGTTTTACGAACGACGGTATATTTTGAGCTTTATTTCCACATTAATAGCATGATCTTTAAAAATGTGAATGTGATTTTGTAGGAAATCAAAATAAGCTATGAGACTAGACTTGAACTGAACCATTTCAACCCAATGCTAGGGTTAAGGAGAAGTCTAGTTCTACACTTCGGAAGTGAGTTCAACCGCCCTGAATCCAGTTCATTTTGAGAGCCAGTTCAATTTGAGAGTTGTTCAATTTGAAGGTTGGTTCACAACTTTGGGCCGGTTCAATTGGGAGGGGTTCACAATTAGAGGTAGTTCAAAATTGCAAAGGAGGTCCGCAACCATCAAAGGAAGCCATCGCCCAATCTCCACCTTAATCCTCAAGCTCTCCACAGTTGGAACCTCTTCATCCCGCAACCATCCCCATCTCCATCTCTATCTCCATCTCCACAGCATCTCCGGCAAGCCGAAGGCACCACTTGTAAAGGAGAAGATGATGTGGAGATCTTCCGCCTCTTCTTGTCTGCAAGCATCATCTGCAAGCCCTCATGCCGATCGAGGGAGGCACCATTATCGCAACTTGATGAAGCTCCTTCCGCAAGCCACCTTCATCCTTCTCCTTGGCCATGCAACTTATCCATCCTGCATCCACCTCCATCGCTAACAGCCATTTTCCGCAAGCCTCTCCCAGAGGGACCACTTGTAGAGGAGAAGGAGGTGTGGAGATCTTCCGCCTTCTTCACTTTCACAAGCCCATCCCGTAGCTCCCTCATCTATCATCTTCCATCTCCACCTTCATCCGCAGCCATCCATCTTCCAGCAGCATCCTCCATAGATTTGTGGGAGAGGCAACACTCAACAACAACCATCTCACCACTACCTCGCAACCTCCATCATCAACGAACAACCAGTGGGAGATCTCTAGAGGATTGCCTCCGCAAGGTGCTTTATCCGCAAGGGAACACATCATCTATAGAGAAGAAGGTACGAAGATCTTCCACCTTCTTCACTCATGCAAGTCTCCATCCTCCTGCACAACTACTCCATTCGGCATCCACAGCCTGTAACCATCTTCCACAACCCTTCAATTCTAATCAGTAATGATGCAACTCATCTCGAAGCGATCCACCTCCCGCAAGCTTCTCTTGATACTTCAGTCTTCATGGATGTTGGTTTTTAATGGATTTGGGCAAATTTGAACAAAAATCACAACAACCCTTTACTTAGTTTCCGAAATTGGAGGGCTGTAGCGCTTGGTGTTCGTTTAGCTCATTTGTTAGAATGAGTTTGGTTTGATTCCCTTACACTATTTCTACTTTAGTCAATGCATTTTAATTTGTTTAATTGCTACAATATTGTTTACATTTGAATATTAGAGATGTTTGTTATTTGTTTGGAATGCAAGATGTATGTAGATTAGATTAGATTAGAATGCAAGGTTTCTGTTAATTTCTTTGCGATTGTAGTTTAGCGAGGTTATGATTTTATTAATTGCGTTGATTTACATTTACTGTTTTAGCATCCATATCTAAGAAACAAATCTCCATTTACAACTTGATCATAAGATTATAATTCACTAGTGCATTCCTTAAGAGACGGTATAGAGTTGCCCTATACTACACTATAATAGGGGATTCTTGATATAATTTTGCTGTACCATGACATTACGATTTAAATTTTGGCACTGTTATCGAGGAATATTAATGGTGTTTGATAATCTTTAGATTGTGTAGGATCAAGAAGCACTAGAGGGGGGGGGGTAAATAGTGCATGTCACTTTTTTATGTTTTTGTAAAAACTCCTTTCTCTTTTATCAAAGATAGTAGTGGAATTAAACAACACAAAAACACAACTAAGAACGCTTTTTGTTTTTACTTGGTTCATAGCTTCTGGTTGCTATTCCGATGCCCACGATCGTTGATCACTTCGGTGGGAAATTCACTATTAGTCTCTTTCTCACAACGAGAAAGAGACTCTTCATCCCATAACCATCCCCATCTCCATCTCTATCTCCATCTCCACAGCATCTCCGGCAAGCCGAAGGCACCACTTGTAAAGGAGAAGATGACGTGGAGATCTTCCGCCTCTTCTTATCTGCAAGCATCATCTGTAAGTCCTCATCCCGATCGAGGGAGGCACCATCATCGCAACTTGATGAAGCTCCTTCCGCAAGCCACCTTCATCCTTTTCCTTGGTCATGCAACTTATCCATCCTGCATCCACCTCCATCACTAACAGCCATTTTCCACAAGCCTCTCCCATAGGGACCACTTGTAGAGGAGAAGGAGGTGTGGAGATCTTCCGCCTTCTTCACTTTCGCAAGCCCATCCCATAGCTCCCTCATCTGTCATCTTCCATCTCCACCTTCATCTGTAGCCATCCATCTTCCGGAAGCATCCTCCATAGATTTGTGGGAGAGGCAACACTCAACAACAACCATCTCACCACTGCCTCGCAACCTCCATCATCAATGAACAACTAGTGGGAGATCTCTATAGGATTGCCTCCGCAAGGTGCTTTATCCGCAAGGGAACACATCACCTGTAGAGAAGAAGGTATGGAGATCTTCCACCTTCTTCACTCATGCAAGTCTCTATCCTCCTCATGCACAACTACTCCATTCGGCATCCATAGCCTATAACCATCTTCCACAACCCTTCAATTCTAATCAGTAATGATGCAACTCATCTCGAAGCCATCCACCTCCCGCAAGCTTCGCTTGATACTTCAGTCTTCATGGATGTTGGTTTTTAATGGATTTCGACAACTTTGAACAAAAATCACAACAACCCTTTACTTAGTTTCCGATATTTGAGGGCTCTAGCGCTTGGTGTTCGTTTAGCTCATTTGTTAGAATGAGTTTGGTTTGATTCCCTTACACTATTTCTACTTTAGTCA
>JBBMKF010000007.1:2493422-2504451 GCA_037834155.1 Curcuma caesia | reverse complement strand
AAAGATCCACCCGTTAAGAAAAGCACAGTAGCCGCGATAATCCTCACGAGGTTCATCTGTTTCATTCGCCTCTCCTCTATTCTTCTTCGATCTCGATAGACGACGACAGAAGACGAGAGTGGAGTTGGTTCTGAGGTCGCCGGCGAAGAGAGGAGATGCTGTGGATCAAGATCTGAGGAGCTAATAGCAGGAGATCAAGATGACAGCGATCGATGACGTGAGCAACCAAGATCGGACAGAAGAAATTGGACAAGGTATGATTCGGCCGGCTGCTTGGATTCCTAGGTTCTCTTTCTCGAATTTTTGTTGTGATTTTGAATTAATTTCAGATCTGTGATCGAAGATCATAGCTTGACTTGGAATTTGGGTTGATCCCCTGATCCGGCTGCGAGTGAAGAAGAAGAAGGAGAAACCGAATCTGTAAGGTAAGGGATTGGCTTAGATTTCTAGGGGTTAGATCCTTGTTTAGGGATTTCTTCTTGAACGGATCTTAAACTTGGATTTGATTAGCAGATCAATTAGATTTTGATCGGATCAGGTGTGGAATCTTGGTCGGCAACAAGCAAGAAGAAGAAGAGGAGATATGTTTTTGCTATTGAATTGACATTAAGGTAAGCTCCCTTGCATCCGTTTAATTTGGTTGATGTATTGAGTAGTGATCTGACTAGAGGGATTAATCGATTCAAATAGAAGGGGGACTACTGTTATATTGGTTTGAGGTGGGGATTCTGTTGAGAAGACTTTGACCTATTCGGTTAGGTTAGTCCATTGATGAAGATGATCACTTTGTAATGGAGGGATCAATTGGTAAGAGCTGATAATTTGGGTTGGTTTTTCAGAGTTCTTAGATCTGTTGGGATATGATAATGGATTAAATTGATTGGTTAACTAAGGTTGAGCATATCCCTTAGATTTGGTTAATTGATTAACTTAATATGGGTTAGCCTAGGGTTAATCGAATAGGGAATTGATTATATTAATTGATTAATGATATTAATTAATTAATTAATTAATTAATCCCTGTTAGTATCAACCTAAAGATTGGATTAGTCTAACCTAAGGTTGGTTGGTTAGCATAGGTTTGATTAAACATGAGGTTAGTGGTATTGATCGATTCGATTAGTACAACTAATTGATTGATTAGTTAAACCTTTGTTAAGATAGATCTAAGGTTTGGATTAATTTAACCCGAGTTAGGTTAATGAGATTGAGTTAAACTAACCCTTAAAATATAAATTAGGGTTTGTCTGATTATTCTGGTATTTAGGATGTGATATTGTGTTTGCAGGTCCTTGATTGATTTTGGGACTTCGATATTATACGGGAGTATATTTTCTGGAGGTTCTTATTCGATCTACGATTATCAGGTGGATAGTCTACTGTATTTAGTCAATACAGTTCCTTTCTTCTTTACAGTACATGCTTTCTTTCATTTCTAGTGATTAGAATACTTATCACGCTCTTATACTCGTTATAGATTAGATACTTTCGATACTCTTGTTTATCATATGCTTGATCATATTTCTTTGACCTTATTATCAGTTCTGTTTATACCTCTGATGCTAGAGATTATTGCTATCCATGTTTTGATTACTGTCTTTATTTCAGTGATGTTATCAGCATGTTGATACCTGTGATTAGTAGGACCTTTCATTAGTACCTACACATGTTAATTAACACGGTGTTGATTAACATGGTAGAGGATGATTATGCTGATTTGATCATGTCATCATTACGCATGAGCTTGATTGTAAATCCCAAAGATGTGGGTGTATCTTGCCGGTAGTTGACCTATAGTGATATAGGTGGTTATTACCCTTCCATCACGGTGATGGGGACTATATGGCTTGTACGTAGTCCGGCTGTATGGCCTGTATACAGCCGAGTCAGTGGCTTGATCTTCACACCGCGATGGGGTGGTACTCAATCTAGCTATATGGCCTATACGTAGCCCGGCTGTATGGCCTGTACACAGCCGAGAGTGATTCTCTAGACGAGTATTGAGGACAGCACTGGCCATAGGTATTGTACGTAGCTCTTGTCGGGGCTACCTACTGAGGGTGCTACCTGGCTACTTTATTGTAGTGCTGGAGATGATGGAGTAGTTTGGTAGACCTCCAAGCTTCAACCAACATCCTATCTACAACTTGGGAGCAAGAAAAGAAAATCTCAGGGTCTGAGTGGTGAGTATACAATACTCAGTGAATACTAGAATGGAAGTGCACAATAACATGTATATAAAAATGAAACAACATGATAGCATACGGTACACAATGATACACACAACAAAATGCAACTAGTGCAACAAACACAATCATGTCCAACAATACGAACAAAATCTTATAGCAATAAGGCCAATATAATACATACACCACTAGATATCAAGCAATACAAAAAAAATCTTATAGCAACCAGTGCAACAATCACAGTCATGTCCAACAAGTGTTATGGATAATAAATGCAAAAAATAACTACCAACAAATGTATGCACAAATGAAATGCATGGTCACTATCTGCACTCGCAACCCCCAGACACCCATCCAGTGCAATGAACTGGGGCTGATGTTAACTCAAAGAGAAAAATCTCAAGAACCCACAACGAATTGAAGAAAGAAAAAAGGAAAGTCTAAATCGATAAGAAAGATGAATAGAACCTCGACTCGATACTTAAGAAAGTCGAACCTTGGTATAGAGGAAGATGGAAGATGCCATAACCTTGAGATGGAGGTTGTTAAGTCTTTGAACGCCACAAGGGGATGCCTTGATAAGTTCTAGTTCAATGAAGAACCAACAAGTGAGAGCCTCACCATGTTTTAGATTGAAAATATGTCAAAAGATACATATGTGGCCGTTACCCCCTTTATTTATAGCTACAGGGTGACCTAAAAATCCTAAAAAGCCAAAAGATAGCCTATTTAGTAAAGACCTATGTAGACTACTTAGCTATTTTAAGCTTATGGCATCATTACAATCCAAATAAACGTTGAAATTTAGCCTAAATTGAACCTACATATCTCTACTATATAAACATGAGACTAAGTGGTTACTTAAGCCCATCCAAGGCTTGAATTAAGTTGATTAAACCGCATGACTTGCTCTTAGTCAAACCTTCTTCAATTGTAACTTTAGCTTTCACATCTTTAATTAGCACATTAAGTGCTTCCTTCATCTTCTTAGCCTTAGCTCTTATAACTGAGCCTCCATTGATGCATAATGGATTATTAACAACATCTAGAGTGGGTTGAGCATGATCCATATTAGCTTGTTGGGCAACTTGTTCACTTGGTTTGACTCCATCAGGTAGAGCCCCGAAACCACACTCGATTATAATTAATGGATCATGAATTATGTTCTTGAACCTCGATCTTCAATTTAAATTGGAATCTCTCTGTTGAATCTTTTTGAGCCCTAAGCTTGAATCTGAAATCTCGAATCTATATCTGTTCGTTGAGTCTCACAATCTTTTTCTTGAGTATTTAATTTCAAATTTCATGCTCGAATTTAAAGATTTCTTTTGATATTGAAACTATTCTTACGATCACACATTTGAATCTTATTTTAGAATCTTGAAACTTGCTATGGAATCCCATGAGTCTCTTACTTCCAAAACAAATATCAATCTATCAGTTAACTACTAAATAGCTGAGTATTGATTACAATCTTAGGTTTGGATGTTGCTTCTCGAATTTTGAATCCATCTCAATCTTTAATTTTGATTTCTTTAAATCGTGAATGGGATCCCTAATAATTATTATTTTGGATGTTTTTGTCTTTCATTTCATTCGTGAATCTCAAATGTCGATTTTTAAGCACACATTTAAATCTCAATTTCAGTGTCAAGCAATAAAAAATTGAGTATCAATATCGAATCTTGAGTTATTGAGTCCTTAAATTCAATCTCAATAAGTGCCTCGAACATTGTTCTGGAATCTTGATCCTGGACCCTCGAAGGTAGAGTCCTGAAATTACACTCGATTATAGTTAAATGGATCATGAATCATGTTCTTGAACCTTGGTTTTCTATTTAAACTAGAATCTCTCCATTGAATCTTCTTGTGGCCCGAGCTGGAATCTAAAATCTCGAATCTGTATCAGTTTATTGAGTCTCAAATTTTTTTCTTGAGTCTTTAATTTCATATTTCACACTCGAATTTGAAGATTTCTTTTGAATCTTTAAACTATTCTTACAATTTTGACCCCCAATCACGCATTTATATCTTATTTCAGAATCTTGAAACTTGCTGTGGAATCCCCATGGGTCTCAAACTACCAAAACGATATGAATCTATCAGTTGAATACTAAACATTGGAATATTCAATTACAATCTCAAGTTTGGATGTTGTTCATCGAATTCTGAATACATCTCAATCTTGAAAAATCTTGTTCTCTCAGCTTTAATTTTGATTCTTTTTAATATCAAATCTATGATGAGTCTTGCTGCTTTCATTTTTTGTTTCATTTTTCAATCTATAATCTTGATTCTTAAATCTCATGTTTAGTGTTAAACAATTGAAACTAAGTATTAATGCCGAATCTTGAATTATTGCATCCTTAAATTTAATCTTTGAATCTAAAATAGTGTGCCTCGAATGCCATTCTTGAACTTTAATCATTTACTCTCGAAGGTAGAGCCCTGAAATCACATTTGATTGTTTATTGAGTCTCGAACCTCATTCTTTTATTTAAGCTAGAATCTTCTTGATTTTCGAGCTTTAATATGAAATCTCGATTCCGTATTTGTTTATTGAGTCTCGAAATCTTTTTTCCTCGAGTCTTTAATTTCAAATTTCATGCTCAAATTCAAAGATTTCAACTAAATCTTGAAATATATTTTAGGATCTTGACATCTCTAATCACGCATTTGAGTCTTGTTTCTCAAAGCCTATTATGGAATCTCATTTGTCTCAAACTCTAAAAATGAATATGAATTTGTCAGTTAATACTAAATATTAGAGCATTTGATCTACAATCTATAGTTTCAATGTTGCTTGTCGAATCTTGAACCCATCACAATATTAAAGAATCTTATTCTCTAAGCATGATTTCTTTTAATCTTGAATCGAATGCCTAATAATTATTATTCTAGATGCTTTTGTTTTTCATTTCGTTCTTGAATTCGATGTTCCAACCCGAATTAGTGCTCCAAACGTTGTTTTGGAACCCTAATCCTTGACTCTTTAAGGTATAGCCCTGAAATCACATGCAATTAATGGATCTTGAATTGTGTTCCTGAACTCGATCTTTTATTTAAACAAGAATCTCTCTGTTGAATCTTCTTGAGCCTTGAGCTCTAACCTAGGGTCGAATCCGTATCTGATCATTGAGTCTCAAATTTTTTTTAGAAGTCTTTAATTTCAAATTTCATGCTCGAATTCGAAGATTTCAATTGAATGTTGAAACTATTCTTACGATCTCGACCACCAATCACGCATTTGCATCTTTGTTTCAGAATCTTGAAACTTATTGTGGAATCCCATCAGTCTCACACTGCCAAAAGGAATATGAATATGTCAGTTGAATACTAAACAATGGAGTATTCCGAATCTAAAATAGTGCGTCTTAGACAACGTTCTTGAACCCTAATCATTGACTCTTGAAGATAGAGCCCTAAAATCACATTCGATTGTTATAATGAATTCTTGAACCACAATCTTTATTTAAGCTAGAATCTTCTTGAATCCTGAGCTTTAATATGAAATCTTGAATTTTATCTATTCGTTGAATCTCAAAATCTTTTTTTCCTCGAGTCTTTAATTTTAAATTTTGTGCTCAAATTCAAAGATTTCAATTGAATCTTGAAACTGTTCTTACGATCTCGACCTCCGATCATGGATTTACATTTTGTTTCAGAATTTTGAAACTTACTGTGGAATCCCCCCTAGGTTTCAAAATACTGAAATGAATATGAATTATTAGTTGAATACTAAATAGCAGAGTATTCGATTACAATCTCAGGTTTAGATGTTGCTCATCGAATTCTGAATTCATCTCAATATTAAAGAATCTTGTTCTCTAAGCTTTAATTTTGATTTCTTTTAATCTTGAATCAGATTCCTAATAATTATTATTTTGGATGCTTTCATCTTTCATTTCATTCTTTAATCTCAAATATTGATTTTTAAGCTCACGTTTAAATATCAATTTCAGTGTCAAATGCTAAGAAAATGGAGTATCAATGTTGAATCTTGAGTTATTGAATCCTCAAATTCGATGTTCCAACCTGAATTAGTGACTTGAACATTGTTCAGGAACCTTGATCCTTGACTCTCAAAGGTAGAGCCCTGAAATCACACTCGATTATAATTAATGGATCATGAATCGTGTTCCTGAACCTTGATCTTCGATTTAAGTTGGAATCTCTCAGTTGAATCTTCTTGAGCCCCGAGCTATAATCTGAAATCATGAACCTGTCTCTGTTCGTTGAGTTTCAAAATCTTTTTCTCGAGTCTTTAATTTTAAATTCCGCATTCAAATTTGAAGATTTCAACTGAATCTTGAAACTATTCTTACAATCTCAACCTCCAATCATGCATTTGCATATTGTTTCAAGTATCTTGAAACTTGCTGTCAAATCGCATGGGTCTCAAACTACCAAAACAAATATGAATTTGTCAGTTTAATACTAAATAGTGGAGTATTCGATTACAATCTCAGGTTTGGATGTGTTAGGTGGAGCTGAATGTATGGCATGTATTTACACATTTTATAAACGTGCGCAGTGGAAAAATAAATAATAATTATTGCTAGCATGTATTTACACATTTCATAAACGTGCACAGTGGAAAAATAAATAATAATTATTGCTAATTTTTACAACACTTACAACACACGCATACAGGATACAACAGGTATAAGACATAACTGAAAATTAACATTTTAAGAACAATATTTATTCTAGGTATATCTGATGGATGATGTGGAGCTGGAATGGTATCAATCAAGCAGCTTTATCAAAGCTCCACCTCTACCAGTCATCCAAGCTAAGCTCTAGTTTGGATGGCTTTCAATGCCACGAGTCATGTTGCCATCTTCAGTACTAGCCGACGATCGACGATGGTTAATACGAGAGAAAAGTCTAATATCGAAAAATATTCAACAACACATGTTGCAATAGTTTTCTGGGGCTATCTAACTATTGTTGGCAATTGTATTCCCAACGTAGATTTTGTTGGTCAACCTTTGATCGTCGATGAAGGGCGAACAATCGGAAACTCTTTCAAGGGAAGATGGAATGAACTCAAGTAGCCTCACATGCTTCTGCAAAGAGGGCAGATGGTCGAACGATCAAGGTTGATCGGTAGTGGCTGGACAGCCTCTTCGGTGGCTAGAAATAATTTCCGATGATGGATCATCATCGGTGTCCAATGGCAACCCTTCATAAGAGCTTCGATAGTGGCAAGTAGTCGAAGTGCAAGCTCCATCAATGGTTCAAGCTTGCAGCTGTGGACGGTAAGCTCCAGCTGTTAATGAAACAGGCCGATCGGGATGAAGGTGAAAGGGGCAGCACACGAGGTTTTTTCACGTGAATGAAGAAGAAAAGGGGAGGTGTGCATGGGATTTGCCTTTCTCACAAGGAAACAACAAGGAGGAGGTGGCACACACAGCATGGCAATCATGATTGAGGATTAGGGAAAATCACAATTGGGTTCCTTTCTCAAGCATATGAAAATGAAGGAGGCATGCAGGTTATGTTTTTCTTTAGGTTACTGTAGCAAAGGTTAAGATAGATGGATGGTTGTGATTAATCCTAACTATTAAGATTTAATATCAACCGTACATTCATCTTTTAATGTTATATCCTATGCAACATCCCTTACTGGGTTTGGATGCAATCCAAAATCTCATCCCTTAGCTCAATCCCCAAAACTCATATGTCGATTAACTTAAGTTCAGTTCAAAACCAAACCAAGTTGGTTTAAAACCAAACCATTTGATTCAATAACTATAATAACTCGAATTAGAACCAAACCAATTTAATTCATTTTTTCTTCATTAGATGAAGCTCATCATCACTTCCAATCAGCCAAAATATCTTCTATTAGAACCAAACTAATTTAGTTCATTTCGTCTTCACAAGACGAAATCCATTCATCTTTGACTTTCGTCCAATCCAATCAAACTTTATTTTTCTTATCTGAGAATCAAATTCTCAAACTCATTTTAAGTCATTTAGAGAAACTTGTAGTGTGTATGACCCAATAAATTCTCAATTATGTTAGTCATCAATAATTAATCATTAATTATGGAACGATCATGAGTGGACACCTAATAGTACATCATGACCCTCAATTGATCAAAAAATCAATGATTGATTCTAGAACCATTTTTGGACCCTTCAATAGCTACAATTGAGACGTGCTTCATTTCTTTCACTATCTTATACCCCCTTAGTTTAGGACATAGTCTATGTGTTCCCACTAGGCTCACTACGTCACACCTAGTTGAAGCTTCAGTTCCTTGTCTTGCGAATTCAAATTACTCATACATGTATCTAAGAGTATCATATTCTTGATATGTAATGCTTTGGCCAAAGACTTTCAAAATCTTGATCAGCGACTATAGGGTATGCATCTCCTTTTTCAAGGAGCAGTGAATCTTCTGTGGGCTATCCAAATACCTTTGGGAACTTCAACTTACACTCAATTATTCAAGGTCCACACTTTCTTAGAGATGTTTGCTAAAGATATCAAAGTATAAATCTCCAGACTAAAATGACTTGAATACCACAAGTCAAAGGAAACTCGCACTTAAGTTGCATTGAGATCTTAATTGACATATCTCTATATGCGTAAAACATATAAAGTCTCATGGAAAATCACTTCAATGAACTAGTTACCTTTAACTAGCATCCACGTTTAACTCTCAATATCCAATATCTCCAACTAGTCAGGAATAACTATTTGGTAAACTAAAGAGTTTAAAACATGCTAGTCTTAACAGAATTTATGACGTTCACTAAAGAGTTTAAAACATGCTAGTCTTAACAGAATTTATGACGTTCATACTCATAAATTTATCAACTATGGATAATTTTAATATATTCATAATTGTACATGTACAAATGGTCACTAATTGTGATCCATCACAAATTTTCCTAATGTTATGAATCATATTGCGGACATTCAATAAATGAATTTAAGATCCAATCAAACACATAGACAATGTGCACTTAAATAGTAAATTTTTATTTATTCAATAAATAGTACAACCATAAAGTGATTGTCATAGGACCCCTCTCAAATATAACATATTCCCACTTAGCCTAAAGTCAATTGCTATAGTATCCAATATCACATGTCTCTTTGTGTTTCTCAAACTTACATTAAGATAGAGGTTCATCAAAGGATCTACAAGGTTCCTTTTAGTGTGAATCTTCTCGATTTGTATTTCTCTTTTACTGATGATTTCTCTTATCAAATGATAACGCTAAAAGATATAGATCGGTGGTGAGACTTGGGTTCGTTCGCCTATGTGATTGCTCCATTGTCATCGCAGTAAATAGGTAATACTTCAACAATAGTTGGAACCACTCCAAGTTTAGTGATGAATTTTTTATCCAAACCTCTTCTTTTGCTGCTTATATATTCTACCTCCGTGGTAGAATGTAAAATACCGAAACTTTCAGGGATGTATTTGTAAATGTCCCTAGTAGTAGGGGTTTATTTGTAAATAAACCTAATGTTGGGGTTAATTAAAATTAATTAAACCTAATCGGGCTAGGCCTAAAGTTCCATTTAAAATGAGCCCAATTAGAAAAGCCCATATGCTATATTTAAGCCTAATTAATCCCTTAATTAGGTATTTGGTTATAGGTTAATGGTTAAGGGTTATTGGTTGAACCCGTTAACCCACCAAGATCCGAGTCCTTCTTCCCCAAAATCGCGAGGTCGCGTTCTTCCTTCTCTCCATCGCGCTCGAAGCCAACTCGAAGACTCGCGATCTTCTTCTCCCCAAATCGCCGAAGCCGCAATCCCCCTTCAACCGAAGCTTCCTTCGCTTGGCATCTTCCTTTCTTCCTCGCCGATGAAGATTTCTCCAGCCCGCGATCCCTTCTCCACACTGGAGGTTGCGATTCTTCTCTTCGTTCTCGATCTCCCGTCGGTGCCAGCGCTCGAACGAACCAGCCACCGCCGTTGCCATCCTCCATGGAGATGAGCCACCATCTTCTTGCCGTCCGTGCCTTAGATCCACTTCTTCCGCCATTTTTGTCATGTCACAGCAACTTCGCGAGCAGATTTCCCTGAGATCCCCTCTTCTTTTCTCACGATTCCTTCTTCCATTTTCTTCTGAAGCCGACTCCTTCTTCCCGATCGATCAATCGCCTTCTTCACTGAGACGAATCAAGGTTGCTGATCTTGTCGCCATCTTCCAGATAACAGAGATTTCGGCTGAGAGGGTGGAGAGCAGGCGGATTGGGTCTGCGTGAGCAGGAGGATGTCGATCGGTAAGTTGGAAATTTCTGCGGATTTGTGGTTTCTCTTAGCTCTGTGTGATTTCAGTCGGATGGTTGATTGAATTTCTTTAGGTTTGGCCGCGAGGGAAGAGAAACCAAAGATTTTCCTGTGATGAATCTTGGTTGGGGAAGAAAGGGGCTGAAGGCTAGGGATTTGGGCTGATCGGAGTTGGATTAGGGCACAGATCTATGGGTAAGTTTGTTTGGTAATACCGATTTTTCTTGGTTAGATTTGTGTAGCATGAGTTGATCAGATTTTGGATCTATTGAACTTGTATGGTTCTGTGTATACCTTGGTTTTGCAGAACACAAGGGAACTTGGAATTGGGCAGGATTTGGAACAGAAATGAGGTAAGTTCTTTGAAGCTACTCTTCTATTTGTCCTGCTCTTATATGAGAATAGTGGGGTTATGGAGTTGGTTGGTTTATGCTAGGGATTGAGGTTGACCTTGGATCAGAATGTTATGTTTATTTAGGGATGTTGGATGAATTAGATTGGTGGTGTTGATTTGTTGAACTCAGTTGTAAAACAAAGAGGATGGTGGATTTGAGGTAAGTCTTGATTAAGTTAGACT